>ML803744.1:97311-137075 GCA_009831015.1 Picea engelmannii
TCACTTTTTGATTCAATGGTTGATTTAAAATTTGAGCTACAATAGTACTGGTTGTAAAGGTTGTGCTTTCAAACAAGTTGTAATTTTAACAAAAAAAAATTGATTCTAAGGGCACCACTTTGCATTTTTGGCATTGATTTTAAAGTTTTTGTTAGCAACATCACAAGTTTTGAAGGTTGTGGTTTTAACTTCAAATTTATTTATTTTTTATTGCAGCACCACTTTCAAAACAAAGTAAAAATAGTCACTAAATGTGACATCTAAAAATATTAGAACTCAAGGGTTCTCGTCAAGTAGGTAATGATGTTCATACAAGACTAAAACATGTAGATTATAATCATCAAGCAAATAGTAAAAGCTAAAATATGTCTTTGTCTTGGTGAAATCTAAACCTAAAAGTACTCATTGTTCCTAGAGTACCATGCACATAATGTCTTCTTCAACCCATAAAGGAACCACTTCAGCCCATAAATGGACTGCTTCAACCTACAAACATAGGACTCATGCCCATGCACCTCAAATCCTCTTGGTTGATTTATGTGCACACCCTAGAATCAAACCATTAGGAAATGTTGTCTTCACATCCATTTGATATAAATGTCAACCAAATATTAATGCTAAACACTTAATGAATCCGATGTAGATATACTTGGCAATGGGAGAAAAAGTATCCTCATAGTCAACTTCCTCTCTCATGGAGAACCCTCTAGCCACAAACTAAGATTTAAATTTCTTTGTGCTACCATCTATTGCATGCATAACCTTGTACAACCACCTAGAGTCAATAATTGACTTCCCCTCTAGTGTAGACACAATATCCCCCACATCATTCTTCACGATGGAGTTGTAATTCTCCACCATGGTATCTTTCCAATCATGCTGACATGTTACCTCCTTAAAACTAGAAGGATTTGCCTCAATGATGAATGGAATCAATGCCACATAATTTGGAAATTTCTTGGGAGGATGACTTACCCAAAATGAAGTCTTAGGAGCTCCAACTTGCTCTTGCGTGTCCTGAAATGTACATGTGAGCCACCTAGGCTTTGTCATTGCACTAGAAGGTAAGGAGGCATCCCCTACATCTCTGAAGACTTTTTTATTTGAATCTGATTTCATTGAAATGTGTGAATCAATATTTGGGGAAATGTGTTCCTCTACCTCCTCAGACACTACTAGAGGTCCTTGAAACTTGGAATACCATGCATCCTAGTCAAACTTATCATCTCTGCGCAAAACTACCTTTCACGAAGATGGAATGTAGAATGTAAGTTTTCAAAGTCTCGTTGAAACCCACAAAGATACCATTAAAACTATAAGGTTTTAACTTGTTCATTTTCTCATCAAGAATATGAATGTAAACAAGAAAAATAAAACATAAAGATGTTCTACTTAAGGCTTCTCAATTGTGAATGCCTCCTCTGATGTCCTATCCTTCAAAATTGTGAGGACCTATGTTCAAAGTATTGATATTTGTAAGAAATGATTATGCCTAGAGATGCATGGACAAATCTAGATCACTGATCATAGTTTTGGCTATATTTATAATGGACCTATTATGTCTCTCTGTAACCCAATTCCATTGAGGGTTGTAGGGCATTGTCACCTCATCCTTGATTCTTGCTTGCCTACAAAAGGTGTCAAACTCCTTGGAGGTATACTTCCCTCCAATGTCAAACCTTCATCATTTATCTTTCTTTTCATATTTTCTACAAGAGTCCTGAACTCTTGAAACTTCTCAAAGACCTCAACCTTGGCCTTCATGAAGTAAAACCAGGGCTTCCTAGAGGAATCATCAATAAAAAACAATGTAAAAAATATCCCAAATAAGGACATTGAAGACATGGATCCACATACATCTATGTGGATAAGGTCAAGAATCTCTCTTTACCTATGCTCACTGCTAGGAAAAGTTACCTTCACATGCTTTTCGAGTGCACATACCTTGCACACTCCTTTCTTCTCAACCTTAAAGTCTGGCAATCCCTGCACCATGTTCTTCAAAATTGGCAATTCTCCATGGTTAAAGTGACCTAGCATCTTATGCCAAACCTTACACAAGTTGTTAATGTCATGCACTAGGGCTATCACAAGATCCCCTCACAACCTGCATAGACCACCCTCTCAAATACCTCTATCCAATACCAACTAGGAACCAAGCATCTCCTTCGGATGAGGACTTGTTGATCATCAAACTCAACCATATATCCTATTTATGTGATCATTGAAATTGAAAGGATATTTTTAGTCAAGCCATGTACATACAAAACATTTGTAAGCTCAAAGATATCACATGATGGCATCTTAAATGAGATAAATCTCAATCTTGCAACTGGATATGTGGCATCATTACTAGGTTCCATTTGCATCTGTGGATCTTTCTCCTAAAGTTCGTTGAAGGACTTCTTGTTAGAAGTCATATGTTTGGAGGCTCCATTGTCCACATACCAACTGACACCAAACACGATATTATATGACAATCATGATATCATAAAGAAGTGTCTCTCAAGATTGGATGAAAGCTCATTCACTCCAACGAATTATTTTGTACTCCAACTCCTTGAAAATTGTTTATGCTTTCCCTTTCCCTTCTTTAAATTACACTAAGAAGCATAGTGCCCAAACTTCTAACACTCAAAAAACTTGATGTGTCTCAAGTCCTCCTTTCCCTGGTTAGATGAATCCAGATCCTCTTTCTTCCCTTTGTGACCTTTCTCAAGTCTTCCTTTCTCACTTCCCTTCTTCATCTTGGCGATGGGGAAAAGATTATGTTCCTCCTCCATACTTGTAACTGATCCAGGTGGATATTGGTGGCCACCTACCTATTCTAACTAGCTCCGCTTAATAGTTTTTAGTTCAACACGTTCTTTTTTACTTATTTGTAATTGTGGTTTCTACACTTTTAGGGTTGTCTGAAGCTCTACACATCTTTCAAGTGGATATTAGTGATCCAAAATTGATATTTAAAGACTTGGCTAAGTTTTAATCATGTGTTCATTTACCAATTAGGACTTAATGGAAGAAGAAGAGATTAATGAGATATTATAGCATCCATAGTAAAGAAATGTAGATCATAATGTAAGCACAAATAACAACAAACCATAATAGAAAAGTTGTTAATGAAGTTCAGAAAGATTGCCTATGTCTCTGGGCCTTTGTCTCAGTGGGTGAGGATTTATTATTTCTCTTCAATGCTTCAAAATTACAACAGAAAAGTGTCAAAAGGATTACAAACTGGTCTACCTGTGTTCTTCTTGACCTCAAGAATCCAACACATTTGATGGCATTGAAAAAAGTTGAGCGTAGCTCCCGGAATTGGCCCACAAACTTCCCCTCCTCAATGTCTTCCCTACATAAAAATGGTTTTGGCTTTCAAATTCCTCAACATTTATCATGTTCTGAACCTCTCTCATGATCCTAATAACCCTTGGTTTATAGAGATGTGGAGTTGGTATCAACCTCCCAACTTCCTCCCAAGATCTGGCCTCAAATCGGGCTCCAGATCCACCAATAATGGCTAAAATCCATTAAAAACAGGCTGAAAATCCACAAAAAAATCATAATATATGGTAAAAAAACCCAAAATTGGAAAAATTATGGGCACAACCCCCTTCTCTCGGGATCTTGGTCATATGTGCATCGTCATATGGCTAGGCGTTAGGCGTTAGCCCTATTCTTTAGCCCCTGGTCTTCATGCACTAGTTGTATGGGCCATGTGGCCTAATGCTAACCCTCCACATGCCTCCACATAATGGTTGTAGCCCCTGGTTCGTATCCCCAGTTGTGTGGGGTGTCAAGTGCCCTCGCGCTGGCTCCCTTCGACCGAGGCTTAGCCCAAAAAACCCGTGCCATGCAACTTAAAAAAATGTTATTCCATATGGCATAACAAGTCACACCATAGCCCATATGGTTAACCCAGGGAGGTTAGTGCGTTGGTCGTCTGGGAGGTCAGGGGTTCTACCCCCATGGAGCGCAACATACCTTTTTGGACCAGCCAACCTTGGAAAAATCTGGGGTGCCACATGGCGTCCTTTGATTGGGCCATGTGTCACCCTGTGATTAGATCATACGATCCAGTTGACACCGAGTTAGTGTACAATCAGCATGAACAGTCACCTGCCATGTTAGCTGCCATGTCACTGCCATACAATCCAGTCACCTTTCCAGTTAGCTGCCACGTCAGCATCCATACATCCCAGTCACCCTGCCATGTAAGATTCCATACAACCCAGTCACCCTGCCACGTCAACATCCATACAACCACATGTCGTCCGTACTACCACATGTCAGCCTTTCATTGGGCCACATCATGTACGGACTGCCACATGTCATTTGTACACTGCCACGTGTCAATTATGTACTGGTCCAACTCAGCCCGAAAATGCCAAAATCGAGTGACATGTGTCACCTCTTGGTGTTGCCACATCATCATGACATCATGTTGATGTCACCTATCGTACTACTAACATCAACAATATGACATGTTGACTTTGACCAGTTTGAAATTTTGCTTGTTTGGGAAATCGGTCAGAACGCGATATCTTTCGCATACGACGTCCATTTGCAAAAAAAATTATATGGTTGGAATCAATGCGATGAAATAGACGAAATGGTGTTGGTTTTGTCTGATTCCAAGAAATTTTATTTTTAGGCCTTCCTAGATCCATTTTGGATCATGCCTCCCCAGTAAGACCTTTTGGTCCTCCAAAAGGGTATTAAACAGTCATCAAGTGCGGGATAGGCCAACCCACTTGCTCTTTGTCTTTAAACTCTGTCTTGTGCACCTATCTCATCGATATCAATTGCAAAACAACCATGACAATTGACAGTATATTGTCAGCCACTTGTACTTTTTCACATCTTACTGAAGCCACTACCATCCATGTTGAAAACATTAGCAGATAACATCAGAAATATGACTACAAATGAGCTAATATGTTTGAATTACTTGCATGACATTAGCTTATCTTGAAGCAAAGTATGATTGAAATTCCATTCTACAACCATCTCATGTTCATGCTTAATATCAATTCCTTTACTTGGCATAATTATAAGTGTGTTGCTTGCATAACATGCCTTCCTTAATTGTTCCATTGTTTGTAGAGATTGATTTTCTTTTATGTGATGAGGATGTACAATATATTCATTGCCTTCTTTAGTTAAGTGATATTGATTATGTTCCCTGTAGAAGATTACTTTGTGATCATACAAATAAGGGGTTCCTAAGACCATTCCACATTCATTGAGTGGCACCACATCACAGGTTACCTCATCCACAAATTTTGATGAAAATGCAAACTTTAAAGTGCATTGTTTTGTTATGTGCAATTTATGATTGTTTCTTATCCATTTAAGTGAGTAAGGTTTATGATGCATCTTAGTGTTTAATCCCAATTGTTTAACCACTTCCTATAAAATCAAGTTAGATTGAGATCCACTATCTATCAACGTATCGATCTTGGTATGTTTCATTATCACCCTTATGTGAAACAACTTACTTATAGAATCATATCCATCACCAATTTTACTTGTCAAACCAACTGTTGTGATCTTAGTCTCATCACCTGAATCATATCCAAGTCTGTTGGTCGTGTTGTTGTTGCAACTGTTTGCCTCCCTTTCCTTTCTTTGAACCATTTCGGTCTCTTTTATGGATGGAATTGCCAACAATGGTCATCATCATGCCCTTCTTTCTTGCAATTCTTGCAAGAGATATTATCTTCCTTTCTTGTTGCTGAATTTGCTTTCTTTCCATTCAAATTCCTTTTGTCCTCTTTCCTTGAAGACGATTCCCCTGATAAACCAACTCATGTTTTCCCTGCTTCAACGTATGTTGCTTGAACATAAACCTTATCAAGATTAGGAGGTCCAAACATAAATAAAATGTTATGAATATGTGGAGGTAAACCTCCTATATACTTCATAAGAGTTTCTTGGGTATGTAATGTGTTAGAACAAGAATTCTCATCTAGAAGAGGCCTAACTATCAGAGTTTTGGATTTTTGCTAAATACCAGTTCCCTCAGTGGTAAAATACACTACCTCTTTGCACTGCCAAGGCATCTAAGTAAAGGGGGTTTGATATCATGAAAGGAAATTAATTACTCTACACATGTTCAAGATTGAAGGCACTGTGTTTTTTACAATGCTACCTAAACCAACACACAGACACATCACAGTGGCACTACCTACAAGCGCTGTGTAATATTTTGGCAGAAAACAAATTGTGCAGAGTTATTTTACCAGTTTTGAGTCATTAACTTAAAACTTTGATTGTGAACAATTGAGAAGGTATTTTTGAAAACTGAAGGAGTTTTTAGTTCATAACATTCCAAATAATAAAAACCTCTCTCAGTTTTTCAAAATTTGTTTTGGTTTGAGAGATATTGGATATAGAAGTAGGCACTGCATACTCTGCACAATGGCACTGTGTACTAATTTCCTGTAGCGGTCACGGTTTTCATATTCACCTTGTTGGGAGGTTGACACATGTCAAGGAGGGTTCGAATTACTTCTCAAGGATCAGTTAGATGTCAAGGGACACCTGCACCTAAGATTTAGCTCCAGCAAAGGACTCATGCATGAGGTGGAAACAATTTATTAATGACTTCCAACAAATTCCTGAAAATCAACAGTTTGTTGGATTTTTGTCTCTTTAACTGTTGCCACCTATCTCCAAGGATTAGAATCCAATGGAGGAGATGGGATTCAACCTCCTTAGGTTATTTGGATGCTATTTTCTATTTAATTAAGGAGAGATCTCTTGGAGAGGGGTTGGATTCATGAGAAAGAGAGATGAGAGAGTTGTAGGAGGCACGTTGCCTGTGATCATTGTAACCCTGAGGGGATTTTGTTTTTGTAAACATTTATGTTATTGAAGGTTCATGATATATGTGTTATCAGATTGTATCTCTTGCTTTATTTCCCAATTTGTCTTCTTACTTGAATAAATTGTACACCTTGAGGATCATGGTTGCCTTTGATTAATGGATTCTTGAGCATCTGAGGATCTGATGTATTTTGCCTATTAGTCACTGTTTATATTCAAGTACCTTGAATTCATTTATGCAGAGAGGATATCTGCCTTATGGATGTTCTTCTTTTTGTTATATTTTTCTTCCTCTATTCAATAAACCTTTATTTGATATGCATATTGATTTCATTTAATGAGCAGGGTGTTTGCTTGACTCCATAGCCCAATGGTCCATCATTGATTTACAACTTACTGTCATTCCCCTTCCTTGTTTTCTTCTTCTTAATCCACAAAACCAATCAAGTATTTTTATTTCTATGTTACCAAGATTACTCTCATTTGCAGTCTGGGAGTGACTCTTGGAGTGATAACATAATTGGCACCATTTCCGAGGACGGAGATGAATGATAAATCTTCCCTGGAAGAACAAGGGCTGGTCACATAATCAGGACTGCATCATTCACTTGGCGAATCCACTCGAATCCACTCCATGAAGGAAGATCATGTTGGTGACTTCACTGATACAGGACAATCATAGCCATGGAAGCTATCTTGGCTCGAAGGTTTGGGCCTTTCAATTTTTCAGCTATTCCTGGTTTTCCTAATCATGTGCCTTTCTTCTTAGAATGCGCAGATTTCCTGCCTTTATTTCATGGAGATGAAGGGGATAACCCTGCCCAACATCTCATAGATTTTCATCAGTGCATAGATCGGCTGAATGTATATCATGAAGATGCTCTCATGAAGGTGTTCTTATACTCATTACATGGTGATGCTCAAAGGTGGTGATATCATTCACTCCCTGTTGCCAGCATATCTTCGCTACATGAATTTCATGCAGCTTTCAATAATAATTTCAGTAGGTACTACTCTTATGACAAACTTCTTGAAGGGTGTTGTGAAAAATACAAGCTTTATATTCAGCAGGAAGTAGAGTCTTCTTCATGTGATGCGCTTAGTAATGATCCGATTGAAAGTGAAAGTGAAGATGAAACTGAGTTTTCTAATGAAGATGTGCATGAAATTTTTTCTCCTTCTAATTCCCGAGAAGAGGACATTCAAGGCATGATTGATGGTTGTACTAATGATTGCATGGATTCAGATCCATTAAATCTTGTAGCTTATGCATCCGATCTCGTTGTTTTACAAGAAGAAACTATTGTAGAAAATGATCTTTCTTCTTTCCTGCAAGAGGTTTCCCATCCTTTGTTAGTACCTGAGATTGAAGAAGAAGATCAGGAGATTGATCATCTTTTTATGCAAGAAAATGGCATGCTTGATTCACCTGTTTTTGATGAATATTCTGATGAAGGAGAACAAATCTCTTTTGTCAACATGAAGAGCATCCCACCAGTTTATGACAACTATGAATCAGATGTTGATGAAGAACAACTGTGTATAGAAATCAACCATCCGGAAACTCCCACAACAGACATTCAACAATCACCTTCTCAAATCAGTGAGCCTGCATGTATTGTGTTGGAACCTGGATCTGCAAAAGACACCAAATAGTCTATCATCAACAATGAAGCTATCATACTGTCCTATTCAGATTTGCAAGAATTCGAAGGTGGTAGCCATGATCAACAGGAGGATATGCAGAGACTTTTGGATGTTCAATTGAAACAACAACAAAAGGTATTTGTTTTCAGTCTTATAGATCCATTTGCTAATTATCTCGAGTCTCTAAGCAGCTTGGATGTCAGAGCACTTTTTTCAATTGAAGGATGGTTGTCCTACTCTTTTGAAATGCATTTATGTATTCTTTGGTTTCCTACATTGATCACTTCCGGATCAAGATGCTTACCAATCAGTCAGATGCTTGTATGGCTTCATTGGAAGCACACTCTTACCTAATCTGAAGAAGCACACTTGATTAGAGTAGAAGTAGGAAGAAATAAGCTCATTTTTTAGCATTTCCTTTGTTTTTTTCAGTTTTTATCATACAGTCATATCAGTTTCAAATAAGGAACATAGGTGCTTTCGAGTACAGAGGTTTTTTGGGGAAGAGTTAAAGATAGGCAAGGCATAGGTCTACAAGTTCTTGGCAGCTCATGGGGAGCATTCCATCCCCCATGGAGCCTATGTTAGCACAAGAATTCTCATCTAGAAGAGGCCTAACTATCAGAGTTTTGGATTTTTGCTAAATACCAATTCCCTTAGTGGTAAAATACACTACCTCTTTGCACTGCCAAGGCATCTAAGTAAAGGGGGTTTGATATCATGAAAGGAAATTAATTACTCTGCACATGTTCAAGATTGAAGGCGCTGCATTTTTTACAATGATACCTAAACCGACACACAGAAGCAGCACAATGGCGCTACCTACAGGCGCTGCGTAATATTCTGGCAGAAAACGAATTGTGCAGAGTTATTTTACAAGTTTTTAGTCATTAAATTAAAGCTTTGATTGTGAACAATTGAGAAGGTATTTTTGAAAACTAGATGAAGTTTTGTTCATAACATTCCAAATAACAAAAACCTCTCTCAGGTTTTCAAAATGTGTTTTGGTTTGAGAGATATTGGATATAGAAGTAGGCATTGCGTACTCTGTACAGTGGCGCTGCGTACTAATTTCCTACTGCGGTCACAATTTTCATATTCGCCTTGTTGGGAGGTTGCCACATGTTAAGGAGCGTTTGAATGAATTCTCAAGGATCATTTAGATGTCAAGGGACACCTACACCTAAGATTTATCTTCAACAAAGGCCTCATGCATGAGGTGGAAACAATTTATTAATGACTTCCAACAAATTCCTGAAAATCGGCAGTTTGTTGGATTTTTGTCTCTTTGACTATTGCCACCTATCTCCAAGGCTTAGAATCCAATGGAGGAGATGAGATTCGACCTCCTTAGGTTATTGGGATGCTATTTTATATTTAAGAAGGAGAGATCTCTTGGAGAGGTGTTGGATTCATGAGCAAGACAGATGAGAGAGTTGTAGGAGGCACTTTGCCTGTGATCATTGTAACCCTGAGGGGATTTTGTTTTTGTAAACATCTATGTTATCGAAGGTTCATGATATATGTGTTATCAGATTGTATCTCTTGTTTTATTTCCCAATTTTTCTTCTTACTTGAATGAATTGTACACCTTGAGGATCATGGTTGCCTTTGATTAATGGATTCTTGAGCATCTGAGGATCTGATGTATTTTTCCTATTAGTCACTGTTTATATTCAAGTACCTTGAATTCATTTATGCAGAGAGGATCTTTGCCTTATGGATTTTCTTCTTTGTGTTATATTTTTCTTTCTCTATTCAATAAACCTTTATCTGATATGCATATTGATTGCATTTAATGAGTAGGGTGTTTTCTTGACTCCATAGCCCAATGGTCCATCATTGATTTATAGCTTACTATCCTTCCCCTTCCTTGTTTTCTTCTTCTTAATCCACAAAACCAATCAAGCATTTTTATTTCTATGTTACCAAGATTACTCTCATTTGCAGTCTGGGAGTGACTCTTGGAGTGATAACATAATTGGCGCCATTGTCAGGGATGGAGATGAATGATAAATCTTCCCTGGGAGAATGACATTGATTAGATCCAACTTTTGATGGTGAACAAGGGTTGGTCACATAATCAGGACTGCATCATTCACCTGGCAACTCCACTCGAATCCACTCCATGAAGGAAGATCATGTTGGCAACTTCACTGATACAGGACAATCATAGCCATGGAAGCTATCTTGGCTCGGAGGTTTGCACCTTTCAATTTTTTAGCTATTCCTGGTTTTCCTAATCATGTTCCTTCCTTCTTAGAATGCGCAGATTTTCTGCCTTTATTTCATGGAGATGAAGGGGATAACCCTGCCCAACATCTCATAGATTTCATTAGTGCATAGATCGGTTGAATGTCTATCATGAAGATGCTCTCATGAAGGTGTTATTATACTCATTACATGGTGATGCTCAAAGGTGGTGGTATCATTCACTCCCTGTTGCCAGCATATCATCGCTGCAAGAATTTCATGCAGCTTTCAATAAGCATTTCAGTAGGTACTACTCTTCTGACAAACTTCTTGAAGGGTGTTGTGAAAAATACAAGCTTTATATTCAGTAGGAAGTAGAGTCTTCTTCATGTGATGCGCTTAGTAATGATCCGATTGAAAGTGAAAGTGAAGATGAAACTGAGTTTTCTAATGAAGATGTGCATGAAAATTTTTCTCCTTCTAATTCCCGAGAAGAGGACATTCAAGGCATGATTGATGGTTGTACTAATGATTGCATGGATTTAGATCCATTAAATCTTGTAGCTTATGCATCCGATCTCGCTGTTTTACAAGAATAAACTATTGTAGAAAATGATCTTTCTTCTTTCCTGCAAGAGGTTTCCCATCCTTTGTTAGTACCTGAGATTGAAGAAGAAGATCAGGAGATTGATCATCTTTTTATGAAAGAAAAGGGCATGCTCGATTCACCTGTTTTTGATGAATATTCTGATGAAGGAGAGCATATCTCTTTTGTCGATGTGAAGAGCAGCCCACCAATTTATGATAGCTATGAATCAGATGTTGATGAAGAACAACTGTGTATAGAAATCAGCCATCCGGAAACTCCTGCAACAGACATTCAACAGTCACCTTCTCAAATCATTGAGCCTGCATGTCTTGTGTTGGAACCTGGATCTACAGAAGACACCAAATATTTTATCATCAATAGTGAAGCTAGCATACTGTCCTATTCAGATTTGCAAGCATCCGAAGGTGGCAGCCATGATCAGTAGGAGGATATGCAGAGACTTTCGGATCTTCAATTGAAACAACAACAAGAGGTATTTGTTTTCATTCTTATAGATCCATTTGCTAATTATCTCGAGTCTCTGGGAAGCTTGGATGTTAGAGCACTTTTGTCAATTGAAGGATGGTTGTCTTGCTCTTTTGAAATGCATTTATGTATTCTTTGGTTTCCTACATTGATCATTTCCGGATCAAGATGCTTACCAATCAGTTAGATGCTTGTATGACTTCATTGGAAGAACACTTTTATGTAATCTGAAGTAGCACACTTGATTAGAGTAGAAGTAGGAAGAAATAAGCTCATTTTTGAGCATTTTCTTTTTGTCAGTTTTTAGCATACAGTCATATCAGTTTCAAATAAGGAACATAGGTGCTTTCGAGTACAGAGGTTTTCTGGGGCAAAGTTAAATATGGATAAGGCACAGGTCAACAAGTTCTTGGCAGCTTGTGGGGATCATGCCATCCCCCATGGAGCCTATGTTAGCATAATAATTCTCATCTAGAAGAGGCCTACCTATCATAGTTTTGGATTTTTGCTAAATACCAATTCCCTCAGTGGTAAAATACACTACCTTTTTGCACTACCAAGGCATCTAAGTAAAGGGGGTCTGATATCATGAAAGGAAATTAATTACTCTGCACATGTTCCAGATTGAAGGCACTGCATTGTTTACAATGCTACCTAAACCGACAAACAGATGCAACATAGTGGCGCTACCTACAGGCGCTGCGTAATATTCTGGCAGAAAATGAATTGTGCAGAGTTATTTTACTAGTTTTGAGTCATTAACTTAAAACTTTGATTGTGAACAATTGAGAAGGCATTTTTGAAAACTAGAGGAGGTTTGTGTTCATAACATTCCAAATAACAAAAACCTCTCTCATTTTTTCAAAATGTGTTTTGGTTTGAGAGATATTGGATATAGAAGTAGGCGTTGCGTACTCTGCACAATGACGCTGCGTACTAATTTCCTGTAGTGGTCACAGTTTTCATATTCGCCTTGTTGGGAGGTTGCCACATGTCAAGGAGGGCTCGAATGACTTCTCAAGGATCATTTAGATGTCAAGGGACACCTACACCTAAGATTTAGCTCCATAAAATGCCTCATGCATGAGGTGGAAACAATTTATTAATGACTTCGAACAAATTCTTGAAAATTAGCAGTTTGTTGGATTTTTGTCTCTTTGACTGTTGCCACCTATCTCCAAGGCTTAGAATCCAATGGAGGAAATGTGATTCGACCTCCTTAGGTTATTGGGATGCTATTTTATATTTAAGGAAGGATAGATCTCTTGGAGAGGGGTTGGATTCATGAGCAAGAGAGATGAGAGAGTTGTAGGAGGCACTTTGCCTGTGATCATTGTAACCCCGAGGGGCTTTTGTTTTTGTAAACATTTCTGTTATTGAAGGTTAATGATATATGTGTTATCATATTGTATCTCTTGTTTTATTTCCCAATTTGTATTCTTACTTGAATGAATTGTACACCTTGAGGATCATGGTTGCCTTTGATTAATGGATTCTTGAACATTTGAGGATCTGATGTATGTTGCCTATTAGTCATTGTTTATATTCAAGTACCTTGAATTCATTTATGCAGAGAGGATCTCTGCCTTATGGATGTTCTTATTTGTGTTATATTTTTATTCCTCTATTCAATAAACCTTTATCTGATATGCATATTGATTGCATTTAATGAGCAGGGTGTTTGCTTGACTCCATAGCCCAATGGTCCATCATTAATTTACAACTTACTGTCCTTCCCCTTCCTTGTTTTCTTCTTCTTAATCCACAAAACCAATCAAGCATTTTTATTTCTATGTTACCAAGCTTACTCTCATTTGCAGTCTAGGAGTGACTCTTGGAGTGTTAACATAATGGAATATTTAACATTAATGACATCTTACAGAATTCATCTGTGTATTCTTTCACCGTTTGTCCCTTTCTTAATTTAAGACTTTTCCATTCAATTAAAGACTTATCTTTATAATACAAAGGATAAAATTTCTTTCTAAGTGGAAAAACAAAATATTTCCATGATGGAAATACATTACCAACTTGTTGTGTGCCATTTTGCAACATACTCTACCACCAGATGAGTGATGTACCTGCAAGACGAAATGATGCCAATTTGATTTGGGTTTTCTCATCTTTGATTTGTTGCACACTACAATAAACTTCCATCTATCTTACCTAGTTATCAAGCCTCTCATCATTAAATTCACCATAATACATGGGCAATTCAAATTTCACATCAAGATTAAGTAAAGGCATATCATGTTTATGTTTATGGGAATGTTTTCTTGCGGTGGATTTTGAATTTGTATTTGAAGAAGAACAAGGTGATGGAGAAGAAGGAGGTGAAGGAGGAGGTTTAGGAGGATCCTCTCCTTCTTCACTTTTGTCTTGTTTATAAGATTTCCCTTGGAAAGGCCTCTTCCATTCCAAGTAATCCTTATATAAGACCTTTACCATATCAGACATGGTGAATAAAGTTTTTTGCAACTCGATCTCATTCTGAGACATGCCTTATTTTGATGCCATCTTCTCACTTTGAGAAGTCCTCTTTCTAGATCCAATATTAGGATCCCCTTCTACAAGATTTCCTTCACCACGACTCAGATTTTCCCTAGTAATCATGCAAACTCAAAAACCAACCGTCAACCTGATCTGATACCACTTGATCTGAAATTGATCTTTAAAGACTCGACTAAGTTTTAAGCATGTGTTCATTTACCAATTAGGAATTAATGAAAGAAGAAGAACTTAATGAGATATTATAGCATCCATAGTAAATAAATGCATATCATAATGTAAGAAAAAAACAAACAAACCATAACAACCAATTTTTTAATGAAGTTCGACAAGATTGCCTACGTCTCTGGGCCTTTGTCTCAGTGGGTGATGCTTTATTACTTCTCTTAAATGCTTCAAAAGTACATTAGAAAAGTGTCAAAAGTATTACAAACTGGTATGCATGTGTTCTTCTCAACCTCAAGAATCCAACACAACTGACGACATTGAAAAAGGTTGAGCGTAGCTCCCGAGATTGGACCACAAAGTTCCCCTCCTCAATGGCTTCCCTACATAAAAATGGCTTTGGCTTTCAAATTCCTCAACATTTCTCCCATTTTGAACCTCTCTCATGATGCTAAGAACCCATGGTTTATACATATGTGGAGTTGGTATCAACCTCCCAACTTCCTCCCAAGATCTGGCCTCAAATCGGGCTCTAGATCCCCCAATAATGGATAAAATCCATTAAAAAAAGGCTGAAAATCCACAAAAAAAACATAATATATGGTCAAAAAACCCAAAATTTGAAAAATTATGGGTGTATCCCCCTTCTCCCGGGATTCTGGTCATATGCGCGCTGCCATATGACCAGGTGCTAGGAACTGGCCCTATTCTTTAGCCCCTGGTCTTCATGCACTAGTTGTATGGGCCATGTGGCCTAATGCTAACCCTCCACGCATCTCCACATAACGATTGTAGCCATCAGTCGCGTGGGGTGCCAAGTGCCCTCGCACTGGTCCCCTCTGACCAGGGCTTATCCCACAAAACCTGCTCCATGCAACTTAAAAGAATATTATGTCATATGGCATAGCAAGTCACACCATAGCCCATACGGTTAGCGTGGGGAGGTTAGTCCATTGGTCGCTCGGGAGGTTAGGGGTTCGACCCCCGTAGAGAGCAACAAACGTTTTAGATCAACCAACCTTGGAAAAATCCGGGGTGCCATGTGGTTCCCTCTGATTGGGCCACGTGTCATCCTGTGATTAGACCGGACGATCCAGTCAGCACCCATTCAACGTACAGTCAGTTTCCACATCATCGTTGTACAACCCAGTCAGCTGCCACATCAAAATCCATACATCTAAGTCACCCTGCCACGTAAGCTTCCATATAGCCCAGTCACCTTGCCATGTCAGCATCTGTTGGCACATGGGCAGACATAGGGTTCAACGCTACAACAACGTACCAAAAAATCCCTAACTAATGGCCCTTTTGGCAACACCTATGAAGTAGATGAAGTCTCACCCGAGGTAGAGGCAGGGGTGGTTTCAAGACTCAGGTGTCTGCAACCTTAGCTGGGACACATATATGTTATTATAACACTTAATACAACTCTTAGCATTGTCAGTTCCTAAATATGAAATCACTATTCACTTCGCTGATAAAATAGAGCTTCACAACATTCACACTAATCTACGGTATTTAAGCACTTAGCATATATAAATGGATCAGAATGATCATATCAAGCACTAAGAATGAATATCTTGATCAGATCTAATATTCTTACATATCATAAGCACAAAGAAGAAGTAGATCTATCTAAACATATCAAAGCACTTAGTAGATTACATGTGAACACATCAAGACAAAGCACAAAGCACAAAGCACATAACATAGTGTTTATGTGGTTCACCCCCACCCTAGGGCTACGTCCACCAATTCTTCTTCTTTATCATCTCAGTCAATCAGTTACAGCATGGAGCCTCAGAACCCTTCTTCGCATAAGAAAGAAGATTTGTGAAGCTCGCTAGATCCTTCTTCCTTGTGTTACAACAAAAAGGCTTCCACAACCTAATACACCCACTTGCACTTAACTCTACAAGTCTCTTCCAATCATGCACAAAGCCCTTACAATTCATACTAGCACTAAGCCTTTAGCACTTATCATATCATCACATAGATGCACTTCTCTACTCCTCCTCTATATGGGCTAGACATCTATATATATATATATATATATATATATATTACAAAATAGACCTACACATCGGTAAACCCATGGGCCAACACCCCATTCTTGTTACATATTCCCATATCCCAAAAAGGGGTCCAAAAGGGGGCCGAGATCCTGTGATCTTCGCTTCGTCCTGCGCTTCTCCTTCGATAGGTCGTCGAAGTCCCAAAATAGGTCAACATGACCAAGAAACTCCCAAAACTTGGTCAAGGGCCAAAAACATTCGTACAACCATATGTCATCTATACTTCCACGTGTTAGCTTGTCATTGGGCCATGTCATGTACGAAATGCCATGTGTCATCTATACACTGTCACGTGTTAATTCCATACTAGTCCAACTCAACCTGAAAATTCCAAAATCGAGTGACACATGTCACCTCCTGGTGCTACCATGTCAGCATGATGATGTCATGCTGACGTCACCTATCGTACTACTGATGTCAGCAGTGTGACCTATTGACTTTGACCAATTTGACTTTTTTCATGTTTGGGAAATCAGTCAGAACGCGATATATTTCACATACGACATCTATTTGCGAAAAAACTTATATGGTTAGAATCAACACAATGAGTCGGACGCAATGACATTGGTTTCATCCAATTCTGAAAACTCTAATTTTTAGGTCTTCTTGGATCCATTTTGAATCAATTAGTGGCCTCCCACTTAATCAAACTGGATTATTTTGGAAGTTTTCATGTTAGTACATCTTTATGTACTTCCAAGGCCATTTTGGGGTCCTAAACAATGTTTTTTTGGCTTGCCATAGTCAAACTAGAAACAGAGTCAAAGTTTGACGGCATAATGCATAGTTCTCAAAAATACCTTTCTAACAAGCTATCACGCGCCTCAAATGGAGGTCGTATGAAAAAGTTATGACCTTGAGAAGTTGAGGTACCAACTTACCCATGGGGGCCCACATAACTATTGGCGTTTCATCTCATAGGGTTAGGGTTTTGGAATTCATGAGTAATGTTAAAAATGCCTCTGGAGCCTCATTGTAATAATTCTTCTCAGACAGATGCATGTAGCAACCACATCTATTCTCAGAGATAGCTACCACCATTCAAGCAAGTTGTTTCAATTCTGCAGTTTTACAGTTTCAACCTATTTTATTTACTCAATAGAAGTTATTGTTCATTGGATATTTGTTTTTGTTCTTTGTATCAATATGTTATGGTATTCAACCTGTTATTCATTTCATTCTGCTCATAAATCTGGATCAGTGGTATCAGAGCGATCTTCTCTTTAATTTTTTTTCTTTGTGCATGTCCCTGGCAATATCTAGGTACAAGAAGTTGGGACACAAACAAGTCGATCCTTTGCAAGATTGGTTGCACCGAACCCAACCACAACTCATGGGAGACAAGAAGAAATATGATGGAGCAGGAGATCCTTTTAAAATGTTGCTCGAGGAATCCCTTGCATGACAAAAGAACAAGATGATGGACAACTTTGCACAGATCATTCGGTGGCTACCCATAGGAGACACATCTTCATCAAGGAGCCACGCAACCCCCTTCAAGGTACAAGTAAATTTTTATATTCCATTATTTGAAGGACCGATAGATGCAGATGTTGTAGATAAATGGTTGAATTTGTTCGAAGGGTATTTTTCAGTCCACAAATTTTTCGATTGGTAAAAGATTAATTTTTCACTTCTCAAGGTCGTCCCCCATGTTAAGGACTGGTGGGATACGTACTCTATGAAAAGGTCCATAGAGGAATCTGCAATGTGATTTCCCCCACTTGAGATTCCTTCATGGATTCCATTAAAGAACAATACTACCCTATTGGAAGCTACGAGGACCAGTCCATAAGATGGACCATGCTGTGTCAAGAAAGGGACCAGACAGTACCAGATTTCACCAATATTTTTCATACTCTGCACACCAAATTGGGTATCAAATACTCTGAACGACATTTGGTACTCAAATACTATGGTTTCATGCACAGATACATACAAACATAAATCGAGTTTCTAGACATCGCATCATTAGGTGCGGCTTATAAATATGTTGTCAAGATCGAGCATAAATTTAAGAAAAAGAGGCGAGAGTTTGGATCTGCAAATTCCTCATAGTCGAAGCAGGGAAATGGCGGACCCAACCCACCAAACAAGGGACAAAGAAAATATGGCTGCTCTCATGAAAACCAGTCCAAGCTGCAACCTAGGAAGGGTAATGAGAAGTCGAAGGACATGGGTAAGTGGTGTGAGCATGATAAAATCCCTTGGCACAACACTGAAGAATGTCGCTCCAAGAAATCACTGATGGTCGAGCTAAAAGCTTCTGAGTCAGAGGCAGATTCTGACTCCAAATCAAATCCAAAAACTAGGAAGCAGATCATCGATGCCGAACCTAGTTCCACTATCACTACCACCAAAGTCCAGCCAAGCAAACCAGAAGAACTAGAGGAAGGGGAATGCTTCTTTCACTCATAGATGTGGGTAAAGGGGACTCTGCTGCATTTTATTGTCGATAGCGGTAGTCAGAAGAACCTGATTTCAATAGAAGTTGTCAAGTGGATGGACCTGCTGATAACACTGCACCTGCGACCCTACACCATCGGTTGGCTTTGCCAAGGACGAGATTTCCACGTCAGCCAACAATGTCATCTTCCCTACAACATCAAGCCCTTCAAAGACGAGGTATTGTGTGATATTTCTCCCCTTGAAGTTTGTGATGTTCTTTTAGGCCATCCATATTTGTGGAAGTGATGTGTTGTGTATTATTCTAGACCTTGCAGTGTTATTATGACTTTGGGTAGATAATTGTACAAGATACCAGAGTTAGTGCCGCCTACCACTATTTCTTTAATCTCTACTAAGAAATGTAGTAAGGTCATTTCACAGACTGGGAAGTTTGTATTCTTTGTGATCCATGCTCGCAGTAAGGAAAAGGTCGTTTCCACATCCGTGACCTCTACAAAGATCCTCTCTTTGCAGCAGAATGAAGTGGATGGGATCATGGAAGAGTACTGAGACATCTTCCCCTCACCCACTGGGGTATCGACGCACTTCCAATTCAAGCATCCAATTGATCTAACCCTCAGTGCATTGCTTCCTAATGGACTAGTCTATCATCACTCGTTGGTGGAAAATGATGAAATCAAGCACCAGATCCAAGAGCTGCTTCAAAAGGGGCACATCCGACCCAACTCCTCCCCTTGCAGAAGCCTGATTGTGCTGGTGCATAAGAAAGACAAGACTTGGCGGCTCTACATTGATTACAGAGCATTAAAAATACACAGTCAGGAACCGGTACCCAATTCCAAGAATTGATGACCTTCTTGACCAACTCAAGGGGGAAAATTTATTCAACAATATTGACCTAAATTCTGGCTACCACCAGGTTCCCATCGAACCAAATGATGTATGGAAGACAACTTTCAAATCTAAAGAAGGTCTCTTTGAATGGTTGGTCATTCCCTTTGGCTTAAAAAAAGCACCAACAACTTTCATGAGATTGATGGATGATGTATTGAGACCCTTCACCAACTCTTTTGTGGTGGTATATCTGGATGACATCCTCATCTTCAACAAAACTTGGGAGGAGAACATGCAACATATTCAGCAGGTTCTGGGCACTCTACAGTAGCACAAGCTATATGCCAACTTGGAAAAATTATCCTTTGGCATGAACATGGTCCAATACTTGGGCTACATTGTTTATGAGCATGGGGTACATGTGGATCAAGCTAATATCCAAGTCATTCATGACTGGCTAGCCCCGAGCACACTAACTAAGATTCAGAGCTTCTTGGGACTTGCCAAATTCTACCAAAGGTTTGTATTGGGATTCTCCCATATTCCATGGGCCATCAACCAAGTAACCAAGGGTGGTGGAAAGACAAAGTTCACATGGGGGAAGGTACAAAAACAAGCATTTGGTGATCTAAAGCATCGCTTGTGCTCATCTCTAGTACCCTTCTTACCCGATCTGCAACAACCATTCAAGATTGAGACTGATGCCTCTGACTATGTTGTAGGCGCAGTTGTCACTCAACACAGTCATCCAGTAGCATACCATAGTAAGACACTCTCAGATACTATTCAGAAATACCCCACCTATGACAAAGAAATATATTTCATTTTGTAATCATGTCGTCAATGGAAACATTACATTCTAGAAAAGGAGACAATCATCCACACTAATCAAAAGCCTCTGCAGTTCATATAGAAATAGGGGAAGTTGCAGAATGACCGCCATCAAAAGTGGTCCACATACCTACAACAATTCCATATCAACATCAAGTATAAAATAGGGAACACAAATTGTGTCGTTGACTGCCTTAGTCGCCCTCCTGTTGTTGCGTTCACCACAATGCTCCATTCCTGTAGGCATGAGGTGTATGAGTGGCCCCAACTTTATCAGCCTGACCCTGACTTCACCACCACCTATAAACTCTTGGGTATAGGAGAGAATCTCACCTATTTTCATATCCAGGATGGATTTTTATGCCATCTGGGCCACCTGTGTGTTCCCACAAGAGAGCATGCAAAGATGATTTGGGAGGCTCACTATAGTGGGATGACAGGACATTTTGGTGTGGATAAAACTATGGTCATTCTAAAGAAACATTTTTATTCGCCAAAACTTCGACAAGATGTCAACAAGCATATCAACTCTTGCATTGCTTGTGCCATTGTCAAGACAACCATCAAGAAGAAAGGCTTATACACCCCTCTTCCTACTCCTGAGAGGCCTTGGGAATCCATCTCGATGGATTACATGTCTAGCCTTTCGTCCACCAAGCACGAAAATGATTTTTTGTTTGTGGTGGTTGATCAGCTTTTGAAGATGGCCATTATCATAGCCTGCAAGAAGAGAATCAAATTGGAATATACTGCCAAGCTCTTCTTCGAGTGAGTGTGGGTCCATTTTTGGATACCGCAGACCATCACCTCAGGTCAGGACAATAGGTTCCTCAACACATTATGGTTGAGTATTTGGTCATCGTTGGACACCAAGCTCACTAAATTCAGTGCTTTCCACCCCCAAATTGATGGCTAGACAGAGGTCATCAATCAAATGATTTTGCACATCCTGTGCATGTACAACTCTAAGAATCTGCGTACATGGGATGAGAGTCTTCCCTATGTTCAACACAACTACAACAGATCTCTCCATAGCTCCATTGACCATAGCCCATTTCAGGTGGGGTTGGGATTCCAACCATTGGGTCCCATTGATGTTGCACTAACTCTTACAACCACACAAGAATAATCTTCCCATATTCGGTATGAGGCCAACAAAGCCACCAAATTCATTGAGCAGATTCAACACATCTGTCAATAGGTCCATGATATTTTGCAGAAAGCTAATGCTAAGTACAAGCAACACCATGATCCACATCAGGTACCACACCAATTTCAGGTGGGAGATAAGGTCTGGTTACATTTGCAGAAAGAGAACCTTACAAGGGCCCATCAAAATCTCCTCCCACTTTACTATGGGACTTACACTATCACCAAGGTTATGGGTAGAAATTATTTTGATCTCAACAATCCACCCTTCCTTGACTTGCACCCAGTGTTCAATGTGGACCTCCTTTGGCCATATTTTTCACCATTATTGGACACCTCAAATATCGTCGAACAATTGACACCAAAATAGCTCAACCTTGACTGCATGGAACATGCATCCACTGATCATATAATGGACACATAGGTCAAGGGAACTCGCTAGTAGAGGATCCAACTTTATCAGGTTGTCAAGGCAGGGCAAGTCCTATTCCAAGGACAGTGGCTCACTTGAGACCAAATTCAGCAGAATGTTCCTCACCTGATGGGGGAACTCAACGTAATGGAGACCATTATTTCCTAAGGGGGAGGACTGATCCAGGTGGATATTGGTGGCCACCCACCTATTCCAATTGGCTCCTCTTGACAGTTTTTAGTTCATCACGTTCTATTGTACTTCTTTGTAATTGTGGGTTCTAAACTTCCTGGTTTGTATGAATCCCTACACATCTTCCAAGTAGAGATTGGTGGCCACCCACCTAATCCAACTAGATTATTTTGGAAGTTTTTATGTCAATACATCTTTTTGTACTTCCAGGGTCATTTTGGGGCCCTAAACAATGTTTTTTTGGCTTGCCACAGTCAAACTGTAGACGGAGTCAGAGTTTGATGGCATAATGTGTATTTCTTGAAAATACCTTTCTAATGGGCTATCACGCGCCTAAAATAAAGGTCATAAAAGTTACAACCTCGGGAAGTTGAGGTACCAATGTACCCATCGGTGCCCACATAAATTTTAGCTTTTCATCTCCTAGGGTTAGGTTTTTGGATGTCTAGGGTTTTGACATTCATGAGTAATGTTAAAAATACCTCTTAAGCCTCATTGTAATCATTATGCTCAGAAGGATGTGCGTAGTAACCACATCGCTTCTCAAAGATAACTACCACCATTCGAGCAAGTTGTTTCAGTTTTGTAGTTTTATAGTTTCAAGCTATTTTATTTATTCAATAGAAGTTATTGTTCACTGGATATCTATTGTTTTTCTCTGTATCTCTCTTTTATGGTATTCAATCTGTTTTTCATTTCATTATGCTCATAAATTTGGATCAGTAACACTCCAATATCATCTCTTCCTGGATGAAATCCTCCCATAGCTTCTCAAAGGTGGAAACATTTTCTCAAGAATAGACCCCACAGACAAAATATTGTTGAGAATAAGAGAACCTACTTAATGCAATGTGTACTAACTTTTCACCCTTGTCCTCCTCTCCAATCATTGCAAGCTAATAACAAAGTTGAATGAACTTCATCAAGTACACAACAACAATGTTGGTCTTACTCATTTGCATGGCTCTAAGTTTATTTCACAAAATCATCTTTTGATTGATGTTTTCACTCTAAAAAGAGTGACTAGAGAATCAAACATGTCCTACCTTGTGGTCTTCTCGACAATGTGAGGGATCAAATGGTCCTTCATAGAGTCAAGGATTACTTTCTTGATCTTGACCATATTCTTATTATGTTCTATGAACAACATGGGATCTGTAAGATCTACAACTGATTTATAAATGAAGTTCCCTAGATCATGCTCCTCCAACAAAATTTGTGCCCCACACTTCCACAAGACGAAGTTAGAGGGACCTTCCAATATATTTTCATATATAAGACTGAAAGTAGTCACACTGCTACACTAGAATACCCTATGAGACAAAACAAATCAACGACCCCAAAAAAACCTATTACACGACTACTATGTATTTCTCAAACATGGATCATGGGCATCTCACCCCTTAAACCTCCCAACAACTTCCTCCCACAAGGAGTAGGCAGATTCCTAAAAGGTTTCAACAAACACACTTTGATACCATGTCAAAAATAAGATCATGGTGAATAGATTTTGTACTCTAAAACTACCCTATAGCCTATAGTTCATTAATGTTGAAAAAAACCTATCAAAATTTATGTTAGAGAGTACTCTAACCTAAAAACACATGTTGTTGTAAAATAAAATAGGGAATTAATGTTTACAAAATACTTAAAACAACATTTGTAATTTTATTAAATATGAAAACAGAGGAAGGAAAAACTACAACTCATAACTTGAACTCTCCAACAATGGAGAGATGTGCACTACTCCTTTATATAGTAGGAAATAAGAGGGATATAATGAATGTAGACACCTGCACAACAATGCTCTATTTGGTAGAAGAAAACCTTAACACTCATGCACCTATATGCATGGATAACCAACCAAAATAGAAGAGCTCCCTCCTAGGAATCGGTTCCCTTCACTAAGCTAGAATATCTACATACAAGAGTGTTTCCCTACTATCTTAGGTAACTACGCCCTCACCCTTGTGCATGCAAACTAAATAAAGCTCAAAAATCAAAATAGAATCGACTGCTGAAATGAGAAAAGCATCTAAAAAATGAAATTAAATTGAGATTGGTGCATGCTGTAAGTTTTAAACCTGTGAAGTAAAGCAATGCATACATATTCTTAAGCAAAATAGAAATTAATCAATGGCTGATACACACCGTACATAGAGATTTACATTGGAAACCCTTAATTGAGACAAAATCGACCTTCCTTGGTGTCACACCTTTCAACTCTTTAGTGTATTAATTTCACCATTCACAATACAATATATACAATATTTTAGGTATTCCATAGCTACCAAAACCCTAAACCCTTAATCTGAGATTAATTTAGAAAACCGCTAAAGATAGAAAAATCCGCTAAAATAGCAAAAAATGTCTAAAAAAAAAATGGGGCACTGCCTCGAATGCTACACATAACTAGGGGGGTCAATCCTCCCCCCCAGGAAAGCGCCCAACACACACAACACAAAGGGTGAAGGAAGTTGGGATCGTCAAACGCAATTGTCAAATCTAATGTGCCCACACACACACATGCAAAGAATATAACACATACCCAACATTATCCCACTTATTTTTTTCTTTGCATACAAGGGTTCATAGGATTACATAGTCAATAATCTAGGGAAACAATGTCCATTGTTACTCTACACCATGAGAACTTCTCTATGCTCACAGAATTTGTCAACGAATCTCCAACATTCTTCAAAGTGTCAACTTTTTCTAGCAACACCTTCTTTTCTTCAACCATGTCTCTCACAAAGTGATATTGAACATCAATATGCTTTGTCTTTGAATGATAAGCAGGGTTATTTTCCAGGAAGATTGCACTCTAGCTATCACAATCTAATCGCACTGCTTGTTGTACCAACCCAATACCTAAACACAATCTATGCAACCATATTGTTTCCTTGCTTGCATGAGTGGCTGCCATGTATTCAACTTTTGTAGTTGAGAGTGCCACTACAACCTGTCTTTTTCTCATCCAACTGATTGCTCCTCCAAATAGGTTAAACACATACCCACTTGTAGATCTTCTACGATCCAAATCTCTA
This sequence comes from Picea engelmannii, assembly GCA_009831015.1. Lineage (NCBI taxonomy): Eukaryota > Viridiplantae > Streptophyta > Pinopsida > Pinales > Pinaceae > Picea > Picea engelmannii. The sequence goes on from ML803744.1 coordinate 122,677, forward strand.
GCCCAGTCTGCATCAACAAAACTATGTATGCCCAACACTTTATCCAATCCTGGTCTTCCTTGGTAGCACAATCCATAACAGGAAGTGCCATGCAAATACCTGAAGACCCTATATACTATTGTCCAATTCTCCTTCCTTGGTTTTGACATATACCTGCTCAAAACTCCCACTGCATGTGCAATTTCCGGTCTAGTATAGACCATTGCATACATCAAAATTCCAACTGCATTGGAATATGGAACATGGGACATGTCCTCTTCTTCTTCATGTGTCTTGGGACACTTATCTGCAAATAACTTTACACCTATAGGAATAGGAACCTTGACTAGTTTACTTCCATGCATATTAAACCTCTGCAATGTTGTCTCAACATATTTTCTCTGATTCAACTAGATTTTCCTATTTTCATGATCTCTTTTAATCTCCATTCCCAAAATGAAGTTAGCAACACTGAGATCCTTCATGTCAAATTTGGGGGATAACTGTGATTTCACCTCCTTGATAACATCCATGCTATTTCCTACCAACAACATGTCATCAACATACAACACTACATCAATGAAGTGATTACCAACCTGCTTGGAATATACACAGTGATCAACCCTGCTTCTCACAAATCCCAATCCAAGGATGTATGTGTCAAAATTTTGGTACCACATCCTAAGTGATTTCTTCACACCATATAGTGACTTATTTATCTTACAGACCGACTCTTTCTTTCCCTTCACTACAAAGCCTTTTGGATGCTTCATGTAGATTTCTTCTTCCGGATCCCCATGTAGGAATGTTGTCTTCACATCCATCTATTTCACTTCAATATCAAAAGAAACAACAATGGATAAAATAAATCTAATATAAGTTAAGTTGGAAACAGGAGAAAAAATCTCACCAAAGTCAATTCCCTCTACCCGGGAATAACCTTTTTCTACTAATCGAGCTTTGTATTTCTCCACTTTTCCTTCTGCATTAAACTTCTTCTTAAACAACCATTTTCTACCAATAGATTTTCTTCCAACTGGAAACTCAACTAGATCCCATGCCTCATTCTTATCCAAGGCATCCATTTATTCAACCATGGCCTTCTTCCAGAGTTTACTATCCTCTAAATTCATTGCTTCCCTGACAATTTTGGGATCATCATCAGTAATAGATAAAGCAAAATTAGAATGAAAATCAGGTGTACTATACCTTTTTGGTTTCCTTCTTTCCCTCATAGATCTCCTCAATAATGGGGTATGAGGTTCTTCTTCTTCTTCTACTTCATCTTCTTCAGTTGATTCATATTTTGCATCATCTAACTCAAACTCTATTTTCTCAGGTTCCTCTTGCCTTGGTAGGAATTTCTATTTGGGAACATCTTTCACCTCTCTAAAAACAAAATCCCGACTGCAAACAATCTACTTAGTTTATGGGTTCCAAAGATTATAACCTTTCATACCATTTTTATAACCATTAAAGATACACTTTTCATCTTTATTATCCAACTTACTCCTATTTTCCTTTGGAACATGTACATAAGGATCACAACCAAACACTCTAATATGTTCAAGAGAGGGTTTCTTACCGGTCCATACCTCGTGTGGAGTTTTATCATCCAGCGCTGATGAGGGTGATCGATTGACCAGGTAACATGTTGTACCCACTACCTCTGCCCAGAATTCATTTCCTAACTTGGCACCACTAAGCATGATCCTTGCTTTTTCCATTAGTGTCATGTTCATCCTTTCTGCAACTCCATTACATTGAGGTGTGTATGGAGTAGTCTTTTGCCTTGCTATACCAAACTTCTTACAAAATTCTTCGAATTCATTTCCGTAGAATTATCCACCATTATCTGTCCTCAATACCTTTATTTTCTTCTCTGTCTGATTTTCTACCAAAGCCTTAAACTCTTTAAATTTATCAAATACCTCGAATTTCTTTCTAAGAAAATAAATCCATGTATTCCTTGAGAAATCATCTATGAATGAAACATAATACACATATTTACCTACTGATGGAACAAGCACAGGTCCTAACACATCACTGTGTATCAACTCTAAGATCCACTTTGCTCTTGTAACACCAGATGGGAATCTTACTCGATTCTGTTTACTGTATATACTATGTTCACAGAAATCAAAATCCAGAGTGCACTTAGACATACCTTCAACCATACCTTGATCGTGTAGTGTTAGAAGGCCCTTTTCTCCAATATGCCCTAGTCTTTGATGCCACAACATGGTCTTTTTTCCAGGGACAGTATTAGTCTTGTCTTCTTTATTTATTTTCTCAGGGACAACATATTTTTTACACCCATTAGTATAAGTGCTTCCCAACAATTTGTACAGATTTCCACACTGAACTCCCCTCATCAACACCATTACTCCTCGAACCCTTTTGCAAGTGCCCTTTCCCAATACAGTATCCACACATGCATCATCCAACTTGCTTATAGATATTAGGATCTTGACTAGTTTTGGAATGTACAGAACCCCAGGGAGAGTTCTAATCTTTCCATATTTTAGCAACAACTTAACCCTTCCACGTCCCATGATTTTGGTTGTCAATTCATCTCCTAGGAATACACCACCACCATCATATTTTTCATATTCACATAACCACTCCCTGTGAGGAGTCATATGATATGACACACCTGAGTCAATCAACCATACACCACGGTCTACATGTGTACTTGTAGATGCCAGGTAAACATCACCTCCTTCTTCAGTGGAGGTTTTCGCCTCTGTGGAAGAGGCATTATTATATCCCTTTGGTTTATCAACCTTCTTAGACTTGAAATATTTCTTATAATGCCATGCTTTAACACACTTTCAACATTTCCTAAAAGATTTTCCTGGAGACTTAGATATACCTTTAGATTTATATCTCCCCCCCGAAGACTTACCAGGATTCCTGTCTTGGGTACGACCTCTTACAAATAAAACATCTGTGTTCTGACCATCCATGTTTTTCTGCCTCATCTCTTTAGATAACAAGGATGCAAATACATCCTCATACTTCAATGTAGATTGAGTGGTACTACCAATTGCTACAGCCAGATTATCTTAGGAGTCTAGTAAAGAACATAACAAAGTAATACACTTGTCTTCTTCTGTAATCATAATATTAACTGAGACAATTTGCCTTACCAGAGTATTGAAGGCATTTAGATGTTTTTTCACAGAATCTCCATCTTCCATCCTAAGATGATACAACTTATTTCGAAGAAAAAACTTGTTTACCAGGGACTTTGATTGGTACAAATTCCCTAACTTATCCCATAGTTCCTTGGCTGTAGATTCTCCTGAGACATTCAACAACATCAGATCTTCTAGGCAGAGTCGAATAGTACTCATTTCTCTTCTATCAAACTTCTCCCAATCTTCCTTCAACATACTAGTAGGTTGCGTACTAGTAGTTTGTGTACGAGAATATTGTGTACCAATAGAATATGTTCTAGTAGACTGCATACTAGTAGGTTGTGTACAAGGATCCACAAGGATCCATTGTTCTTTTTCTATAAGAAGGTCCTTCATATTGAGCTTCCATAAATCAAATATTTTATTGTTGAGCTTCTCTATCTTGATTCTAGAAGAGCTCTCCATTCCTCTTTATAGACTCAAATCACCAATGCAAAGGCTCCCACTTAACCCAGGTTTATCACAGACCCAAGATAAACTTGATCTATAAAGACCAAGCCAAACCCTCAACAATAAAGGCATCCCCCTAAAGCCAAAAATGGCTTTGCTACCACATGTAAGTTTTAAACCCATGAAGTAAAGCAATGCATACATATTCTTAAGAAAAACAAAAATTAATCAATGGCTCATACACATAGTACACAGAGATTTACATTGGAAACCCTTAATCAGAAGAAAACCAACCTTCCTTGGTACCACACCTTTCAACTCTTCATTGTATTAATTTCACCATTCACAATACAATATATACAATATTTTAGGTATTTTGTAGCTACCAAAACTTTAATCCCTTAATCCGGGATTAATTTAGAAAACCGCTAAAAATAGCAAAATCTGCTAAAATAGAAAAAAATGCCTAAATTTTTTTTTTGGGGGGTGCTACCCTAAACGTTGCATTTAACCAAGGGGGGGGGGGATCCTGCCCCCCCAGGAAAGATCCCAACGCACATGAAATAAAGGGTGAAGGAAGTTGGGATCGTGATATGCAGTTGTTGAATCTGACGTGCCCACACACACACATGCAAAGAATATAACACATACCCAACACATGCATGCATGCACCTCCTTTCTCTCTCTCCTCCATAAAAGCTAGTGCGCTCCCCAAGACTATTGTACGAATTCTAAATGGAAGAGGGACTCGGATACCGTAGAAACATGTTGTATGAAGTGTTGTATGACTAACTCTATTGAAAGGAGAAATTATTGTTGTTGAAACACAATATGAGCTTCATAGGTAAACAAACACACCACCCTTTTGAAAATAGAGGATGCCTCAAATCTCAACGATGTTGTAGATTTTGGGTTTGCCACTGGGAAGCAATCTTATTTTCCTCATGTATACAATAGATCCAAAAATCCCAGTAAAAAATTTGGTCACAAGATGGCCACACAAGGTGCATCAATGTAACATGTTGCCTCCCAAGTTGCACCAAGAAGGACTGATAGATGAACCACAAAGATTGAACAATGCATTTGTTCAAAATTCAAAGTTTAGAAGTCCTGCAGGGTGTTATTTCCCCTTCATTCTTCTTCTTTTCTTCTTCTTCTTTATGCATGATTCATACCCCCATGGGGGAATTGTAATAAGATGAGTTATCATGAGATCCTTTGTATGTAAAAGACTCAACTCCCCAAGACTTGGTAATTAGTGCATTACTCTAGAGTGTTTTTTTTTTCACTTGGATAATTATTCCTCACTTTTCAACAATTTATAATCTTCTAAGTTTTTTCACTCATTCCTCCAAAGCTGGAGTACATCCTAATGGTTAGGCCTTGGTGTGTTTTTTTGAGTCTAGTGTCAATTTTATATTACCACGCTAATTATTTACCTGGAGTCTTATGGACATGCATTAGGTCCCTCTAGGATTTTTTAATTGTTTTATTAAAATGTAAAATTCTCGTAAAACAAGATTTTACCTTGTAAATTGATGTAAATATTAAAAATGTGGTACCAGGAGGTGTTATATACCTTGGAGGGTATCGTTTTCTAACCTGGAATATCCCTTTTACCCTTATACCCCCTTTTTAAGATAAATAATTGACTTTTTCTCATCAAAAATCAATTTTACTCGAAAAAGGTGAATAAAAGGTGATTTAATTAGTTTCCTATTTTTAAGGAAACATGTTGGGCACATGTTTTGACTTGTCTCCGGTCTAACTCACCCTCTCTGCTAGTTATTGGGACTTGAGAGGAGTGGTGGATGAGTTACGTGTTATGTTAACAAGAAATGGTGGAGATCCCAATGCATGGTGCACCCTCCCTCTTGAGAGGTGGTGCCCTCTCACTCCTCCTCTCTTGAGTCAATGTGGCCTTACCTTCAGTTTCTTGTGTGTCGGCATAAATCCTTCCATACACTTGTCTCACTCACTTTGGGATGTGCACCCTCCCTCCTTGGGAAGTGTTCCCCTCTTGCTATATAACCAATCATACCCCCTCCTCTATGGTGAAAGAGAGTTTGTCTAAGCTTGTCTATTGTACTATCATTATAATACTTTTTCTTGGAATAAACAAGACTTTGGAGGTCAAGAAGGTGGCTTGAATTATTTGTGTGGATGGTTGATGTCTTGTACTTGATTATATGAGCTAATATCGGTTTAGTTTCTTGCATTTATTAGTTGATTTGACATTTGAAGAGGTGTTATCACTTAGTAGGATATGATTCATTAATATTTTTTTCTTCTTAGATCCTATTGTTTGTCTATATTAGAGATATTTGATCTGCATGTGTATTTTGTTTAATTATCATGCTATCCAATTCTCTTTTGTAGGTGACATCGAATATTTAAAAAAAAAATGCAACTTGTCTAAGATTTATAGGTCCTCGTGCTTGGAGAAGTAGTTGGACTAGATTGTACCTTCTACATGCTCCAAGTTTCTTGAGAACGTAGTCCCTCAACATTCCACTAGGAGACTCCATAGCCCAAGGATTCCAAACTTCAAGCTTCTCTCTCTCCGTCTTTCATAAAAATCATGTTTTCTTGGTTACTTTCCTTGCATGCAAGTAGATCTAGTTTCTAATTATAATCTTAGATAGATATTTACTTATGCATGGATGCATGCATATATCTAGATTGCATGTTTACATTTGCTATCATTTAAGCTAGATATAACACTAGAATTCATTTTTTAGCAAGTATTTTATAGCTAAATCTCAAGGCTAAAAGGTAGAATCAATTTTGAGATATTTAATTCACATATTTGGAAACCTTAGTGTCGTTTTTGTTGTTGTTCCAAACAGAAAACAAAAACCACTAAGAAATCTAGTTTTTGCTTGCTTTCTTGGTCACTTTTCACTAACTTTCCATAAACTTTCACTTGGTAATTTTTGTGCAAAGTCTAACACCTTTTGCAAGTTGTCCCAAAATCATTTTGGGAATATTTCTATAGTATTATATTATTCTTTTTTTCAGTTTTAATGAACAACCAAGAGGATACTCTGCCCAATTTTTGAAGATTCTAAGCATCCAGGACCCCCCAAGGCTCCTAATCCTCCTCCTAATTTCATCTTTTCTCATTTTGTAAGTGTGTTTGGCCTTAGATCTATAAAAGGCCATAAAACATTCTCCTAAAATATTGTAACTTGAAAGAAGTATCGGGATAACCCACTAGGCCTCCCATCCTCCCCACCCATGGGGGAATTGTCTCTTTTTTTGCATTTTGCATTTTGCATTTTTCATTTACCATTTGTCTATTTTTGATAACTTAAAAGATAAAACAAATCTGAAATGAACCCACACACAACAAAGCATTTTTTTTTTTGAGTTTTAGATTAGTTAGTTTAGTTCCATTTTCAAGTTATTTCAATTTGGAAAAGTAATGAATCTTCCCCGTCAAGCCCCTGATATGATCTCAACCTCGCAAGTGTGTTTGATCTTGGCATGATTCAGAGAGGGACTTGATTTGTGTGGAGTAGTTTAACTAGGGAAAACCTTCTACCATTATTTCTCGATACATGATCAATACCGATAGATTGACTTGTGAGTTCAGGGGGATACTCATTGAGATTAGTTCTCTCCCCTTTGGAAGTCCTTGCAATCTTTCTTGTACCCATTTGAGGGATAGTAGTTAAAGGAAACACAACATAGTTTATATTTTTATTTTCACACTTACAATCTCCAGGACTCACAAGTGGATTTTCACTATCAATCCACTTCACTTAACTAATGTAAATCAAAGTGAAAACCTTTAACTATTAAAACTTACCGAGAGCATTGCACAACACATTTTCGCAGCATACATACATTATTGGCACTGGTCTACAATATTTCCATTTTCTTATTATCAATTTCTCTCATTTACTTTCAAGTATTCATATTTTCTTACTATCATTTGCCATGAAGTAGTTCATTTGCTTAGTACCATTCACATACACAATATTTTATTGTGTCATTATATGTTGCTAGATTAGTTGTATTTTATTTTGTTTCATTTAAATCCTAGAATTATATTGTACTTATCTTTAATCAGTCTTAGATTATTTTAATAGGGACTACCCCCATTAGCTTCGCAAAGAGTTATCCTAGACAGAGGATTTGAGTATCAAGTGACAACACCTCGACTCGAGACTTGCCCCAAGGCCGCACCTAGTGGATTGAATATTTCTTCCATGTGACCCAAGGTGTGGATTAGGAAACATTTTTTGGTGCCATTTCTGGGGAGAAACATTTCTATTCCTGGAATATGACTTCTGTTTTCCTTTCTTGTTTTTTTTGCTTTGTTTGATATATATTTTTTATTAGAAATTGACTCGATCATCTGGCAACTCCACTACATAATAATTCTACAAGGCGTTCTACAAGAAGGAACTCAGAGGGTCTGCTTAATTTCATTCCTGAACCTGAAAAGGCTTATAGAAGGATATTAAACATGTTCACTTCTCATAGGATCCTTGATATTCTTGGATCCACGTCCATTTCTGATATTCAATTTTTGTTTAATAATTCTAGTATAGAAATTGATGATTTATATGCTCCTCTTGATTTTTCAACAATAAATGGTTATCATCATGTTATTTAAAAAAAACTTTAGATAAGTTGCCTTCTTTTCAAGGTAACAATGATGTTAGTGCTAGATCTCACATTAAATATTTTACACATTGTATCAATAAGTGGTGTGGAAACACTAATGAGGATGTAAAAATAAAATTGTTTGTCTTGTCTCTTGAAGAATATTCTCTCAATATTGGTCTATGGATTTACCTAACAATAAGATTAAAACCATAAAAGAGTTGATAGATTCCTTTATAGAGATATGGGATGAAAGGAAAGAACATAGTAATTTGTTGGCTAATCTGAACTCTATTATGAAGAATGAGAATGAAACTATGGAAGAGTTCAACAAAAGGTTTAACAAATTAATCAACATTATTCACAAAGACATCAAACCTCCAGATGCTTCTATCCTTATCTACTACGGTGAAGACTTCAGTGGTGAAATGTGTTATCAACTCAGAGATAAGGAACACTAGGATATTAAAATTGATCAAATCTTAGCCATTAAAATTGATAAGAATATGCAAGCCTCAGGAAGATCAAATTTACCAGGTTTCATTAGGGGTAGTTCTTCAAAGAAGACAAAGCCTAATGGAAAATTTGTTAGTTTAGATAGTAAAGAGTCTTCTAATGACTCATTAAAATAACTAACAGAAGTAATCAACGCCATGGAATATAACCATGAAATTCAGTTAAAATCCATAGAAGAAAAATAGGTAATTCAATTGAATGCCATGCAGAATCGATTGATCGCCATGAAACGATCACAAGAGAAAAAATTCCAATATAATTCAAATGAAAGATGGTAGAAGAAGGGGTTCTACCAAGATCAAATCCCCCCTAATAAACTAGAAACCACAAATTTGGTTGAGCATGAGGCTCTTCCTTTTTGTAGGGTATGTAATGACTTCCATGAAGAATCCACTTGTTATAGATTTTGTCATATTAACGAGAAAAGGATTGCAAAGGTGAATAACTATGTGGGATATTCAAACCATATCAATGTAGTGGGGAAGACTCATCCGATATCCATGGATCATTGGGTTCAAACCATTGAAATAAGTCAGAACTTGATAAATGTAATGAAGGAATATGATAATGTGACTAAGTTTTTTGGTGAAAAACCCACACCAAAGCAGATCCTTGATATGGAGAGGAGTAAAGGAGTGACATATCAATGGAAATGGAATGAGAATCCAACTAAATCATATCAAAATATTCTCAAATAAATCACTCCTCCAACATCATAGTTGAATTTTGACTTGGGTGGTTGGGTATCCAATGCTAAAGCCTTGGTTTCAGTAGTAGATCTCATAAAAATACCCTCTCAGAAAGAAAAGTTACTAAACGATATAGAGGGTCCTAAAGAGAAAAGTATTGAAAGACACATGGAACGATATGAAGATGGAACTATCATTTTTCAAGGTATGGATTAGAATAGGGGGAATGGAATCTATCAACCCTTCTTCATCTCTTTGTTGGTAAATAATTTTCTTCTTCACAACTGCATGTTAGATTCAGGGGATTCATCAAATGTCATGACTCAGAAAGTCATGGAACAATTGAACTTGAGGATTTCGAGACCTTGTCATAATATTTGTTCCATGGATTCAAGAGAGATCAAGGTACATGGGTTAATTAAGGATATTCAATTTCATCTGGTAGTCTACCTAGATATTTTAGTGTTAATGGATGTTGTTGTCATAGGGGTATGCTCTTGTCTCGAAAGTGGGAAGCAAGTTTGGGGGGTAGTATTCAAATGGATTTATCATATGCTATTATCCCTACTTGTGATAACATTTTTGTTATACTTAATAGAGAACAAGAGAAGAGGTACCATGTAGAAGATCCCAAATAACCTATGAATGAACTTATTTATGAAGTAGAAGATCTTGGGAACTATGCAATATTGACCAACTCTTTAGCACCCATTAAACAATAGTTTAAGGAAGAAAGAGTTGACGATGTCTGGGAAACCATGGTTTGATGGTTTGTTCCTTGAGAAATTTCCAAGAGAAATGAACCTTGATGAAGCACATTCCAAAACAAGAACTGGGTCAAATGTGTTAGCAGTGTCGACTTCAACTTTCCAGCCATTAGATGAGTCAGTGAATGGTCAGGATGAAATAGAAGCAATTTTTGGTTCATCCATTCCAGATAACTTAGATCCTTGATAAATATTCAATGATGACGATAAGATCTTCGAAAAACATGACAAGTATACAAATAAAAAATAAATAGAAAAATTTGGTAAGTACATTGAAGTGGATATTAAATCAGATCAAGAACCTAGGATGACAAAAGATGAAAAAAATACTTCAGAAAACAGGAAAAAAAAATAAAAAAATCTTGTGAAGGATTATAGGGATGGTTTTTCCTTTACTCATGATGAATTGAAGGCTTATAATGAATAGTTTATCCAACATACCATCCCTATCAAGGAATATAAAAATCCTTTTAGGGAAAAGTTAATACAAATAAATCATAAGTTATTCCCCATGGTGCAGAAGAAAGTTCACATGATATATTTTAGAGAAGGATTGATCATATGGTTAAATTGGATGAAAACTAGAAGAAACACATTCCATCAAAATATCATAAATCAGGGAAAAGTCAAGCGGGCCTCATACACGTTATCTCGTCTAAGGAATTTTCATAAAGGTGATACAATGCTTTCAAGGAAACAAAGGCTAGGCAAGCATTGGAAATTTGACAGTGTATGGACATGGCCTTGAATTGTTCTTCAATGATAACATATGATGCCCATGGGGAATCCATTGTAAAATAGTCTACTCTAACCCTTCTTCCTTGTATTTTATTTTCATTTCTTCAACATCTCATTTTCCTCTCTTTTGTATGTGTGTGCGTGTGTGCAACTTGTACTTTATTGACGGTTTCTATATATTTCATGTGCCACTGATATTCCTTTTGGAAAGACATGTGTCTATTTTGAAGATCATAGATTATTGTGTTCTTGTTGAAATATTGTAACTGCAAAGAATATTCTACTTATTATTGAGCTATTATCTTATAGATCAATCCCCTTTTGTGGATTGATCATGTCGGGATTTGTATAAGACCAAATCCCCTTTTGTGGATTGGTCAAACCCCAATTATATGCTACTAATTAAGAAGTCGCCCCCCAAGCCTAATTAAAGTGGTTTTAACCACTAAGTGAAGAAGTCGGCCCTGCTTGATGAAGAGACGCCACCCTAGTGCCTTCCAGCTAGTGTAAATAACAGTGGAAGGCGCCTCATTATCTCACTCACTCAAGCCACTCATCTAGTGCACAATTTTGAAGCAAGTTGTAGTTTCCAGTTGTCAGAAGAAGGTAGAGAGAGGCACATTGCTCAGTGTTGGATATTCTATAGTGTTTGGTTTATTATCTTGGCATTGTATTGGCAATCTATATTAAGGAATTTTTTGTTGGGTTTTCTTCCCCTTGAGGGTTTCCCAGGATAAATGTTGTGTTTCTTGTGATTGTGTTTCTCTCAGTGATCCTGCATATGCTATTACTATCTAGTAAATTTAAAACAAACTTAATAAATTCTCTAAATTTAACATGGTTTCAGAGCTAAGATGAAGAGAGTACCTTTCACTAGATAAGAAAAACGTCATTGTTGTCGTACAAGAAAATTAGGGATTTTTTTGGGAGAGGAATTTCATCCTAAAAACTGCCTAGGGAAGTGTGCCCTAGCCTTGCGAACTTATTGGCATCTTGAGCACACCTTTTTTGTGGCCAGAAACTCCGAGAAGTGAAACCGTAGTTTTTGGTTGGTACCAAAAAACCAGGAAACCAGTACCAGAAGTACCAGTCCTTATTCGTGTCGGCCCAGTTTGAAGGGGTAAAATTTGGATTTTCATAAAACTGTCTACACCAGGCTACTCACCTCACCCAAGCACACCTCCTGGTAAGTTCATATTTAATTTCTGAACATTTTCAATTTTTGGTCATTTTCCCAACTCCAGGTCAAGATGTCTACAAGCACCAAGATTGTTGACAAATTAGAAGGTGTGGATAACTTATGTGCCTGGAAGTATATGATTGCACTCATTCTTAAAGAGAATGACCTTGCAATATTCATCAAATAAAATTTACCAGAACCCGCAAATGCTACAACTAAAGAAAAGTACCAGAAGGACATGGTCAGGGACAAAAGAATCATTGCAGACTATATCAAAGATCACTTGATCCCTCAAGTGGCATCTAATAATACCTAAAAAAGAAATGTTTGATTCCCTAAACAGATCATATGAAGGAAGAAACATTAACCTGAAGATGAACTTGAGAACTCAACTCAAGAATACAAAGATGCAGAAAGTAGAAACAATTCATGACTATTTCTCTAGGATCTCTCAATTCAAGGAACAAATAGAAGAAATTGAAGATACCCTAGATGAATATGAACTCATAATGACATATCTTAATGCTCTCACAATACCTTGGGATGCATTCATCCAAACCATTTTTTCCAGAAAAGAAAAACTACAATTTGACAGTCTTTGGGATGAGTGTGTTCAAGAAGAAACAAGAGTAGCTAACCGAGAAGAAATACTATTAAGTGATGAAGATAAAGCCCTAGATGCTCATGCTAAAGGAGGAAATATAAGGTCTCACTTCAAGAAAGAGACCCACCTACATAAGGAATCTCACTCCCCAAACAGATTCATTCATAAAGAATCTCACCCTCCAAGGAGGTTCTGGAAGTTTTAGAAAGGTCAAAGAAGAGAAAAATATTTCCCATCTTATTAATGTTACCATTGTGACAAGATGGGAGATATTGATAAGAATTGTCCATCTAGAAGAGAAGAAAACAAGAAGAGAAATAAAAAAAGACACCATGCCCATGCAGTTGAAGATGATGAGCCACCCATAAAGATGATCAAAGAAAATATTGAATATTATGTCTTATTCTCTTGTGTAACACCCTATTTCCCCAAGTCTATAAAAATAACTATATTGGCCAAGAACTATGGAAAAATCCAAGATGTGAATGTGTGATTTGACGGACCCTATATAAAGGGTCAATGAATGTAAATGATGTGTGAATATATGTTGCATGACTGCTCAGAGGGGGATGTGCTGAAAAAGAGACCATGATGGCTGATGAAAGGTGGTGGAAGGCACCTGGAATGGTGGCATTAACTTCCACCAAACCAATATCGTATTGGTATTTATTGGTTCAAAGACCAAAGCTACTCTCTGGCCCTAGAATGAATTACTCGCTAGGATGGTAGGTGGGGAGGCTCCTCATGAATTAATGAGGGGATGGGGGTGAACCGCCCATCTGTAGAAGCCCTCAGACCTGACCACTGTGGGGGAATTCGCACCACACGCGACCTTGTAGGACAAATAAAGAAAGGAAATGTGGGGAGAGGGAGAGAGCACAACAGGAATCGCAAAAGGAGAACCAGAGGAACTCCGGAAAATACAATGAGTCTTGAGCAGAGGAGAAGGAGAGTAACCTTTGTCCTTGATTTCCAACGAGTGGGAAGTAGGAGACTGAGTCTCAAAGCCTCATGGTCTAGCTTGGGGGTGGATAGTGGTAAATCTGTTGGGAGTCGCTGAGCCTACGGTTGGGTGGAAACAAGCACCCCTCTCAACAGTTGTGTTACACCTGGTGTTTTCTGATAAGTATTTACGTTCTGTATCTTAAATTGAATATTCTTGGAATGCATGCTCATGGTTGTACCCTCATAAATGGTTTATGTATAGAAGTGTTTGCCTGGTGTTTTGATCGGAAATGGTGGATGCATACTTATACTTGTATGATTATAGTCGGTTCATATATATATATATAGTGAACAAGTTCGGATTTCGAGTCCGTTCTCGGGAGATTTGTTCCATTTACTTAACTCCCGCGATGCCCTGGTTGGATTTCCCTGAAGGCACCTCCTTTCGAGAAAGTTCCCTCACCATACAAAAAGGAGTGAGTTCCTTGAAAGGAATACCTTGTTAGTAAGCCCATGAATTTGTTTCATCCCTGTCACAAAAGAAGCTTAGCGGGGATACCTCTCGGCACTTTAGCGTTTCGTCACCCGGGAATCCTAAGGGTCAGATTCCTTGTAATCACCAGACATGAAATCCCGATGTGAGAAATCTAGAAATGATAGAGCGTGAATAGATTTTGATGTTTCGGCGTTTCGGCACCCGGGAATCCCAAGGGTCAGTTTCCTTGTATTTTCCAGACAAGAAATCCCATTGTGAGAAACCCCGAAATGATA
>ML803744.1:153895-165242 GCA_009831015.1 Picea engelmannii
ACTCTATTGAAAGGAGAAATTATTGTTGTTGAAACACAATATGAGCTTCATAGGTAAACAAACACACCACCCTTTTGAAAATAGAGGATGCCTCAAATCTCAACGATGTTGTAGATTTTGGGTTTGCCACTGGGAAGCAATCTTATTTTCCTCATGTATACAATAGATCCAAAAATCCCAGTAAAAAATTTGGTCACAAGATGGCCACACAAGGTGCATCAATGTAACATGTTGCCTCCCAAGTTGCACCAAGAAGGACTGATAGATGAACCACAAAGATTGAACAATGCATTTGTTCAAAATTCAAAGTTTAGAAGTCCTGCAGGGTGTTATTTCCCCTTCATTCTTCTTCTTTTCTTCTTCTTCTTTATGCATGATTCATACCCCCATGGGGGAATTGTAATAAGATGAGTTATCATGAGATCCTTTGTATGTAAAAGACTCAACTCCCCAAGACTTGGTAATTAGTGCATTACTCTAGAGTGTTTTTTTTTTCACTTGGATAATTATTCCTCACTTTTCAACAATTTATAATCTTCTAAGTTTTTTCACTCATTCCTCCAAAGCTGGAGTACATCCTAATGGTTAGGCCTTGGTGTGTTTTTTTGAGTCTAGTGTCAATTTTATATTACCACGCTAATTATTTACCTGGAGTCTTATGGACATGCATTAGGTCCCTCTAGGATTTTTTAATTGTTTTATTAAAATGTAAAATTCTCGTAAAACAAGATTTTACCTTGTAAATTGATGTAAATATTAAAAATGTGGTACCAGGAGGTGTTATATACCTTGGAGGGTATCGTTTTCTAACCTGGAATATCCCTTTTACCCTTATACCCCCTTTTTAAGATAAATAATTGACTTTTTCTCATCAAAAATCAATTTTACTCGAAAAAGGTGAATAAAAGGTGATTTAATTAGTTTCCTATTTTTAAGGAAACATGTTGGGCACATGTTTTGACTTGTCTCCGGTCTAACTCACCCTCTCTGCTAGTTATTGGGACTTGAGAGGAGTGGTGGATGAGTTACGTGTTATGTTAACAAGAAATGGTGGAGATCCCAATGCATGGTGCACCCTCCCTCTTGAGAGGTGGTGCCCTCTCACTCCTCCTCTCTTGAGTCAATGTGGCCTTACCTTCAGTTTCTTGTGTGTCGGCATAAATCCTTCCATACACTTGTCTCACTCACTTTGGGATGTGCACCCTCCCTCCTTGGGAAGTGTTCCCCTCTTGCTATATAACCAATCATACCCCCTCCTCTATGGTGAAAGAGAGTTTGTCTAAGCTTGTCTATTGTACTATCATTATAATACTTTTTCTTGGAATAAACAAGACTTTGGAGGTCAAGAAGGTGGCTTGAATTATTTGTGTGGATGGTTGATGTCTTGTACTTGATTATATGAGCTAATATCGGTTTAGTTTCTTGCATTTATTAGTTGATTTGACATTTGAAGAGGTGTTATCACTTAGTAGGATATGATTCATTAATATTTTTTTCTTCTTAGATCCTATTGTTTGTCTATATTAGAGATATTTGATCTGCATGTGTATTTTGTTTAATTATCATGCTATCCAATTCTCTTTTGTAGGTGACATCGAATATTTAAAAAAAAAATGCAACTTGTCTAAGATTTATAGGTCCTCGTGCTTGGAGAAGTAGTTGGACTAGATTGTACCTTCTACATGCTCCAAGTTTCTTGAGAACGTAGTCCCTCAACATTCCACTAGGAGACTCCATAGCCCAAGGATTCCAAACTTCAAGCTTCTCTCTCTCCGTCTTTCATAAAAATCATGTTTTCTTGGTTACTTTCCTTGCATGCAAGTAGATCTAGTTTCTAATTATAATCTTAGATAGATATTTACTTATGCATGGATGCATGCATATATCTAGATTGCATGTTTACATTTGCTATCATTTAAGCTAGATATAACACTAGAATTCATTTTTTAGCAAGTATTTTATAGCTAAATCTCAAGGCTAAAAGGTAGAATCAATTTTGAGATATTTAATTCACATATTTGGAAACCTTAGTGTCGTTTTTGTTGTTGTTCCAAACAGAAAACAAAAACCACTAAGAAATCTAGTTTTTGCTTGCTTTCTTGGTCACTTTTCACTAACTTTCCATAAACTTTCACTTGGTAATTTTTGTGCAAAGTCTAACACCTTTTGCAAGTTGTCCCAAAATCATTTTGGGAATATTTCTATAGTATTATATTATTCTTTTTTTCAGTTTTAATGAACAACCAAGAGGATACTCTGCCCAATTTTTGAAGATTCTAAGCATCCAGGACCCCCCAAGGCTCCTAATCCTCCTCCTAATTTCATCTTTTCTCATTTTGTAAGTGTGTTTGGCCTTAGATCTATAAAAGGCCATAAAACATTCTCCTAAAATATTGTAACTTGAAAGAAGTATCGGGATAACCCACTAGGCCTCCCATCCTCCCCACCCATGGGGGAATTGTCTCTTTTTTTGCATTTTGCATTTTGCATTTTTCATTTACCATTTGTCTATTTTTGATAACTTAAAAGATAAAACAAATCTGAAATGAACCCACACACAACAAAGCATTTTTTTTTTTGAGTTTTAGATTAGTTAGTTTAGTTCCATTTTCAAGTTATTTCAATTTGGAAAAGTAATGAATCTTCCCCGTCAAGCCCCTGATATGATCTCAACCTCGCAAGTGTGTTTGATCTTGGCATGATTCAGAGAGGGACTTGATTTGTGTGGAGTAGTTTAACTAGGGAAAACCTTCTACCATTATTTCTCGATACATGATCAATACCGATAGATTGACTTGTGAGTTCAGGGGGATACTCATTGAGATTAGTTCTCTCCCCTTTGGAAGTCCTTGCAATCTTTCTTGTACCCATTTGAGGGATAGTAGTTAAAGGAAACACAACATAGTTTATATTTTTATTTTCACACTTACAATCTCCAGGACTCACAAGTGGATTTTCACTATCAATCCACTTCACTTAACTAATGTAAATCAAAGTGAAAACCTTTAACTATTAAAACTTACCGAGAGCATTGCACAACACATTTTCGCAGCATACATACATTATTGGCACTGGTCTACAATATTTCCATTTTCTTATTATCAATTTCTCTCATTTACTTTCAAGTATTCATATTTTCTTACTATCATTTGCCATGAAGTAGTTCATTTGCTTAGTACCATTCACATACACAATATTTTATTGTGTCATTATATGTTGCTAGATTAGTTGTATTTTATTTTGTTTCATTTAAATCCTAGAATTATATTGTACTTATCTTTAATCAGTCTTAGATTATTTTAATAGGGACTACCCCCATTAGCTTCGCAAAGAGTTATCCTAGACAGAGGATTTGAGTATCAAGTGACAACACCTCGACTCGAGACTTGCCCCAAGGCCGCACCTAGTGGATTGAATATTTCTTCCATGTGACCCAAGGTGTGGATTAGGAAACATTTTTTGGTGCCATTTCTGGGGAGAAACATTTCTATTCCTGGAATATGACTTCTGTTTTCCTTTCTTGTTTTTTTTGCTTTGTTTGATATATATTTTTTATTAGAAATTGACTCGATCATCTGGCAACTCCACTACATAATAATTCTACAAGGCGTTCTACAAGAAGGAACTCAGAGGGTCTGCTTAATTTCATTCCTGAACCTGAAAAGGCTTATAGAAGGATATTAAACATGTTCACTTCTCATAGGATCCTTGATATTCTTGGATCCACGTCCATTTCTGATATTCAATTTTTGTTTAATAATTCTAGTATAGAAATTGATGATTTATATGCTCCTCTTGATTTTTCAACAATAAATGGTTATCATCATGTTATTTAAAAAAAACTTTAGATAAGTTGCCTTCTTTTCAAGGTAACAATGATGTTAGTGCTAGATCTCACATTAAATATTTTACACATTGTATCAATAAGTGGTGTGGAAACACTAATGAGGATGTAAAAATAAAATTGTTTGTCTTGTCTCTTGAAGAATATTCTCTCAATATTGGTCTATGGATTTACCTAACAATAAGATTAAAACCATAAAAGAGTTGATAGATTCCTTTATAGAGATATGGGATGAAAGGAAAGAACATAGTAATTTGTTGGCTAATCTGAACTCTATTATGAAGAATGAGAATGAAACTATGGAAGAGTTCAACAAAAGGTTTAACAAATTAATCAACATTATTCACAAAGACATCAAACCTCCAGATGCTTCTATCCTTATCTACTACGGTGAAGACTTCAGTGGTGAAATGTGTTATCAACTCAGAGATAAGGAACACTAGGATATTAAAATTGATCAAATCTTAGCCATTAAAATTGATAAGAATATGCAAGCCTCAGGAAGATCAAATTTACCAGGTTTCATTAGGGGTAGTTCTTCAAAGAAGACAAAGCCTAATGGAAAATTTGTTAGTTTAGATAGTAAAGAGTCTTCTAATGACTCATTAAAATAACTAACAGAAGTAATCAACGCCATGGAATATAACCATGAAATTCAGTTAAAATCCATAGAAGAAAAATAGGTAATTCAATTGAATGCCATGCAGAATCGATTGATCGCCATGAAACGATCACAAGAGAAAAAATTCCAATATAATTCAAATGAAAGATGGTAGAAGAAGGGGTTCTACCAAGATCAAATCCCCCCTAATAAACTAGAAACCACAAATTTGGTTGAGCATGAGGCTCTTCCTTTTTGTAGGGTATGTAATGACTTCCATGAAGAATCCACTTGTTATAGATTTTGTCATATTAACGAGAAAAGGATTGCAAAGGTGAATAACTATGTGGGATATTCAAACCATATCAATGTAGTGGGGAAGACTCATCCGATATCCATGGATCATTGGGTTCAAACCATTGAAATAAGTCAGAACTTGATAAATGTAATGAAGGAATATGATAATGTGACTAAGTTTTTTGGTGAAAAACCCACACCAAAGCAGATCCTTGATATGGAGAGGAGTAAAGGAGTGACATATCAATGGAAATGGAATGAGAATCCAACTAAATCATATCAAAATATTCTCAAATAAATCACTCCTCCAACATCATAGTTGAATTTTGACTTGGGTGGTTGGGTATCCAATGCTAAAGCCTTGGTTTCAGTAGTAGATCTCATAAAAATACCCTCTCAGAAAGAAAAGTTACTAAACGATATAGAGGGTCCTAAAGAGAAAAGTATTGAAAGACACATGGAACGATATGAAGATGGAACTATCATTTTTCAAGGTATGGATTAGAATAGGGGGAATGGAATCTATCAACCCTTCTTCATCTCTTTGTTGGTAAATAATTTTCTTCTTCACAACTGCATGTTAGATTCAGGGGATTCATCAAATGTCATGACTCAGAAAGTCATGGAACAATTGAACTTGAGGATTTCGAGACCTTGTCATAATATTTGTTCCATGGATTCAAGAGAGATCAAGGTACATGGGTTAATTAAGGATATTCAATTTCATCTGGTAGTCTACCTAGATATTTTAGTGTTAATGGATGTTGTTGTCATAGGGGTATGCTCTTGTCTCGAAAGTGGGAAGCAAGTTTGGGGGGTAGTATTCAAATGGATTTATCATATGCTATTATCCCTACTTGTGATAACATTTTTGTTATACTTAATAGAGAACAAGAGAAGAGGTACCATGTAGAAGATCCCAAATAACCTATGAATGAACTTATTTATGAAGTAGAAGATCTTGGGAACTATGCAATATTGACCAACTCTTTAGCACCCATTAAACAATAGTTTAAGGAAGAAAGAGTTGACGATGTCTGGGAAACCATGGTTTGATGGTTTGTTCCTTGAGAAATTTCCAAGAGAAATGAACCTTGATGAAGCACATTCCAAAACAAGAACTGGGTCAAATGTGTTAGCAGTGTCGACTTCAACTTTCCAGCCATTAGATGAGTCAGTGAATGGTCAGGATGAAATAGAAGCAATTTTTGGTTCATCCATTCCAGATAACTTAGATCCTTGATAAATATTCAATGATGACGATAAGATCTTCGAAAAACATGACAAGTATACAAATAAAAAATAAATAGAAAAATTTGGTAAGTACATTGAAGTGGATATTAAATCAGATCAAGAACCTAGGATGACAAAAGATGAAAAAAATACTTCAGAAAACAGGAAAAAAAAATAAAAAAATCTTGTGAAGGATTATAGGGATGGTTTTTCCTTTACTCATGATGAATTGAAGGCTTATAATGAATAGTTTATCCAACATACCATCCCTATCAAGGAATATAAAAATCCTTTTAGGGAAAAGTTAATACAAATAAATCATAAGTTATTCCCCATGGTGCAGAAGAAAGTTCACATGATATATTTTAGAGAAGGATTGATCATATGGTTAAATTGGATGAAAACTAGAAGAAACACATTCCATCAAAATATCATAAATCAGGGAAAAGTCAAGCGGGCCTCATACACGTTATCTCGTCTAAGGAATTTTCATAAAGGTGATACAATGCTTTCAAGGAAACAAAGGCTAGGCAAGCATTGGAAATTTGACAGTGTATGGACATGGCCTTGAATTGTTCTTCAATGATAACATATGATGCCCATGGGGAATCCATTGTAAAATAGTCTACTCTAACCCTTCTTCCTTGTATTTTATTTTCATTTCTTCAACATCTCATTTTCCTCTCTTTTGTATGTGTGTGCGTGTGTGCAACTTGTACTTTATTGACGGTTTCTATATATTTCATGTGCCACTGATATTCCTTTTGGAAAGACATGTGTCTATTTTGAAGATCATAGATTATTGTGTTCTTGTTGAAATATTGTAACTGCAAAGAATATTCTACTTATTATTGAGCTATTATCTTATAGATCAATCCCCTTTTGTGGATTGATCATGTCGGGATTTGTATAAGACCAAATCCCCTTTTGTGGATTGGTCAAACCCCAATTATATGCTACTAATTAAGAAGTCGCCCCCCAAGCCTAATTAAAGTGGTTTTAACCACTAAGTGAAGAAGTCGGCCCTGCTTGATGAAGAGACGCCACCCTAGTGCCTTCCAGCTAGTGTAAATAACAGTGGAAGGCGCCTCATTATCTCACTCACTCAAGCCACTCATCTAGTGCACA
This sequence comes from Picea engelmannii, assembly GCA_009831015.1. NCBI lineage: Eukaryota > Viridiplantae > Streptophyta > Pinopsida > Pinales > Pinaceae > Picea > Picea engelmannii. The sequence goes on from ML803744.1 coordinate 160,999, forward strand.
ATTTTGAAGCAAGTTGTAGTTTCCAGTTGTCAGAAGAAGGTAGAGAGAGGCACATTGCTCAGTGTTGGATATTCTATAGTGTTTGGTTTATTATCTTGGCATTGTATTGGCAATCTATATTAAGGAATTTTTTGTTGGGTTTTCTTCCCCTTGAGGGTTTCCCAGGATAAATGTTGTGTTTCTTGTGATTGTGTTTCTCTCAGTGATCCTGCATATGCTATTACTATCTAGTAAATTTAAAACAAACTTAATAAATTCTCTAAATTTAACATGGTTTCAGAGCTAAGATGAAGAGAGTACCTTTCACTAGATAAGAAAAACGTCATTGTTGTCGTACAAGAAAATTAGGGATTTTTTTGGGAGAGGAATTTCATCCTAAAAACTGCCTAGGGAAGTGTGCCCTAGCCTTGCGAACTTATTGGCATCTTGAGCACACCTTTTTTGTGGCCAGAAACTCCGAGAAGTGAAACCGTAGTTTTTGGTTGGTACCAAAAAACCAGGAAACCAGTACCAGAAGTACCAGTCCTTATTCGTGTCGGCCCAGTTTGAAGGGGTAAAATTTGGATTTTCATAAAACTGTCTACACCAGGCTACTCACCTCACCCAAGCACACCTCCTGGTAAGTTCATATTTAATTTCTGAACATTTTCAATTTTTGGTCATTTTCCCAACTCCAGGTCAAGATGTCTACAAGCACCAAGATTGTTGACAAATTAGAAGGTGTGGATAACTTATGTGCCTGGAAGTATATGATTGCACTCATTCTTAAAGAGAATGACCTTGCAATATTCATCAAATAAAATTTACCAGAACCCGCAAATGCTACAACTAAAGAAAAGTACCAGAAGGACATGGTCAGGGACAAAAGAATCATTGCAGACTATATCAAAGATCACTTGATCCCTCAAGTGGCATCTAATAATACCTAAAAAAGAAATGTTTGATTCCCTAAACAGATCATATGAAGGAAGAAACATTAACCTGAAGATGAACTTGAGAACTCAACTCAAGAATACAAAGATGCAGAAAGTAGAAACAATTCATGACTATTTCTCTAGGATCTCTCAATTCAAGGAACAAATAGAAGAAATTGAAGATACCCTAGATGAATATGAACTCATAATGACATATCTTAATGCTCTCACAATACCTTGGGATGCATTCATCCAAACCATTTTTTCCAGAAAAGAAAAACTACAATTTGACAGTCTTTGGGATGAGTGTGTTCAAGAAGAAACAAGAGTAGCTAACCGAGAAGAAATACTATTAAGTGATGAAGATAAAGCCCTAGATGCTCATGCTAAAGGAGGAAATATAAGGTCTCACTTCAAGAAAGAGACCCACCTACATAAGGAATCTCACTCCCCAAACAGATTCATTCATAAAGAATCTCACCCTCCAAGGAGGTTCTGGAAGTTTTAGAAAGGTCAAAGAAGAGAAAAATATTTCCCATCTTATTAATGTTACCATTGTGACAAGATGGGAGATATTGATAAGAATTGTCCATCTAGAAGAGAAGAAAACAAGAAGAGAAATAAAAAAAGACACCATGCCCATGCAGTTGAAGATGATGAGCCACCCATAAAGATGATCAAAGAAAATATTGAATATTATGTCTTATTCTCTTGTGTAACACCCTATTTCCCCAAGTCTATAAAAATAACTATATTGGCCAAGAACTATGGAAAAATCCAAGATGTGAATGTGTGATTTGACGGACCCTATATAAAGGGTCAATGAATGTAAATGATGTGTGAATATATGTTGCATGACTGCTCAGAGGGGGATGTGCTGAAAAAGAGACCATGATGGCTGATGAAAGGTGGTGGAAGGCACCTGGAATGGTGGCATTAACTTCCACCAAACCAATATCGTATTGGTATTTATTGGTTCAAAGACCAAAGCTACTCTCTGGCCCTAGAATGAATTACTCGCTAGGATGGTAGGTGGGGAGGCTCCTCATGAATTAATGAGGGGATGGGGGTGAACCGCCCATCTGTAGAAGCCCTCAGACCTGACCACTGTGGGGGAATTCGCACCACACGCGACCTTGTAGGACAAATAAAGAAAGGAAATGTGGGGAGAGGGAGAGAGCACAACAGGAATCGCAAAAGGAGAACCAGAGGAACTCCGGAAAATACAATGAGTCTTGAGCAGAGGAGAAGGAGAGTAACCTTTGTCCTTGATTTCCAACGAGTGGGAAGTAGGAGACTGAGTCTCAAAGCCTCATGGTCTAGCTTGGGGGTGGATAGTGGTAAATCTGTTGGGAGTCGCTGAGCCTACGGTTGGGTGGAAACAAGCACCCCTCTCAACAGTTGTGTTACACCTGGTGTTTTCTGATAAGTATTTACGTTCTGTATCTTAAATTGAATATTCTTGGAATGCATGCTCATGGTTGTACCCTCATAAATGGTTTATGTATAGAAGTGTTTGCCTGGTGTTTTGATCGGAAATGGTGGATGCATACTTATACTTGTATGATTATAGTCGGTTCATATATATATATATAGTGAACAAGTTCGGATTTCGAGTCCGTTCTCGGGAGATTTGTTCCATTTACTTAACTCCCGCGATGCCCTGGTTGGATTTCCCTGAAGGCACCTCCTTTCGAGAAAGTTCCCTCACCATACAAAAAGGAGTGAGTTCCTTGAAAGGAATACCTTGTTAGTAAGCCCATGAATTTGTTTCATCCCTGTCACAAAAGAAGCTTAGCGGGGATACCTCTCGGCACTTTAGCGTTTCGTCACCCGGGAATCCTAAGGGTCAGATTCCTTGTAATCACCAGACATGAAATCCCGATGTGAGAAATCTAGAAATGATAGAGCGTGAATAGATTTTGATGTTTCGGCGTTTCGGCACCCGGGAATCCCAAGGGTCAGTTTCCTTGTATTTTCCAGACAAGAAATCCCATTGTGAGAAACCCCGAAATGATATAGCGTGAATAGATTTTGATGTTTCGGTGTTTCAGTACCCGGGAATCCCAAGGGTCAAATTCCTTGTATTCGCCGGTTTCGAAATCCCGATATGAGAAACCCGGAAATGGTATAGCATGGCTAGAGTTTGGTGTTTCGGCATTTCGGCACCCGGGATACCCAAGGAAAAACCTCTTGTCTTCGCATATCGTGAACTCCCGACTTGCGAAATCTTGAAATGAACTTAGTGTTATATATATATATATATATATATATATATATCGACGTTTCAGAGTTTCGGCTCCTAGGAAATCAAGTGCGAGACCTCCTATCTTCGCATACTGGAAACTCTCGACCTGCAAAGCCCCGAAATGAACTTAGCGTTATATATATATATCGACGTTTTAGACTTTCGGCTCCTAGAAACTCAAGTGCGAGACCTCCTGTCTCCGCATATCGTGAAATCCTGACTTGCGAAACCCCAAAATGAACTTAGTGTTATATATATATATATATATATATATATCGGTGTTTCGTATTTTTGGCTCTTGGAAACTCAAGTGCGAGACCTCCTGTCTTCGCATATCGTGAAATCCTGACTTACGAAACCCCAAAATGAGCTTAGTAGATATATGGGTTTGGTGTTGCAGCACCCGGGAAACTGAAGGGTATGAACCCTCGTCTTCATACATCACCAAATCCCGTTACGCGAAGTCCCGGTAGGTGAAATCCCGAAGCGGCTTGGTGTGAATAGGATTTTAGGTGTTGGGGTTTGAAGAGTCGAAGAACTCGACTCCCTTGCATTTCGAACTCCTGGTTTTCGAAGTCTCGAAATGTGAAAAGAGCCTCTTGGCTTAGCCCGGGGTCACAACCGATGGACACATGGAAGTGAATCCTACACTTGGTGCGTGAGTTGTACATGACGGATCTTCAACAAAAGAACTAGTGAATTGGTTTGGTGAAGGTCCCAATTGGAAGACCTAGCCTATGCTAGAACCTTGTAGGAATTCGGGAACTTTGTCCCTCGATAATGAAGGATAAATAAAAAGGCCAAAAATCTTAGTTCTCATAGTGGGTGTGTTACAAATTGGTATTAGAGCATGGTTACAACACTTGGCCTACTTGGGCTCATGAACGGGTTGCGCAGAGACTCCATTCAGAGCAGTGTTAAAAGGAGTAACTCTTTATCTTGACCCCCTCAATTAAAAGTCAAAGTGAAGAATGAAAACTCCTATTGTGTGTGTGCATGTGAAAAATATGAATTATGTACTGGTTATAAATGAATATAAATATTGACTAACAACCAACGTTTTTCTTTTACACACAAGCGAA
>ML803744.1:172340-194629 GCA_009831015.1 Picea engelmannii
TTGGCTTAGCCTGGGGTCACAACCGATGGATACATGGAAGTGAATCCTACACTTGGTGCGTGAGTTGTACACGATGGATCTTCAATGAAAGAACTAGTGAATTGATTTGGTGAAGGTCCCGATTGGAAGACCTAGCCTACGCTAGAACCTCATAGGAATTCAGGAACTCTATCCCTCGGTAATGAAGGAGAAAAATCTTAGTTCTCGTAGTGGGTGTGTTACATCTTCCCTCTCAGGATCAATATCACCTGGAGAGGACACTTGGCTCATAGATAATGGTGCGTCTAAGCACATGATAGGTCATAGAGACATTCTTTCTAGCCTTACCAAATAGAACTTGCCCCAAAAAGTTACACTTGGAGATGATTACCAATACCCTATCAAGGGAGTGGGAGAGTCCACCTACAAAATTGATTCAGGGACCCCAATGAAGATGAAGGATGTATTATATGTACCAGGTTTGACGAAGAATTTTATTTCTATCTCAACTTTAGATAAGAAATGTTTCAGGGTTTCACTCATAGATGGTGAAGTCCTTATGTGGCCTAAAGGAAAAACCATATAAGATGCAATTGTTATTGGAACAGAAGAAGATGGCATGTATAAATTAAAAGGTCACTCAGATGCAAACTTGAATCACTCCACTAAGATTCCATGTGAGCTTTGGCATAGAATACTAGATCACATCAACTACAAGGCCCTACCATATGTGAGAAAGGAAGTTACAGGTCTGCCAGATTTCAAGGTTGATCATGAAGGTGTTTGCAAGGCATGTGCACAAGGAAAGAACATAAAGAATCCTTTCCTAAAGAGCGACAATAAAGAAGAAGGAGTCTTGGATATCATCCACTCAGATGTATGTGGTTCAATTCCATCAACCTCTCTCAGTGTGTATGTATACTATTTATAATTTATTGATGACTATTCTCGCAAGACTTGGGTTTAAGCCTTAAAATCAAAAGATGAAGTGTTTGGGAAATTCAAGGAATTCAAATCCTTGATAGAGAATCTATCTGAAAGAAAAATCAAGATACTCAGGTCAGATAATGGAGGAGAATACACCTCAAAAGTGTTTGTAAAATTTTGTAGAGATGCTAGGATTAAGAGGGATCTCACCACTCCCTACAATCCTCAACAAAATGGTGTAGAAGAAAGAAAGAACAAAACTATAATGGAAGAAGTGAAGAATATGATCCATGACCAATATCTTACAATGCACTTATGTGCAAAAGTAGCAAGAACAAGAATGTATGTACAAAACAGATTATCCCATAGTGCACTTGGGTTCAAAACCCCCAAAGAAATGTTCTATGGAAATAACCCAGAAGTAAGCCATCTCAAGATATTTGATTGTCAAGTGTTTGTACACATTTTGAAAGAGAAGAGAACCAAGCTGGACCCTTCAGGAAAGAAGGGAATATTTGTTGGATACTGTGAGGTCTCAAAGGCCTTCATAATTTACATACCAGGTTACCATCATATTGAGATTAGCAGAGATGTAACCTTTGATGAAGATGCAACACTCAAGAAATCAAGAAGATGCCAGCTTGAAGAAGTATATGAAGAGCCTGTAGCTCCCAGAGCTGCAGAACCGGTGAGGGAAGTCACAGTTTCCCCCAATGATGAGATTCAAGAAGATCATGCTATGATAGAATCTCAAGAACCTCCCAAGATAACGATATCTCACAAGAAAAAACCATCTTGGGAAAGAGAACTTATTCAAGATGGAGAGAAGTATGGTGCCCCAGAAGGAACCATGAGAAAAATCAAGAAACCCAATCCATTCTCCAGTTATATGGCTTTGATGTGTGATCTCATAGAAAAACAGCCTATTTGCTTTGAAGAAGCCATTCAGAAGAAAGAATACATAGATGCCATGAAAGAAGAATACCAATCAATTATAAAGAATGATGTATGGGAAATAGTTCCCAAATCGAAGAGAAAATATGTGGTATATTCCAAATGGTTATACAAAATAAAACATGTTTTTGATGGAAGTATTGAAAAATATAAAGAAAGTTTTGTAGCTCATGGATTTTCTCAAAAGGAAGTCATTGACTATGAATAGACATTTTCTCGTGTATCCAGATACACTTCTATCAGAACCATCATAGCCCTTGCAACTAACATGAAGTGGAAGTTACACCAGATGGATGTGAAAACAACCTTCTTAAATGGTGTCATTGAAGAAGAAGTGTATATAGAACAACCTCATGGGTTTGAATTTGAAGACATAAATAATCATGTCTGCAARTTGAAGAATCTTTGTACGGATARAAGCAAGCTCCTAGAGCTTGGTATGGAAGAATTGACAGTTTCCTGACGAGCTTGGGATTTACCAAGCGTAAATCTGATTCTAACCTTTATTTCAAGGTTATGAATGATGAGTCAGTTATATCGATGTTGTATGTGGATGAMTTATTCTTAACTGGAGAAGAAAATCTCATCACTAATTGTAAGAAGAATCTCGTTGTAGAGTTTGAGATGAAATACCTAGGCCTAATGCATTATTTCTTAGGTCTTGAGGGTTGGCATATCCTAGAGAAGATCTTCCTTAACCAATGGAATTATGCAGTTGAAATATTGAAGAGGTTTGATATGTTGGAGTGTAAATCCATGAACACACCCATGGAAACAAATTTGAAGCTCTTGGTTGATACTTCGTCAAAATTGGTTGATGCTACATTGTACAGATAGATCATTGAATCGTTGATGTATCTAATGAACATCAATCTAGATATATGTTTTGTTGTGAACACCTTAAGTCAGTATCTGGTAGATCCTAGACATGTTCACCTTGTTGTTGCAAAACATGTGATGAGATACCTTAAGGGTACGTTGGATTTTGGTCTCTGTTATAATGGAGATCATGACTTCAGACTGATTGGTTATATCGATTCATATTGGGTTGGAAGTGTTTCTGACAGAAAGAGCACTTCAGGATGTTGTTTCAGTCTGGGGTCAGCCATGATTTCATGGCAGAGTAGGAAACAATCTAGTATTGCTTTGAGTACAGTAGAAGCATAATACATTGTTGCATGTTCCTCCAGTTGTGAAGCCATATGGATTCAGAAGTTGTTGACAAGTCTATTTGATCTAGAGATGGAAGAAACCATGATTCTATGTGACAACTAGAGTTGCATAAAGATGATAGAGAACCATGTGTTCCATGACAAGTCGAAGAACATAGAAATTTGGTATCACTACATTCGTGATATGGTGCAGAGGGGATCCATAAAGCTCCAATATGTTGGCACAAATGAGCAGGCTACAGATGTGTTGACCAAGCCTCTGTTTCGTGTAAAGTTTGATCACTTTCAAGACAACCTTGGTATATTCTGAAAGGACCTCCCTCAAAAGGGGGAGTGATCTTGATGATACTATGGTATCCTAACCAACATCAGGTAGATTAGTTAGGATTTTATATCCTATGGGATTGGTTAGGCCTAGAGAGATCCCCAGGGTTTGGTAAGGACGGTCTGTTAGAGTATCTATGCATGTATATTCTATCTTTGGTAGTTAGTGGTAGCTCCATTATATTTTTATAATCCTAGGGAATTTTATGATTCCTTGGAAGATCCTGAAGGTCCGGTAAGGATGGTCTATCAAAGTACCATGTGGTAGCACCATTAGGGTTTTATATCCTAGGGAATCTTATGATTCCTGGGCAGATCCCTAGGGACTATCAGAGTACCACAAAATGTTGTTGATACACCTACCTCATTCCGTTGCCCCATGATGATGATGATGTTTTTGATCCAGCTTCTTGTTGTGATGATGTTGTTGCTCCATCCTCTTGCTGTGATGATGTTGTTGCTCCAGCCTCGTGTTGTTGATGATGATGTTGATGTTGTTGTTATTCTTTTATGCTAATTGATGTTGATGTTTCAGGTTCCATCTTCATGCTATGAACAATGATGATGATGCCATTCCAGCTCCATATTGTGAATGATGATATGATTGATGATGAGAAAAACTTTCGATGATTTATAGATATGCCAGTTAGTGTTCCAGATGTTGTTGATGTTGTTTCCCTCTCTCTCTCTCTCCTGATGATGTTGTAGAATATCGTTCTTGTTAAGGGGGAGTGTTGAAATATTGTAACTGCAAAGAATATTCTACTTATTATTGATCTATTATATTATAGATCAATCCCCTTTTGTGTATTGATCATGTCGGGATTTATATAAGACCAAATCCCCTTTTGTGTATTGGTCAAACCCTAATTATATGCTTCTAATTAAGAAGTTGGCTCCCAGGCCTAATTAAAGTAGTTTTAACCACTAAGTGAAGAAGTCAGCCCTTCTTGATGAAGAGACACCACCCTAGCACCTTATAGTTAGTATAAATAAGAGTCAAAGATGCCTCATTATCTCACCCACTCAAGTCACTCATATAGTGCGCAAGTTTGAAGGAAGTTGTAGTTTCTAGTTGCTGGAAGAAGGAAGAGAGAGGTGCATTGCTCAGTGTTGAATATTCTCTAGTGTTTGGTTTATTATATTGGCATTTTATTGACAATATATATTAAGGAATTTTTTGTTGGGTTTTATTCCCCTTGAGGGTTTCCCAGGATAAATTTTGTGTATCTTGTGATTTTGTTTCTCTCAGTGATACTGCATATGCTATTATTGTCTAGTAAATTGAAAAGAAACTGAATAGCTACTCTAAATTTAATAGTTCTCACATGGTTTCCAAAGATCAAGCACACGTCCTCATATGGAGCTAGATGTTTCTTCCCCATTTGAACCAGGAAGGACTAATGGATGAACCACAAAGATTGAACAAGGCACTTGTTCAAAATTCAAAGTTCAGAGGTCCTGCAGGGCATTATTTCCTCTTCATTCTTCTTCTCTTCTTCTTATTCTTTATGCATGATCCATACCCCCATGGGGGAATTGTAATAAAATGAGTTAGCATGAGGTAATTTGTATGTAAAATACTCATCTCTCCAAGACTTGGTCATTAGTGCATTACTCTAGAGTGTTTTATTTTCACTTGGTTAATTATTCCTCACTTTTCAGCGATTTATAATTTTCGAAGTTTTTTCACTCATTCCTCCAAAGATGGAGTATGTCCTAATGGCTAGGACTTGGTGTGTTATATTTGAGTCTAGTTTCAATTGTATATTACAATGCTAATCATTTACCAAGAGTCTTATGGACATTAATTAGGTCCCTCTAGGATTTTTTAATTGTTTTAATAAAATGTAAAATTCCTATAAAATAGGATTTTACCTTGTAAATTGATGTAAATATTAAAAAAATGGTACTAGGAGGTGTTATATACATTGGGGGTATCATTTTCTAATCCATAATACCCCTTTTACCTCCTTTTCGAAATAAATAATTGACTTTTTCTCATTAAAAATCAATTTTACTCAAAAAAGGTGAATACAAGGTGATTTAATTAGTTTCCTATTTTTAAAGAAACATGTCGGGGACATGTTTTGACTTGTATCCAATATAACTCACCCTCTCTTCTAGTTAGTGGCACTTGAGACAATTGGTGGATGAGTTAAGTATTATGTTAACAAGAGATGGTGGAGATCCCAATGCATGGTGCACCCTCCCTCTTGAGAGGTGGTTCTCTCTCACTCCTCCTCTCTTGAGTCAAGGTGACCTTACTTTCATTTTCTTGTGTGTTGGCATAGATCCCTCCACACACTTGTCTCATTCACTTTGGGATGTGTGCCCTCCCTCCTTGGGAAGTTCACCCCTCTTTTTATATAACCAAACATACCCCCTCCTCTATGGTGAATGATATTTTGGCTAAGCTTGTCTATTGTACTATCATTGTAATACTTTTTCTTGGAATAAAGAATACTTTAGAGGTCAAGAAGGTGGCTTGCATTACTTGTGTGGATGGTTGATGTCTTGTAGTTGATTATATGAGGTAATCTTAGTTTAGTTGCTTGCATTTATTAGTTGATTTGGCCTTTGAAGGGGTGTTATCACCCAGTAGGATAGGATTCATTAAGATTGTTTTCTTCTTAGATCCTATTGTTTGTCTATATTAAAGATATTTGATTTGCTTGTGTAAGTCTCTTTTGTAGGTGACACTGAATATTTAAAAAGTTTTTTGCAAGTTGTATAAACTTTACAGGTCCTCATGATTGGAGAAGTAGCTAGAATAGATTGTACCTTCTACATGCTCCAAGATTCTTGAGAACGTAGTTCCTCAGCATTCCATTGGGAGACTCCATATCCCAAGTATTCCAAACTTCAAGCTTCTTTATCTCTCTTTCATAAAAATCAAGATTTCTTGGTTACTTTCCTTGCATGCAAGTAGATATAGTTTATAATTATAAATATTACATGGATATTTACTTATGCATGCATGCATGCATAGATCTATATTGCATGTTTAAATTTTCTATCATTTAAGCTAGATCTAGCACTATAATTCATTTTTTAGCAAGTATTTTATAGCTAAATCTCAAGGATAAAAGGTAGAATAAATTTTGAGAGATTTAATTCACATATTTGGCAATATTATTTCCTTTTTGTTTGTTTTTCCAAACATCAAACAAAAACCACTAAGAAAGCTAGCTTTTGCTTTCTTTCTTGGTCACTTTTCACTGATTTTTCATAAACTTTCACTAGTAATTTTTCTGCGAAGTGTAACACCTTTTATAGGCTGTCCCAAAATCATTGTGTACATCTTTATATCACATTAGCTTGTTGTTTTTTCAAGTTTAACGAACATCCTGGATGACACTCTGCCCAATTTTCGAGAATTCAGAGCATCCGAGACCCCTCAAGGAAACTAATCCTCCCTCTAATTTCATTTTTTCTCATTTTGTAAGTTTGTTTGGCTTTAGATCTATAAAATTCCATCAAGCATTCTTCTAAAAGATTGTAACTTGAAATAAGTAGTGGGATAACCCACTAGGCCTCCCATCCCCCCTACCCACGAGAGGAATTGTCTCTTTTTTGCATTTTGCATTTTTCATTTAGCATTTGTCCATTTTTTCTAACTTAAAAGATAAAATAAATCTAAAACAAATCCACACACAACAAAACATTTTTCTATTTGTTTTAGTTTAGTTATTTTAGTTCCATTTTCAATTTATTTCAATTTGGAAAAGTAACGAATCTTCCCTGTCAAGCCCCTGATATGCTCTCGGCCTCACAAGATTGCTTAATATTGGCATGATTCAGAGAGGGAGTTGATTTGTTTGGATTATTTTAGCTACATAAAACCTTCTACTACTATTGCTTGATATAGGATCAATACCGACATATTGACTTGTGAGTTCAGGGGGATACTCATTGAGATTAGTTCTCTCCTTGTTGAAAGTCCTTGCAATGTTTCTTGTACCCATTTGAGGGATAGTAGTAAAGGAAACACATCATAGTTTATATTTTTATTTTCAGAATTACAATCTCCAACACGCACAAGTGGTTTTGCACTACCAGTCCACTTCACTTAATTAATCTAAATCTAAGTGAAAACCTTTAACTCATAAAGCTTACCAAGATATTTGCACAACACATTTCACAACATACATACATTATCAGCACTGGTCTACAATATTTCCATTTTCTTATTATCAGTTGCTCTCATTCACTTTCAAGTATTCTCATTTTCTTACTATCATTTGCCTTGAATTATTTCATTTGCTTAATACCATTTGCATTAAAAATATTCTATTGTGTCATTATATGTTGCTAGATTAGTTGTATTTTCTTTTGTTTCATTTAACTCCTAGAATTATATTGTACTTTTCTTCAATCAACCATAGATTCTTTTAGTAGGGGATACCCCCCTTGGATTTGCTAGGAGTTATTCTAGATGGAGGAGTCAAGTATCAGGTGACAACACCTCGACTCGAGACTAACCCCCAAGGCCGCACCCAGTGGATTGAATATTTCTTCCATGTGACCCGAGGTGTAGATTAGGCAGCGAAATAACTCATCAAGACGGTCAAGAGGCCACCTATTAACATGTTACAACACAAGTCAAGATTACCCAACATATCTCCAACATGAACTTTTTTATCAACACCTTAATGAATTACAATTGTGGTAATGTTTATGGCTAAGTGTAAAAATCTGAATATCCAAACTTGATTCCTTGAAAGTCCTATCTTAAACTTCATCTACATTATGTAGGGTTGGTCATTGTTTGTATTAATACTTAAATCTTATGTCTAATTACTCAATCACATATATAACTAAAGAAAAATTGTAGTGGTACAAAAATAAAACAAGACAATGATGTGGAGTCAAAAATAGATCATAATGACAAATCACGTTACATTTAAATACTTCACCACCCATCCATAGGCACTCCTAGAGTGCCACTTCGAAGTTTGGTACATAGATTTTGACCAAGAGACTAAATACAAATGCATGCAACGTGGGCAACAAAGTGGTCACAATGATTTTTCATAGATCCACTAGCTTTATGATAGGACCTATATAATACAGATTAAATTTTGAGGGATAACAAAAGGACACTTCTTCCCCAAGACTAATGGTTTTCAGGTGCAACCATTCACACACAATTCCACAATCCACAATGATTGTTCCTCACACAATTTCAGGTACTAGGAAACAACTTCCAATGGCCTACTAATCCATCTCTCCCTTCCCAGGAGTAGACATCGGTCATTCCATCACTCTTGATATGCACTGTGGTAGAATTGAAGCCACTAATCACACTTGTCACACCTCATTTTCTAGTCAAAGTGTTGGGCCTAAGGGATTTGTTTGATTCCTATGTCAGTATCCACTATGTTTCTTCCAAATATTAAATTATCAAGAAATCATAATATAAGTGGCTATGAGTGCAATTGGAAACTGAGTGGATGGATGCATGGGTGAGTGAATGGAAAGCCAATTTGAACTTGTTTCTTTTGTATTTGATTCGTTGCTTGGACTAGGTATTAATACAAGTTGATCAAAATTTTAAGTGACTTGATTCATTCTAAAAGTGGTTACATAAACAATGATGTCAACTATTGGAGCTCAAGATATTTTATATTTTTCTTTCCCATTTTTGACAGAACGGGTAGAATATGGATAAGCATGGGTGTACTTTGTTTGCACACTCACACTCTAGAAACCCCCTTTACTCACTCAAGGTCTAAATGAAATCAAATTCAAGGCCCAAAAACATAGTCAAATTTTACAATGCGAAAATTGTTGGAAGCTAGGAATTACAGGAATTAATTGGATTGATATCAAAAGGTAAAAAAAATAAAAAATGGACAGACAACAAAGAGAGGGATACGATGGAGCAATCTTATTTCCTGCTAATGTGTAAATGGGGAAGAGACACCTTAGTAGAGTTATATAATATAATTGTGTGGCCATGTTATGTTTCAATTGAAAACATATACTCTGTGAACCAACCATGCAGAGGCAAGATTAACATCACAACATTTAAAAATTTTACTCAACTCAATTAATAAAGATACTACTCCAAATTTCCAATTCAATCGCCCATAATATTACATGATCATCTAATTTTCAAGGTCCTTTAACCTGACACAAAAACAAAGATATCAAAATGCAATATTCTGTTAGAAATTAGGCTTTGGAATACAACTTCTAAAATTGATTCAAATCAATGAAGAGAAGGTTATTATAACTCATGATTAAGTTCAATTTTGTTGTCACCAATTGTTGAACTAAAGGTCAATTTTAATCAATGTTGCATGGGTTCTTCTATTAATGTTATCAAAAGACAAAATCAGACTGAACTGGTTGACCGCAAAATTGTGAAACCATGCCAGATAGGAAAAATATAAATCCACCAAAAAATATATGAAATGCCCAAATTTTGAAAAAAAACATATATATTCATGTGCATCCATATGAATCCAAACCATTTATTTGCAAATATGCAAAGTTTCTCATTTATATAGAAAGAGTGCATATAACCCAAATAGCACCTAGTGCAATCCATCTTTGAACCAAAATACATCAACAATGAGGCTTTAAATGGCCTCTAGAATCCACAAAAAAACATGCTACAACAAATAACTACATATCATCAAGATCATTACGTATATTAGGATCTTCATCATCATTGTCACCCTCTAAGCATTAAAATAAGATAGAAAAATCTTAACATGCCTAATAAGTGATTTTACTTTAGTGAAGGGTACATTTTTACTTAGGTCATGACAGAAGCATTCAACCATCAATGTCACAAACATCGAGGTACATAGAGGGCTTGGTTTTATTTATTAAATGTCAGTTCCATACCCTCATATATGATAGAATCCAGTGAAAATGTTGCAATCCTGTCAATCTTGAAATCCTGAAAACTGTTAAGTCTACTAAATTTTGAATGAGACTTATTATCTCACAAGTTATAGGTTGGGAAAAGCCCGAACCAAACAAAAAAATGGCGACAAATAAGAGAACACCTACCCATTGTCACCTTAGATAGGTATTCCCACCACTTTAGCGATGATGAAAATAACCACAAGGGGGGAATCCTGGGTGACCCTAGGGGGAAATGAGACGGAAAGTGAGATGATGAAATGAAAACCCCTATAGGTCAAGTTACTAGATGGAAGAAGTCTTGAGGATGAATCTCGGGAGTGGTTTAAGGTTTCCAAGTCCATGGGTACCTACTGAGAGTGTTTGTACCTTCTTGAGACACAATAAAAAATAATTCTATGAAGTATATGTTAGATGGACAAGAAAGTTAAGCTTGTTGTCCCTATTTGTAGCAGTAAAAATATATATATATCGGCAAGAAAATAAATTACTTACTGCAGAAATAACCATCTAAAGCATCAAACATTTATTGGGCAATGAAGCACTAAACATGCAGACTAATTCTGAATACTTTAGCACAAGATTTAATAGTGAATTAGGGCTGAAAAAAGATGTTTTCAAATATTTTTCAGAGTAGCCAAATGGCTGTAGAAAATATTTTGTACAGTAGAAATATTTACCCCAAGTAATTATCCAAAAAATTTCCCAACAATATCCAATGTCAAGTAGATTAACAATAACAACTTTCCAACTATTTCCAACGGTAAAAGAGTGA
This sequence comes from Picea engelmannii, assembly GCA_009831015.1. Lineage (NCBI taxonomy): Eukaryota > Viridiplantae > Streptophyta > Pinopsida > Pinales > Pinaceae > Picea > Picea engelmannii. Next base: position 183,354 of record ML803744.1, read on the forward strand.
GAAATTGATCTTGAAAAAGAGAGTTTGTGTAAGCCCTAATGTTTGTAGCATAATTTTATAACAGCAAAAATATATCCTTGACCAATCAAAATGACCTAGTGGCTCAAGAAAGTGATTAAGGAAAAGAATTGATTCCACTTTGAGCAAATTCAATATCTCTTAAAATCACGTATTTCAATGTAAGCAATTTATTTCTCCAATGCAATAAAAGATTAGTGCCTTGAAAAATGGGTTGTGGAGTCTTATTGTATTAGGTTAGGAATACTAAATATCAAGGGGTGTAAGTCCTTTTACTCCCTTGAGATAGAAATCCTAACAAGGTAAAGTCTAGGAGGGTGTAAACGCTTTTACTCCTCCTAGCAACCTTTGCAATAGCCTTTTCAACAAACAAAAATGATAAAAATGGGTGGAGGTTGTAAATCCTTATACTCTTCCAAGGATCTAGCCAATAAAAAGCACGCAACAAGAAATAAACCTACCAAAGTGCAGATTTTCCTTACCAATTCCAAGAAATGCCAAGACAAAACCCTAGTTACCAAGCAATTTTTATCACCAAAGCAAAGAGAAAGAGCCTACAAGAGTAGCACACCACTTCCTTTCACAAGACAAGAGATAAAACATATCACAATAGAGAGAGAGAACATATTTTCCCAAGTAGGGAGAAAATTTTAGTGAAATACCCTTCTCCAAATGGGAGAGCTATGATTCAAATGAGATATAAATGATCACTATTTATACAAAATGTTCTAAACATAGTTTGTCCACAAAGTTAGGGTAAAACACAATATAAGGGGTCAACAACCCTTATTTTTCCCCTTTACACAAAAAATACTTTTTCACATAGAAGAAACCCTAAAACACGATGTCACCCTCTTTTTGGGCAACGTTTGGCACTTTTCGTCAAATCGTTGAGTTGGAGAATTGAATGCTAGGCCTCCAAAGGCCAATGGTATTCAATAAATGCCTTTCTTCCATGATCCAAGGGTTATTTCCTCCAAAACATGCCAAGTGTCCTCAATTCCATGAAACCCTAGTCCTAATATGACGCCAAGCCCTCAAAGGTAACGTTTTGGCCTCCTTAGGAAAGTCATTTGGGTGGTAGGGGATATGTGAGGTCCTCTATGATATATTCTAGGCCTCCAAAGGCATGTCTTCCTCATTCGGCATGTGAGCCCTTGGCATCCAACCTGTGGGCTTCAATCCCCATGGAAGCCCAAGCTAGGTTTGTTCTTCCAAATTTGTCCACCAGCTAGGTCCTGCAAAGACAAATAGATATGCCCCTCCAAGGAGCCATATAATCAAGTACATCCAAGCCACCTCATCAAAATAAACCATTTCTCAAAGACCCTATGCAATTTGCCAAGTTTAGGTATGGGAGGGTTGACAAAATGACTTATTGGGTGAATCATACCTCAGATTTAGGGGTGTTTCCCATGGGGAACTCCTTCAAAGTCATGTGGATGAGGTGTAATGTATGAGGGGAATACTTTTGGGAATGGATTTTATTATCCCCATTTTGTGGATAACTAAGGAGATTACATCTCGAGGCACTCAGGTTGCAGATATGGAGTGTCGAGAGGCCACATGACCAACAATATCCTTTTTTCACAGCCAGAGAGCCGCATTTCCACCACAATGATCCAACACTTGGTCATCATCCACATTAGATTGCCACTACTGGTCACTTGGGTCTTTCTCAATGCGTTACAAGTCAGGTATGATGGTGGGTATTATTTTAATATTTGAGGCATTCTAGCTTGTGTATCAGAGGTTATTTTTTATTATGAGACATTTTCTTTGGAAACCAAGCCTTTTACCTTGTTTAAATGTTGGTGGTTGTCTTGGGGCACTCACGTACATGGTCACTCTTAGGATGGGATGTTTATGGGAGCTTCCTTTGATGAGTCATCGTGCCACTCCAGACCATACTTACCACTTTCCATCATTATTTTCCCTCATGACATCATCTCTTGGGATTTTGGGGTAGACCGACCCTAGAAGGGACCATTCCTCATTTCATGGGAAGAGGGGGTTGAAGGCCTAGAGGGGAGTTAGTTTGAAAAATAAAAAATCCTAATGAAAGAACCTTCCATATGCTTCACCCAAGGGATCCAGAGAAATCAATGAAAAGCTTCTCCGAAATAAATAAAGACCCCATGAAAAGAATAAATAAAAATGCTTAAAGGATCAGTTGAGGATAGGAGGTCTCATCACAAGCCAGCTTATCATGTCCATGGGTATATAACGGTATGAAACTACCATTTCTAGCCATCGAACTAGGGTAATGGCTCTCAGTTGCATGACTAAGGGAAAGGAGGTCTCATCATGAGCCAACCTTCTCATTTTTGTGAAAGTACTGGTGGGTGACAATGCAAATATATGGCCACCACGCCAGGGCAGTGGCCTCCAACTCTCCCTATTCTATATTAAAAGAAAATTCAAAGAAATAAAGATAAAAGGTAATTGATGGGCTTGTAAAAAATGCATTATGGACGGAGGTGTGACACACCCTCCACAAAGGAACCCATAAATGAGATAATATGGACCCTTGCATATCATGAACCCCATTCCCATTGAGTACTTCCCCCATCCATTCCATTTCATTCACATGACTCATATAGGGTTGTTCCTAGACTTAAGGGGTTGATCCATTGAAAAGAAGTACCATATTAACCCTCCCACAACCAAACTTGGAAAAACATCTAGTTTCTTAAGCACATGTTTGTATGATGTAGTCCTAGTATTACATGCTTTTATTTCTCTTTTATTGAATTGATTTACTCATCATGATGCTTTGACTTGAGATCCTTGGAGGGCACATCCATTTGTCTTATAGGTACAGGTTGGTGACCAGTTTTTGAAGAACAAGCCTATCTTGGGATTCCATGAGGGAAAGAAACCCACAAGATTGATGACATAGGCCCACATGCCAGATGATAGAGAAATGATTTTGGTAACCAAGGAGACAACTGGATAGACATAGCCCACCCTTTGCATGCCAAATGACTTTCCCAGAAGAGGAAAAACGTCACTCCCTAGGGGCTTGACGTCACATTTGAGGGTCATATGGTGGTTGATGATGAATCAGAGCATGACACATGTAATTTTGAGGTGGAGAGGCTCTGTATGATTGCCACATGGCCTTTGGAGGCCCTACTTTGTAGACCATCTCCAACGACTTTCCAATTTTCCAAAACATCCTCCTTCAAGGGATGATGCAACCTTTGTTTTCAAGGTTTTCTTTATGCAAAAGTGAAATTAAAGATAATTTTTAAATATTATCTTTGTAAAGGAGAAAGATTAGGATTGTTGACCCATAATCTTGTGTTTTCCCTAATATTATGTGGACAAACTATGTTAGCTACATTTTGTATAAATAGATATCATAAGATCTCATTTTCATAACACAACTCTCCATTGTGAGAGGCTCTTGGACTAAAATTTTCTCTCTCTTTGCCTATTTCTCTCTCTCGTGATTTTTTTTATGGATATGTCTTGGTTATGGTTGATAGAGATGGTGTGCTAGCCTTGGAAGGCTTTCTTCATTGATTTTTTGGTGGTTAGTCTAGATTTTATTGCCTTTTAATGCTTGAAGGTGGAATTTATTTCATTGTATTATCATTTGTACAAGTTAAAGATTCTATTTTATTGATTCAAGTAGGGATTATAAGTTCATACACCCCTACTTGTGTTTCCACCATTTTATTGCTAAGGGAATATTGCTTCATAAAGGTTTACTAAGAGGAGTACAATTGCATACACCCTCCTAGTTAAAACAAAAGCTAAGAGAAGCTTGCCTTGGGAGTAAAAAAGTTTACACCCCCAAGGAAGTAACCTATATAGCTTCTTAGTATTCTCTTGACTCCATTAAACCTTTATTAAAGGCACTAGTCATTTACTTATTGCATGTGAGAAATAAAATGTTGCCTTGGTAAATGTACAAATTTTAAGTTTTGAAGTTGTCTCTTTTGGATAATGATGTTGATTCCTTGGGGATTCTTCCTCCATTAGGGCATCCTATTTCTCCCAAAAATTCGTATTTTTGTAGTAAAACTAACCTACGTCCATTATGGCTACTTTAAAATCTAACCCTAACCATTAATATCTCACAAACTAACCCTCTAACTTTGCTAGTTTAACCTACTAACCTAGGTGCATCTATTGGGATAGATTTGGAAACCTTTTGATGGTCAGAGTTGTTGTTTTACTTCATTGAATTCTATGGACATAAGGCTGATATACTACTGTGTAAATTTACTTTTATGACAACCATATTTATTCAGTCTTGAAGTGTTATTTTCGGTCCATATTGGTTACTAGTTTTATTGTTGACATTGCTAGCTAGTATAGACATTTTAGTTGCTTATTTGGATGTAATCCATTGCTGACTTACTAAATTCTATGTTGCTTTATTATAGGGACAAAAAGATTAAATTGCTGATCCATTACTATACTTGGTTGGAAAAGTGTCTTTTCTTGTGTCTTGGTTAGGTACAAGTGCACCGACAACTATCTCTTTACACAGTATCCATTTACCTCTCTTTACTTACCATTTTCAACCAATATTTTCTTCCATCACTTGAAATTCCAAGGAAATTATACTTACACCTCACTTCATCCTTCTCATTCCCCCTAGGGTCTCTAGGATCACCTCCCAGAAGTGACCTTAGTCACCCCCCAAGTGCAGGACTTACATCGAGATGACATTGGGTGTAGTGTCCCATAGTTGTATCACATTATTTTGTAGTTGGGTCAGGTTGTGCCCAACCTACAACTTGCACTATAACATTTTGGCACCGCTGCCGGGGAGGATTTTGAATCCTCTTTATGCCCTAAATGAAACTTTTGGCAAGTCTCTTCCCCAAATCCTTCACCCCGAGCTTTCCTGGAGACTCCACTCCAAGAACCTACCCATTTTCCTTTGACAAACCTTCTTCAAAGTTTGTCTGACGAATCCACCATTTCTCGAACCCACCTTTACATTACTTACCTTTCCCCTGCTCTCCCCTTTCATCCTTTGTAATCATTTCTCTCCCCCAGAAACTCATTTAAGGTGTTCTTCTAGTTTATGGGACTATAGCACCTTGGAATCAACCAAGACATTGTCATCTCTCATGGAAGGAAATTTTGCAAATGGAAAGGGGAAAAGGTGATAATGAAGCCACTGAAGAGATGATGAATCAAGTAAAAGAGATGCTTGAAGAACATGCTTATGAAGAAGGCTTCCAAGAAGATCCTGATGAAGCCTATCATGTTGAATATTCTAAGGAGGCATTTAATGAAAATGAACAACTTTCTCTTTATGACCTTTTTGAGGATCTTGAAGACAACCTGTTCCATGATCCTGGAAGTGAAGGAGAAATAGAAGAGCCCCCAGATACAGTTGATCAACATATTGACACTTTCATACATATTGGAAAACATGGTTGGGTCATGAGCCTTTTCACCTTTGAAGAAGATCCCACTTACGATGTTGAGGGAAGCCCTCAAACAAAGGATTGGTATCCATGAATATATGACTCAAAAGTTTGGGATGGTGATGGTGACATGATCACAGATTTTCTCGATCCATTTCAGAATGAAATGTCACAACATCTTCAGGGTGATGCATATCCTTTTGGGGATACATATTTTTTCTAAGAGAATTTTCAGATATCTTCGCCCTTGATTTTGGAAGAGTACCAAGACATAGTCATCCTGGCGAAATCATAGGTTCACTCTACGAAGCGAAAGTTTTTTCATCTTGGGGATTTTCACCAGAATTCGCAAATGAAGAGGAAGTATTTTTCTTCTTCTAGACCTAAGCCTGTCCCATACCTCATTTTTTCCCCTTGAGTGATGCATGAGGTATTCTTGAGTTACCTCGCATTTCTCAGTCTTCAGGAACCAATTATTGTGTTGATGAGGATGAAGATGAGCCATCATCTACATATGCTAGTCCACTCTAGATATGGATAGTTCTGTCTTGTGGCTATGCTTGCAGGTGGGAGTTCCAAGATGATCGAGATTGTGGTTTCTCTTTTCAACAATATTTCCTCCCTCTCACCCATCTCCATGAGTTTTATTTCATGATTTATTATATGTTTATTTATGCTCATGATTGATTGCTATGTGTTGGACTTATCTCTATTGGTTCACATGATTAAGCACAAGGGGAAATATCTTCGTCTGATGATCATGTGGTTGCACTGGTTGTACAATTTCACTTGACACCTTCAAGTCTTGATATTTAGGGTCCCAAGACCCCAAGTAAGTCAGAAATTCATCTTTCTTTCTTGCATCTTGCATTTTGTTTTCTCATATTAGTTTAGTTTCATTGCATTTAAATTTTTCTCTACTTGCATTATTGATCTCATCATCATATATGTATACTTAGTTAGATTTTTTTCAAATTTTTCTTTTTCTAGCTTAGTTAGTTTTGATTATGATCATATAAGAATAGGGATGAGTAGGCCATCCCGGACTTGACAGTTTGATGTTTCCTTGTAGGAAAAAGTCTACCAAGAGATGATATGGTTCTCATGCACTCTACGACAAGCACATGTCCCCAAGTAGGAGCTATATGTTATCCCCATTTTGTGTATAACTAAGGATATTATGTCTCAAGGCCATCAAGTTGCAAATATGGAGTTTTGAGAGGCCACATGACAAAAAATATCCATTTTGCACAACTAGAGACCCACATTTCCACCACAGTGATCCAACACTTGGTCATCATTCACACCAGCTTGCCACTACTAGTCACTTGGGTCTTGCTCCATGTGGTACAAGTCAAGTATGATAGTGGGTTTCATTTTAATATTCAAGGCATTCTAGTGTGTGTATCAATGATTATTTTTTATTATAAGATATTTGCTTTGGAAAATATGCCCTTTACCTTCTTTAAATGTTGATGGTTGGCTTGGGGCACTCATGTAGATGGTCACCCTTAGGATGGGGTTTTTTTGGGAGCTTCCTTTGATGATTCATCGTGCCACTCCTAACCATACTTACCACTTTCCATTATTATTTCCTCTCATGACATCATCTCTTGGGATTTTGGGGTAGACTGACCCTACAAGGGACCATTCCTCATTCATGAGAAGAAGGGGCTGAAGGCCTAGAGGGGAGTTAGCCGAAAAAAGATAAAATCTTGATGAAGGAACCTTCCATATGATTCGCCTAGGGGATCCCAAGAAAGAAATGAAAATCTTCTTGGCAAGAAAATAAGGACCCCATGAAAGGAACAAATAAAAATGCTTAAAGGATTAGTTGAGGATAAGGGGTCGCATCACGATCCAACCCATCACGTCCATGGGTATCTAACGGTATGAACTTACCATTTCTAGCAATCACACCAGGGTAATGTCTCTTAGTTGCATGACTAAGGGAAAGGGGTCTCATCACGAGCCAACCTTCTCATTTCTGTGAAAGTACTTGTGAGTGACATTGTTGATATCTGGTCACCACGTCACGACTATGGCCTCCAACTCTCCCTATTCTATATTCAAATAAAATACAATGACATAAAGATAAAATACATTTTATGGGCTTTGAAAAAATGCATTATGGACAAAGATGTGACACACCCTCCATAAAGGCACCCATAAATGAGATACTATGGACCCTTACATATCATGAACCCCATGCCCATTGAGTACTTCCCCCATCCATTTCATTTAATTCACATGACTCAGATAGGGTTGTTTCTAGACTTAGGGGGTTTGATCTATTAAAAAGAAGTACCATGCTAACCCTCCCACAACCAAACTTGGAAAAATGTCTAGTTTCTTAAGAACATGTTTGTATGATGTAGTCCTAGTATTACATGCTTTAATGACTCTTTTATTGACTTGATTTACTCATCACAATGCTTTGACTTGATATCCTTGGAGGGCGCATCCATTTTTCTTGCAGGTACAGGTTGGTGGCCAATTTTGGAAGAACAAGCCTAGCTTGGGCTTCCATGAGGGCAAGCAACCCATAGGATGGATGACATAGGCCCACATGCCTGACGATAGATATATTCCTTTGGAGGCCTAGGAGACAGCTAGATATACATATCCCACCCTTTGCATGCCAAACGAATTTCCCAGAAGGGGAAAAACATTACTCCCTAGGGGCTTGACGTCACATTTGAGGGGCATATGGTGGTTGATGATGAATCAGAGCATGACACATGGAATTTTTAGGTAGAGAGACTCCAGATGATTTCCACATAGAATTTAGAGGCCCTAATTTGTAGTCTAGCTCCAACGACTTGCACAATTTTCCAAAATGTCCTCCTTCAAGGGATGACATCACCTTTGTTTTAGGGTTTTCTTTCTACAAAAATGAAATTAAAGAGAATTTTTAAATATTATCTTTGTAAAGGGGAAATATTAGGGTTGTTGACCCCTAATCTTGTGTTTTCCCTAATATTATGTGGACAAACTATGTTAGCTACATTTTATATAAATAGAGATCATAAGATCTCATTTTCATAACACAACTCTCCATTGTGAGAGGCTCTTGGACTATAATTTTTTCTCTCTTTGGATAGTTTTATCTCTTGTTATTTTGTTTATGGCTAAGTCTTGGTTATGGTTGATGGAGATGGTGCACTAGCCTTGGAAGGATTTCTTCATTTTTTTTTTGGTGGTTAGTCTATCTTTTATTGCCTTTTAATGCTTGAAGGTACCATTTATTTTATTGTATTATCATTTGTACAAGTTAAAGGTTCTATTTTCTTGATCCAAGTAGGGAGTATAAGGAAATACACCCCTACTTGTGTTTCCACCATTTTATTGCTAAGGGAATATTGCTTCATAAGGGTTTACTAAGAGGAGAATAATTGCATACACCCTCCTAGTTAAAACTCTAGCTAAGAGAAGCTTGCCTTGGGGAGTAAAAGGGTTTACACCCTCAAGGAAGTAGCCTATATAGCTTCTTCATATTATCTTGAATACATTAATACTTTCTTAAAGGCACTAGTCATTTACTTATTTCATGGGAAAAATAATTTGTTTCCTTGGTAAACGTACAAATTTCAAGGTTTGAAGTTGTCTCTTTTGGATAATGATCTTGATGCCTTGGGGATTATGTAAGTAACCAATTTGGTTCTTACGACGAACATCCATCATAAATGGAATAAATAATTGTAATCCATAGTGGACAAGAAAATATATTGAATAAGAATGTATATAATGATATAAAATAGATAATATATGATGAATAGATGTACAATGAGAGTGCCAAAATATATAGAGAACCTAAAGGCACATGCGGTGACCATCCATGAAATGATACATCCCTTAGACAATTAATATCTATTTATTATTATTATTATTATTATTATTATTATTATTATTATTTATGATTATTATCACTTAATATTATATATTTATTTTGTATGTTACATTGTCTTCCCCTTAAAAATGTTGTCCTCAAAGAATGATTAGAGAAGCACCTATCTCTTGTTCTAACTCAAATTGACTTCTCATGATCTTTTGTTTTTGTAGTTGCGACACTTGACGAAACAGAATGATATAATCTTCGAATTCCTGAAGTAATATGTTGCATCGTTTTGGAAGTGATCCATCCCAAATCTACTTTCATTGGAATTGTTTGATGATTGATTGTTCAGATAGTATTTCTTATTTTAGGCTTCCATAAAAGTTGTCGATTTTGTATTCGTTCTTTTTCAATGTTTTAGTTTAGTTGTTGGTAAGAAGAACATTGTTTTTATTCCTCTTGACCGTGTTGTTGGTCGTAACGACTCTTGTGATTGGGATGACGATAAGGCACATGAATCTCTTATGAATATTGTTTATTGGAGATTTGTTCAACTTTTGATGTTTCTGGTAATTCAATTGGATCAATGTTTGTTTCTTTCTCTAAGGTTTGAATTTTTTGAACTAGAAGCTTATCTATTTCAATTGTTTAGTCATTATTTCTTTGTGATCTAGATCTTCTTGTAAAGACTTCTTATCATGCTTTATATTTCTAATTTGGGTAAGTAAGCCTTGATTATGTCACCTTAAACATAAAAGTTCTTCCTTATTTTCTGACTTGTCGTCTTCATTTTTTATTCCAAATTTTCTGTTATTTTGTTCTTTAAACTTTTAATTTGTGTAAGCAATTGTTGATTAAGTATTCTTAAGCGAGAGGCTTCTTCATATTTTTCAGACAATTTCTTCTCTTTCTTTAACTTCTTGATTTGTTCAACCAAGCTTTGATTATGGTTCTTTAAACGAAAATTCTCTTCATATTTCTCTGTTAATTTTTTAATGATATCACAATTAGCTCGTTCTAACTTCTGATCCCTTTTCTTCTTATCGTTTTCCTCGTTTATGTGTACCAATAACTTTTGGTTATGTTTTTTTAAGTAAGAAATGTCTTTGTCTTTTTCTAGTAATTTCCCCTCAAGATTTTGTTTTTGTCTCTCTTCTTGGGTTTTTAGCATTTGCTCCAACCCAACTTGAAATTGTAAATTTCTGTTGTGTTGTTGATAATGAATTAGTTGGTTCTTTAATTCTTTTATTTTCACTTCCCAATGTGTGTCACCTTGATTTTATACTAGAGTAAAAGGATTTTTACAATATGGACAAGGGCGAGTTCCGCTCATAAGGCCCCTTTCATACTCTTCCTCTTTTGCAAAATAGGGACATTTTTCCGAAATATTTTTCTTCGTAGATGTCATAGTTCACTTCGTATTTATTTTTTATAAATGATAAATGTATGAATTCCAAAAACCCACTTTTTAAAACAAACCACTTTTTAGCTTTTTCTTTTACTTTTTTTTTTTAATTATTACTCCTTTTAATATTCTTTTCACTTTATTTTCTTTAAAAATTATGACTTAATCCTTTTTAAACTTTATAAAAGTACCTTATAAATCCCTTTTATACTCTTGACTATTTGTTAGCGACGGTTAGGGCTCAACAAACACGACCTTAAGTTTTGTGAAATACTTATTTAGAGGTAAATACACACACACACATATATTATATATGGTATGGAATACCATGGGCCAGTGGTTTTCCAAAACCATCGGATGGTAAATCTCCAAAGGTAAAATAAAATATTCACTTTTCCTCTTCTTTGAAACTTTTTCTTTTAAATTACCTTTTCTCACTTTTAAATGACAATTAACTTAACTAATGCCAAATCTGAAATATTTTCTTCAAACTTCTTGGTGTGCACTTATACTTCTTTACGTGCACCTTAAGAAAACCTTTTTTTTATGGTTTTTATTTTTTCTTCAAGTAGCAATATGACCTGATATTTCTTCTAATTTTTTTGGTAGCAGAGTAATT
>ML803744.1:224002-247431 GCA_009831015.1 Picea engelmannii
CTAGACTAACCCTCTAACTTTGCTAGTTTAACCTATTAACCTAGGTGCATCTATTGGGATAGATTTAGGCTCTTTTTGATGGTCATATTTTTTTTTGTACCTCATTCAATGATACATCCATAAGTATGATATATTGCTTCATAAATTTACTTTTATGACAACCATCTTTATTCAGGCTTGAAGTGTTATTTTCTGTCCACATTGGTTACTAGTTTTATTGCTAACATTGCTAGCTAGTATAGACCTTTTACTTGTTGATTTGGATGTAACACTTTGCTGATTTACTAGCTTGTATGCTGCTGGATTTTAGGGACAAAAAAATTAAATTTCTGATCCATTACTATACTTGGTTGGAAAAGTGTCTTTTCTTGTGTCTCGGGAAGGTACATGTGCAATGACAACTATCTCTTTACTCGGTATCCATTTACCTCTCTTTACTTACCATTTTCAACCAATCTATTCTTCCATCACTTGACCTTCCGGGGTACTTCTCCTTAAACCTCCCTTCATCCTTGTCATACCCCCTAGGGTCTTCGGGATCGCCTCCCAGGAGTGAGCTTAGTCACCCTCCAAGTGCGATACCTACATTGAGGTGACATTGGGTGTAGTGTCCCATAGTTGTAGCACATGCTTTTGTGGTTCATGAGATAAAAACTACAACTTGAGCTACAACATGGTTCATGAGATACAAGGGGCCATTGTGTCTCATTTATGGGTGCCATTGTAGATGGTGTGTTGCACCTTCGTTTTCATAACAACCTTTTTCCATTCCCATTCATTGCCTTTAATTATTTTAGGATGTTTCCAGGTTGAATCCAAGGCATGGTTCTACCTAAGCAATAAAAATTGTGTCCACCTTGACTCTACATTGGTCACATCATGTTTCCCCAAGTTGGAAACTTGTGTAGGGATTCTACCTAAGAAATAAAACAATTCCCACACATTCCCCTCTCTGGTTGGAGTTTGTTATTATTTATTATCTCATGGGTCCCATCAATTTTTTATGAGAGAGGTTTCATCGTCCTTAGGATCCCTGGGTGAGCATATAGAAGGTTAATGGTTTGGATTTTATCTTTTCCAGCTACAAGCCTTTGGGCTTTCAGCCCCTTCTTCCCATGAAATGAGGGACAACCCCTTCTTGGTTCAGTACACGCAAAAATCCCAAAAGGTAAGGAGATGAGGGGTTGAAGTGTGGAAAGTGACAAGTACTGTTGGGTATGGAATGATGACTCATCAAGAGGACCACCTAGTAGCAGCCCTATCCCTAAGGGTGACCCACTTACTAGGGCGCAATGTCAACCACCAGAGTGAAACAAGGAAAAGAGAATAATTTATAAGAAAACATCACATAATCAAAAATAGTAATAGATGCAACAAACTCAAATATTGAAATGACACTCACCATAATACTTGACTTGAACCTCATGGAGAAAGACCTAATGTATTATGGAGGCCAGCTGATGTGGTGAGGTGGGTCTCTGTCTGTGCAAGTGGACACTATTGGTCAAGTTGTCTCTTGGTACTCCATGTCTGCAACCTGAGGGCCTCAAGACATCATCTCCTTAGTTATCCCTAAAAGTTGGGGATAACATTTGGCTCCTACTTGGGGACATGTGATCCTCGTAGAATGCATGAGAACGAAAACTTCTCCTTCCAGACATGTGCATACATTGAAACAAAAAACTGTAACATCTAGGTTGGTTATATCACCCTTCGTCCATATACATCAAAACCAAAAATGAAACTAATCTAGAAAATAAAATTTTAGCATTTTTTCAAAAAATTCTAAATTAAACATGAAAGAAATATGAAAGTATAGAAAAATGAAATATGAAATGCATATAAACTATCATGAGTAATCAATATGGAAATGCAAGAAAAGAAAATGACCTACCTACTTAACTGGGGCCTTGGGGCCCTAAGGATCAAGTGATAGGTAATGTCAGGTGAATTCATACAACCAGTGCAACCAATTGATCATCTCATCAAAGTATCTCCCCCTGTGCTTAATTATGTAAAAAAACAAAGATAAGAAGCAGGTAATTATCATGAGCAAAAATAGATATATAATCAATCGTGAAATGAAATGAATGGATATGGGTGGGAGGGAGAAAATCGCGTTGGAAAGAAAAACCATTAGCCTGATCATGCTTCGTGAAAGTGTAACTACACGCCTTATCAACCCATCTCTGAATAGGGCTACCATATTTATAAAATGGCTCATCTTCATATCTGTTAGTATGATCACTGCTTCCTGAATACTGAGAAGCTATGAGATATCCCAAGAAGACCTCATGATTTCCCTGAGAAGAAGGGATGAGGTAAGGGACAGGCTCAGGTCTAGAGAAAGAAAAATGTGGCCTCTTCATCTATGAATCCTTGTAGAAATCCCTAATATGAAAATACTTTTTCTTTGTAGAGTGAACCTTTGATTTCTTTGGGATGGCCATGCTCTAGTGATCATCTAAAATTGAGGATTAAGGTGGCTGAAAGTCCTCATAGAACAAATTTGCATCCCCAAAAATATCTGCATCACAACTCCCAAGGGATGGCAGAAAATCATACTGAAAATTTTGCGTCGGGTCATCCTCAAATGGACAAAAAGAATATGTAATCATCATCATCGAGATGCCAAACATCTGAATCATACAAGCATGAAGACCAATCCTCTGAAGATGATACCTCAACCCCCTTTTCTTGAGAGCTACACTCAATGTCATAAATGGAGTCTCCATAAAAAATGAGACAAGCAACATCCCATCTATGTCTCTCAGTTTGTATGAACCTGTCTATATGCTCATCAACTGAGTCCAAGGGTTTTTTCATAAAACCATAAATATGAATGAAAATGACCATCTCTTTGTCTTCGTTTGCAGGAGGAGAGTAAGGTTGGACAACCTCAACTTCATCAAGAGGGAGAAAAGATAATGATTTCTCCCAAGGCTTCTCAACATGTCACACCTCATCGAAATTCTTCTTTCTCTTTATGGGCATGCTCTTCCATCGCCTCTTCATCAGAAAAGGATTGATTCTTAATACATAGCAATTTGTTTACTTTTCTTCAAAAGGATCTGTCACATCCAAGTGCTCCTCTAATACTTATTTTCTACTAAATCGATGGAATAAAGTATCATCAAGATCTTCAAAAGGGTCACAACTCATCATGTTCTCCTCTTGATGTGCAGGAGGAGTAGAGGCTTGGATGTCCTCATCAATTGGAATGGAAGATATGAGAACTTCATCTTCATCAAATGTCTCGTCTAGATATTCAACATGAGAAACTTTAGCATGATTGTCTTTGTAACTTTATTCAAGAATTTATTCTTCTATTGTCTCATCATCCACCGGAAAACATTCTCTACAAAGAGCGTGTTTTAACTCTTGGAAAGTATCTTGCAAATTCTGAGTAGTTGGCCGATGATTCCTAAGAAATTATTCAATGATCTTGGTAGAAGATGGGATACTCTTCAGATTACATGAGTGTGCAAGATAATTCCTTTGACTTGATTCCGGTGAAGACACAAAATTTCATCAAAACATTTTCATATAGAACATTTGGGCTTGAGGCATACTTCATATAATTGATGACATGGGTGACTGCTAGAGCTGGATCGCCATTAAATTTAAGGCAACTTTTCCTAGACTCTGTAGGGAAATGATTTGGATATCCGGGGATATTATGTACATCAATGGAAGGGTACACCTTATGGAATTCCCATGGTAAGTATCGTGAGGCCATGGTTCCATTACTTAGGGTAATACCTCAATGGAGTCATCAGATGAGAATAAGGCTCATCAAAGGGTGGAAAGGGATAATCAGGGAAAGGTGGGTTCTAGGAAGGTGGAGTCGCCAAATGATATTTAGCAAAATATTATCAAGGGTGGAATGGGAACATCCTTTAGGTGGAGTCACCTGGAAATCTAGGGAAAAGGCTTTGGGATAGCTCGCCAAAGTGTCGTTAGGGTTCAAAAGATGATTCAAAATCCTCCCCAGAAAATCCCGATCACCGAAACCAAAAAATGGCGACAACTAAGAGAACACCTACCCACTGTCACCTTAGATAGGTATTCCTATCACTTTAGTGATGATGAAATCACCACAAGGGGAGAATCATGGGTGACCCTAGGGGGAAATGAGACGGAAAGTGAGATGATGAAATGAAATCCCCTATAGGTCAAGTTACTAGATGGAAGAAGGCTTGAGGATGAGTGTTGAAAGTGGTTTAAGGTTGCCAAGTCCTTGGGTACCTGCTGAGAGTGTGTGTACTTGCCTGAGACACAAGAAAAACCAACTGCACATAGTATATGTTAGGTGGAAAAGAACGTTAATCTTGTTGTCCCTATTTTCCACAGTCAAAAAAAATATATATCGGCAAGAAAATAAATTACTTACTATAGAAATAACCATCAAAAGCATCAAACACTTATTGGGAAATGAAGCACTAAACATGCAGACTAATTCTGAATACTTTAGCACAAGCCTTAATGGTGAATTATGACTGCAAACATATATTTTTCAGAGACCTTTTAGAGAGGCCAAATGGATGTAGAGTATATTTTCTACAGAAGCAAATTTTACCCCAAGGAATTAGCCAAAAATTTTCCCAACAGTATCCAACATCAAGTAGATTAACAATAACAACTTTCCAACTATTTCCAATAGTAAAAGAGTGAAAAATTGAGCTTGAAAAAGAGAGTTTGCAGCATCCCTAATGGTTGTAGCATAGGTTTATAACAACAACAAGATATCCTTCACCAATCAAAATGCCCTAGTGGCTCAAGAAAGCGATTAAGGCAAATAATTGATTCCACTTTGAACAAATTCAATATCTCGTAAAATCACGTATTTCAATGTAAGCAATTTATTTCTCCAATGCAATAAAAGATCAGTGCCTTTCCAAATGGGTTGTGGATACTTCTTGTATTATTTTAGGACTACTAAATCTCAAGGGGTGTAATCCATTTTACTCTCTTGAGATAGAAACCCTAACAAGGTAAAGTCTAGGAGGGTGTAAACCATTTTACTCTTCCTAACAACCTTTAAAATATCATTTTCAACAAACAATAATGATAAAAATGGGTGAAGGTTGTAAATCCTTATACTCCTCCAAGTATTTATCCAATAAAAAGCATGGAACAAGAAAGAAACCTAACAAAGTGCATATTTTTCTTACCAATTCCAAGAAATTCCAAGACAAAACCCTAGTTTCCAAGCAATTTTCATCACCAAAGAAAAGAGAAAGAGCCTCCAAGAGTAGTGCAACACTTCCTTCCACAAGAAAAGAGATAAACCATATCACAATAGAGAGAGAGAGAGAGAGAGAATGAATTTCCCAAGTAGGGAGAAAATTTCATCCAAGTATCCTTCTCCACATGGGAGAGCTATGATTCAAATGAGATACAAATGATATCTATTCAAACAAAATGTTCTAAACATAGTTTGTCCACAATGTTAGGGTAAAACATAATATAATGGGTCAACAACCCTTATCTTGCCCCTTTCCACAAAATAATACTTTTTAATTCATACTTTTGCACATAGAATAAACTCTAAAACATGACATCACCCTCTTTTTGGGAAATGTTTGGCACTTTTGGTCAAATCGTTGAGTTGGAGAAGTGAATGTTCGACCTCCAAATGCAAATGGTATTAAATCAATGTTTTTCTTCCATGATCCAAGGGTTCTTTCCTCCAAAACATGCCAAGTGTCCTCAACACCACCAAACCCTTGTGCTAATATGACGTCAAGCCCTCAAAGGTGACATTTTTGCCTCCTTAGGCAAGTCATTTGGGTGGTAGGGGCTAGGTGAGGTCCTCTATGATGTCTTCTAGGCCTCCAAAGTCATGTCTTCATCATCTGGCATGTGGGCCCTTGGAATCCAACTTGTGGGTTTCAAGCCCCATGGAATCCCAAGCTAGGATTTTTCTTCCAAATTTGTCCACCATATAGGTCCTGCAAAGGCAAATGGATACTCCCTACAAGGATCTCAAGTAAAATGCATCATGATGAGTAAATAAAATCAATAAAATATTCATCTAAGAAAGTACATCCAAACCACCTCATCAAAATAAACCAATGCTCAAAGAACCTATGCAATTTTCCAAGGTTAGGTATGGGAAGGTTGACAAAACAACCTATTGGGTGAATCACACCTCAAGTTTAGGGGTGTTTCTTGAGGCGGCCTCCTTATAATTCATGTGGATAAGGTGTCATGGATGAGGGGAAGACTTTTGGGCATGAGGTTCATGACATACAAGGGGTTGTATTGTCTCATTTATGAGTTCCTTTGTAGAGATTATGTTGCACCTTTGTTTTCAATGCAACATTTTTCCAAGCCCATTTATTGTCTTTAATTCTTTTAGGATGTTTCCAGGTTGAAACCAAGGTGGGGCTTATACCTAAGAAATATAAATTGTACCCACCTTGACTCTACCTTGGTCACATCATGCTTCCCCAAGTTGGAAACCTGTGAGGGGCTTCTACCTAAGCAATAAAAGTAGTTCCCACACATGCCCCTCCCTGGTTAGCATTTGTTATTAGCTATTATTTCACAAGTCCCATCATTTTTTTATGAGAGACGTTTCATTGTCCTCGATATCCATGGGTGGGAATCTAGAAGGTTAATGGTTTGTATTTTATATTTTTCTAGCTACAAGCCTCTGGGCCTTCAAACCCTTCTTCCCATGAAATGAGGGACAACCCCTTCTTGGGTCAGGACACACGAATATCCAAAAAGGTAAGGAGATTAGGGGATGAAGTGTCAAAAGTGACAAGTATGGTCAGGAATGGAATGATGACTCGTCAAGAGGACATCCCAGCAAATGCCCTATCCCTGAGGGTGACCCACTTACTAGAGCGTAATGAAAACCACCAAAGTGAAACAAGGAAAAGAACATAATGTCCAAGCAAACATCACATAATCAAAAGCATTAATAGATGCAAAAAACTCAAATGCCTCAAATATTGAAATGGCACTCACCATAATACCTAACTTGTACCTCATGGAGCAAGACCCAATGTCTTTTGAAGACCAACTAACGTGGTGGATGTCATCGTGACGAACCTAGAGTTGTGGTGGTGAGGTGGGTCTTTGTCCATGCAACTGGACACTGTTGGTCAATTTGTATCTCAGTACTCCATGTCTGCAACCTGAGGGCCTCAAGACATCATATCCTTAGTTATCCCTAGAAGTTTGGGATAACAAGGCCTAAAATTCTACTTTCTCTATATGAAGTCCAATGAGGTTGGAACCACTCTCAAACATCCTGAAATAATTAATGGTAATGTTAAAAATTCAAGTGACATTCTTCTTTATCTTTCATTTTCATCCTTTTAATTTAAGAATTTAACATTACCATTACCCCAGGGTTAGGTAATAATTCCCCCTTCCATTAAACAAATTGTTTTCTAAAAAAAATCAAATCCATGGGCCTAAATGAGTCGTACAAACATTGTACAGAACCAATTGGTTTGGTGAAAATGGTCAGTTTGGTACCGAACCGTTCACCGAACCGGCCAAAAGAGGTTATGTCACACCAAACAGACCATTTTTCCCTCCAAACCAGTTCAACCAACTAGTTTTGTTGGACCAATCTGATTTGAATAACACTACTTCTATTTGCCCATTTGTTGCACCAATGCCTACTATAGATGCATCTTCACAACCTCTTAATTTAAGATAGCCACATCCATAGTTTAAATGTATTTTTTCTCTTGCCACACCTAATCTCGTATGTGCAACTACAATGACCTCACCCATGCAACATTGATTGCAACACATTTTGCACATATCAATTATAAACTTCTATTTTGCATACAATAAATCAATCCATTAGTAGCATTAATATTTAAAGTTATGGTGACAATATGTCATCAAATTGATTCCTTGCAAAATTCTAATTCCTGAAACATTTCCTAGACTCATAGGGTTGATTCTACTTCATGTTCTTGCAAACAAACTACAATATCTTTAGTAGATTATGATTAAATACAATGTATGAAGTAAATGATGAGGTTCTTCAAGATAAACACATTCTAATTTTCTAAAAGAATTGTATAACAAAACCTGAATTGATATGTTTATGTCCAGTGACCCTTAGAATGAAAAATGTTATTTACTCGGCATAAATGACAAGCAGAGGGAATAACTCCATAGATGTGTATTTCATTAATGTGATCCATACATAAATACATTTAGGAGATGACTCTTGGTTTCATCTTACAAGACCTCCAATGACTCTTGACATTCACCTATGACTCTTCATGTTTCTTCTAGCTTAATATTTACAAAGATATTTACAATGTACCTCAATCCCTAAGGATTAGGTATCTAACATTCGCCCCCTTAATCTGAAGGGGTGTTTGTGAGTCCAAGCATCATTCTAAACTTTTCAAAATTTTATCTTCCAAGCGCTTTGGTGAAGATGTCCACAATTTTCTCATTTGAGGAACAATGTATCAAGTGAATAGTTTTGGCCTCTACATGATATCGAATCAGACGGTAATTTGTGTTGAAGTGCTTGGTTCGATCCTAGAATCTGGGATTCTTAGCCAACTTGATTGTGGAATTATTGTCACCTAGAAGAGGATTAGAATTCACCTGTTTCTCCTACAAATCCTCAAATATTTTCTTGAGCTACACAATCTCATTTGTTCCTTTTGCAACTGCCACATATTTTTCCTATGTTGTGGAATTTGTTGGAATTGGTTGTTTGCATGATCTCTAGGAGACAAATGCTAATCCAAGACTTATGAGATAGCCTAAATTTAACACTCCATTTTCTTTATCCCCATCAAAGTTTGAATCATAATATCCAATCAGGTTGAAGGCATCCACCTTAGAATACTTGAGTCCAAAGTCTTGAGTTATTTTCAAGTATTTTATATCTCTTTTTGCAGCATACCAATATCTTTCACAAGGTTTTTGCATAAACCTGGAAAGAATCCCAACAACAAATGAAATATTTGGTTTGGTAGTGGTAAGGTAGATAAGACTTCCCACAAGTTATTTGTACTTGGTTGCATCCTCAAATTCACTCCCTTCTTCTGATGCGAGCTTCAAATTTTGTTCCATTGGAGTAGAGAGAGGATTACACTCAACCATGCCAAACTTGTTCAACAATTCTCCAATGTACTTATTTTGGGAGATGAATATGTACTTTGGATTTTGAGTCACTTTCCAAGTCCTAACAAGCTGCCAACTAGGTATGTCTTTGACCTCATGTTGGATCTAAGTTTCAACTGTCAAACAAGGGTTTTTTGTTGTTTTATAAGAACAAATTGTTCAATAACTTTTTTGTTGTTCCGTTTTTTTATTATTGCAGCTACGTGAGACATTATCTAGCTTACAAAACTGAGATAAATCCCATGAGAGGGGTGTGTGGTTCCTATCTGACACAGAGCTAGAACGTAGAGATGGCCTCCTCCTTACAAAGAGTTGAGAATAACTCCAGACAATTCTCTTGTGTAGCGCAGTGAGAAAGGAGATTTGCAGATTTGGACATGCCTATGGCTGAGCACAAGGTGAACGTGTGAAATACCAAAGTGTTGGGTGCATCGTCATGAGAACAAAAATGAATATGATGTACTAGCCTCCTTTGAGTAGAATATTTGATGAAAAACTTCAGATGACTCTCATGTGTAATGAAGTGGGAAAGAAGATCTGTTGAATGAATGTGCATGTGGACGAGCACAGGTGAAATTTATCCTAGTGGCTGAGAACTAAAGAAGAAGTGGTTCTCCTGTGTAATGCAGTGAGCCAGAGATATGAGCATCCCTATGGATGTGCCCCTAGTGGTTGAGAACTAGTGGGTGTAAAAGATCCCTTGCTATATTGTTCAAGAGTCAGACCTGCCTGTAACCCTAATTGTAATGTAAAGGGTACAGGTTGGCCCCACCTTAATGTGATTAATAATAAATGTAAAAGATAATTAATCTAGTTAATATTAATTATATTGTGAGATAGTGAGGTCGACCCTATTGTTCCAATAGACACTTATGTTGACAGGTTAAGTCTAGTATAATTAAAGGTAAATTCTCCATTGAGGAATCATATCTTTCATGTGAGTTTGGAAATTTCAGCAAGTACACCTTCTTGGGAAAAGTGCGCACCTCTCTTGGGCACTATTCTTATAGGGTTTGAGCACCCTCTTGTGTGATAGGTCTTATTGGTGGTGAAGGTATTTCTCTTGAAGAACATAGCAGGCTCAGTTTTACTCCCTTGTTGAGAAGGGTTTCCCAGGATACTTCTTGTGTTCTTGTGCATGGTGTTTCTTCTTGTGATCTTGGTTGTTGCAATATTATTGGTTATGGTTAAGACAAATGCTAAAATTGAATGAAATTCATGCTTAAAATTTATAATATAAAAATCAACATGGTATCAGAGCATAAGTCTTGAAGAGCCCATTGCACAAACATTTTCCAGCCATCCTCTCTCTCTTCTATAGAAACCGTACGACCCTTCTAGGGTTCCCAGAAAATCTGTATGGCCTAAACTTCTGAGGTTTTACATCACTTGAAACTTGGGCATTGAGGATAAAAAGGACATAAGTGTGTACGGACTCCTTCATCACACCTCCAACAAGTCTCAAATTGCAATTCCAAGCATTTTGACTTTTTGGCCCTAGGGTTTCTTGGGTTTCACTAAATTCTGCAAAAAAATTAAGAATTGTGTTTCTACAACTTCTTGAAGAAACTCTTCAACTTACCAGGGCTATCATATTTCTCTAAGTATTGTTGTTGGCATTCATAAGTCCAACAAAACCTAAAAGTGCTAGCCTAGCCTAGCCATTAGGTTTTCTAGCCTAGTAGACAAGGGTTTGTGAAGAATTAAAAAATGAGCAAAATCATGATTGGAGGAAAGCTTGATTATTCAAGCAAACTCAGTTCCAGAAAGACAAGACCTCAAATAAATGGAGACATCAACATCTCAACACTCTCAGGTATGGTCCCTACCAATGATAATACTTGGTTAATTGATAGTGGTGCCTCCAGGCACATGACCGATCTTAGAAATCACCTAACACATTTCGTTGAGAAAGAGACACATCTAAATGTTGTTCTTGGAGATGATTCCAGATATAATGTGAGAGGAGTTGGAACTTATACCTTCCAACTAGATTCAGGCATTCAACTTCAATTAGAAAAAGTACTATATGTACCCAAATGAAGAGGAACCTTGTCTCTATTTCTGCATTGGAACACAAAGACTATAATATTACCTTCTCAGAAGGAAGAGTTATTGCATGGCACAAATACTCCCATATAAGTCCTGCCAAGGTAATTGGTTTCTGAGAAAACAACTTGTACAGATTAACCATCAAACTAGTCCAAGCCTTATTACATGACACTATCAACTTAAGTGAGCTATGGCATAGAAGACTTACTCACATTCATTATAGAGCTCTTCCATCTCTAGGGAAAATGGTAACAAGACTACCAGAAATACAGATTCAGCATAAAGGTGTTTTCAAAGTTGTGCCCTTGGAAAAAATGTTAAAGGATCCTTCCCAAGCAGTGACAATAGATCCAAGGAAATCTTGGACTTGATACATTCAGATGTATGTGGGCCAATGATTGTTGCATCTCTAAATGGGTACTTATACTATGTAATCTTCATATATGATCACTCTAGGAAAACTTGGATTCACTTTCTAAAGAACAAGGATGGAGTCCTTGCAAAATTCCAAGAATTGAAAACTCAGATTGAGAACCAGACCGGAAGAAAAATAAAAATATTAAGATCAGATAATGGACGAGAATGAAGATTTTCAGGTCCTATCAAGCTTTCCTACTGGGTTTGTCTTTGACCACAGTTAGGATCTAAGTTTCAATTGTTATGTAAAGTGTTTTTTGTTGTTTTAGGACAGCCAACAGTCCAAGAAATTATTGTTGATTTGTTATGGTTGTATTTGCAATTTTAGGTGCTCTAGCATGTAGTTTTAGTAACCATAAGTTAGCACATGCATTCCAAAATAAATACAACACACCTAAAGATCTTTACAACTGAAAATAAACATATCTAAGAGACTAACACATACATTTTTGTACACAAGTATTTTTGGTCAACATGACCCTAGATAAACCCCCCACAGGGAAAACCAGTTTGGAATTTATATGTATATATGAGAAAAGCAGAAGGTGGAATACAACAAGTACAATATATAATGGAACCTAGTACAATAGAAACTCTATCTGAGCTGATATATAATCCCAAAGTCTCCAAGTGCACCCTAAGAAGGTGTGCCCCACATATAAGCTAGAAAAACCAATGAAACTGCTCCATAAGCTAATTGTGAGCTCAGATATGAAAACACCTCCACGGGAATGAAGCTATGTTGGATGGCCTCTCTCTACAACTAATATCACTGCAATCTGATGGCTAGAAGTCCTCCCACAACTGATGCACCCCAATCTGGCAATGCGCCCTCCTCAGAAGTGAAACCTCTCTAGTAAATAAACAAGGGTAGATGATGCAAGCCTCCCTCCATGAAAGCTAGCACCCAATCTCAAGTATCCTCATGCAACAAACCTCATGCTCATCCTCCAAGTTCTCCTCTCACAATGAACAAAATAAGAATGAAACTCTCCTTCACCCTTTGCGCCCTTCTTAGACATCCATAAGGAAACCTAATATATGAATGGTGGAGATCATCTCATCTCCCATCTAATCAATGGTTGAGATCTCCCCAAAAATATCTAAATCAATAACCCACTTTGGGTTAAGTTTCCTAAGTCAACTTAATGTCTCTAATTCACCCCCTTTGTGAATTAATAGTCACTTTAGGCAAAAAATGACTAAATTTCACTTTTGACTTAAAACTCCTAAGTCAAAGTGAAATTAGACAAAAGTACAAGGTAGAAAGTGTGTATTCCTTCCCTTGTGTGTGAAGGAGAGTACAAGCACATGGAGAACACCTCCCAAGGTACAAAACTCAACACTCCCTCTTACCGAGGAAAGTGTTCCTCACCAAGCCCATCTTGTCTCTGAAGTAGACATGTTTTCCCTGTGGCAAGGCCTTGGTGAGAATATCTGCAACCTAGTCATCTGTCGATGCATACTGAAACTGAAATTCCCCTCTCTGAACCCAGTCATGAATGAAGTGGTACCTGATCTCAATATGCTTCGACCGGCCATGAAACACTGGATTCTCAGAGAGTTTGATACAACTATGACTATCACAGTGAATGACGGTCGGTGACATCTTCTGACCAAATAAACCAACCAGAATCTTACAAAACCAAATGGCCTCGCAACTGTCCTGACTAGCCACCATATACTCTACCTCGGCCAAACTCAAAGAAACTAACTTCTTCTTCTGGCTGAACCAGGAAACAAGTCCTAACCCCAAACTGAAGCAACACCCTGAGGTGCTTTTCCTGTCAGCAACACATCCTGCCCAGTCTGAATCTGTGTAGCCAACCAAACTCACTCCATCTCCCCTGACATAGTCTAAGCCATAGTCCACTGTCCCAACAATATATCTCAAGACATGTTTTACCCCAACCATGTGAACACTCCTCGGCTCAACCATGTAGTGACTGAGAGTGTTCACCACAAAACATATATATGGTCTGGTGTTAACCAGATACATGAGTAAATCGATCAATTGCCTGTATATTGTGGCATCCACCAATTGGCTATCTGAAGCACTAAGCTTATTCCAATAGATGATCATAGGTGTAGACATGGGTCTACAGTCCTCGATCTAAAACCTGCTCAAAATATCTGTTGCATACTTCCCCCACCTGAAAAATATGTGACCTTCCTCCTGCCATACCTCCATACCCAGAAAGTAGTGCATCAATCCGATATCACTCATCTCAAACTCTGATGCAAGTCCCAACTTGCACTCAGCTATGAGATCCTCGTCTCTAGGAACGAATAAATCATCCAAATACAAAATGAGAATGACTGTGTCCTCACCCCTAATGATGAAATAGAGGTTTGGATCAACATCACTCTTCTTGAAGCCCATCTGAAGCAAATAAGTATCAATGCGTGAATACCAAGCTCGAGGAGCTTGCTTCATACCATATAGTTCCTTCCTCAGAAGATACATGTGAGTCTCCCTGTCACTCACCTCAAAACCCTGTGGTTGCTCTATGTAAACCTCCTCCTCAATAAAGCCATTTAGAAATGTGGTTTTCACATCCATCTGGTGAATGCACCAACCCATCTCTGCTGCTATGGAAATGATAGTCTTGATAGAATTGTATCTTGCAATTGTTGTGAAAGTCTCGTCATAATTGACTCCCTCAATCTATGAGAAGCCTCGTGCCAGAAAATGGGCCTTGTGTTTCTCAATTCTGCCATCTGCAGCCATCTTAGTCTTGTACAACCACCTGGAAGTCACAACTGACTTCCCCACTGACCTCAAAACCACATCCCAAACATCAGTGTGCACAATGGAGTCATACTCCTCTACCATGGCCTCTCTCCAGACCTGATGGTTCACTGCCTGTGCAAAATTATGTGTCTCACTATCCCTAATACTAGTCACAAGTGCTAAGTATGCTCCAAATCTGACTGGTGGCATGCTCTCTCTGATCTGGGTCTTGGGATCCCCTACATTCTCCTTGGCCTCCTTCAGGGTCTCCTGAAAGCATCTAGGTCTCCTCTTCCCTGAAGTGGTCAACGAAGAAGTAAGGTCTCTCTTCCCAAGAGTGACTACCTCAGGACTCGTCTCAACACTCTAAGATCATGAAGTTTGTGCTCCCTCTGAAGTTTGTTCCCCAACTGACTGAACATGCTCTGACTATGACCCTGAAGCTGTGCACGGTGACCTTGTCACCCCTGATACTGGTGTACTCGAAATATGAGGTTGTGCTCCCTCTGATACTGCAATCGACGACTCTGCATCATCCTCAACTCCAACTATAGACTCAAGAGATCTCGCAAAATACCAATCCTCCTCAAATATAACATCTTTGCTCACCACTACTCTCCTAAGTGGCGGAATGTAGATGCGATAGGGTTTCGACAGCTCTGAGTATCCAACTAGAATCCCCTGCTGGGATGTGGGGTCTAGCTTTGTCCTCCTCTCTGAGGGGACATGAGAGAAATTCAAGCACCCTAATATCCTGATGTGCTCGACATCAAGCCTCCTACCAGTGAAGGCCTCCTCAGGAGTCATCTTCCCCAATATCCTGTCGGGGCTCCTATTTTGCAGGTAAACTGCAGTAGCATATGCCTCTACCCATAAGTACAAAGGCAAACTCTGATGATGCATCATGGATGTCATTGCACTGGTAATGGCCCGGTTCTTCCTCTTGAAAACCCCATTCTGTTGGGGGCTGTAGGGTATGTTCATCTGTCTTCTAATGCCATGTTGGGCACAAAAGTCTACAAACTGTCTCGAGGAATACTCTCCCCCATTATCTGACCGCAAGACTTTGATCCTCTTTTCTGATTGGTTCTCCACGAGAGCTCTGAACTCTTGGAACCGTGTGAATACCTCACTCTTGGCCTTCAGGAAATAGATCCAAGTCTTCCTCAAGTAGTCATCAATAAATGCAAGATAGTACTCACAACCACTCAAGGACCTCTGAGTCATGGGCCCATACACGTCCGTGTGTACTAAATCCAGTATCCCAGCTGACCTGGTGTCACTATTGGGGAACGATTCCTTGGTAAACTTACCAAGTACACACCCTCTACAAAAATCCTGATGCTCTATGTTGATCTGTGGCACTCTGGTCACAACCTCTCTTAGTCCTCCAAGAGCCCCATAATGTAGGTGGGCCATCCTGTGATGCCATAACTCACATAACTATATGTTGTTGTTGCTACTCATTGTTAATGCGTGAAGTGGCTGAAAAATAAATATCAACAATTTCCCATCCCTCACTCCAATCACCTGTCCTGAGGCTAGTGAAGACCCTCGAGGATGAATCATTACCTCGGTGCCTCTGAATGTAACCTCAAGACCTCTATCCTAGAGGGTGGAAACTAAAATCAAATTATTCTTCATCCCAGGGACATAAAGAACATTCGTGAACAATATAGGTGGCAAGTCATCTCTCTGAAAGGTAATTGTGCCAATCCCAACAACTCTAACCAATCTATCATCTCCAAGAGAAATATCTATCCCGACCTCAGTGTCTATGAGATCATAAAATTTCTCTTGGACTCCATTCACATGGCTCGAAGCCCTGTTTTCAATATACCAAATACTGGGCATCGTATCAACTGAAGTGCAACATACAAGAAAATCACACTCTCTCTGAAACTGTGTTTGAAAATCTACCTCCCCTGCTGTAGCTGTGGTACCACCCTTCTTCTTCTTCCTATTTGGACACTGTCCAACATAGTGCCCAAACTTCTTACAAACAAAGAACTTCACTTTTCTCATATCTCTCTTCTTACCAATGCTACTCTCTCCTCCACTCCCCTGTGGTTGGGCCCCAAACTTGGGACCCTACCGACCCCTACGACCAACCTTCTTCTTTCCCTTTGTCCAAAGAGCAAGATCCTCCTCACCCTAACCAATCTGTTGTTGTCGCTATCCAGAAGCCTCGGCTGCAAGCCTAATATCCTCCTGGATGAAGTCATCCCACATCCTCTCCCATGTAAGCATGACCTCCCTGGAAAAAATGTCCCATACGAATGGACCCCACAATTTGGTGAAGCTATTCATAGCTTGCCTCACCAAAGAGTTAGGGTTCACAATCTCTCCGACAGTTGTCAACTCATCTCTGATCTGAGTGTAACGACCGAGGAATGAAGTTACTGACTCATCCTTGAGCATGTGAATGCCCCAGAGTCGGTCATGAAGAACTATGATACGGTTCTCATTGGATCTCTCATACAACTTGCAAAGAGATGCCCACATATGGAATGCACAAGTCTTCCCCGTCAAATGGGGTATGATATGGTCACGAACTGTGTCACAAATGGTCCTCTTCTCCTTATTGTTCCTTTTCCTGAACTCTTCCACCAAGAGGGGAGCAGTGACAGGAATGAGGGGAATAGATGCCTTAACTATGTCCCATAGCTCGAGGTCCTTTAATACGAAGACCATCCTCGCCTTCCAAGGTGACCAATTGCTAGCCCCTGCTAGTTTATCCTCAACTCACATCTGAGATGCTGACATGTCTTCCAAACTGCAATCCCCAACTGATGCTCACACTACCAAGGAAAAAATTGCCTCACTCTTGTCAACACAGGTGTGAAAAGAGACAAGTGTAATCTGACCTCACTCCTAACAAAATAGGTGTGAAAAGAGGTCAAGTCAAATCAGCCTCACTCCTACTACGTAGGTGTGAAAAGAGACTGATGAAAAGTGCCAAAAACTTCTCTACTTTCCTTTGCAAAAAATTTTCCTCTAACAACCACTGAATGAGTCAATGTGTTGGCACAGGGGAAAACCCAAGGTTCAATGCTACAACAACACACCAAAAAAACCCTAACTACCGTCCATTTCGGCAACACTTGTGAAGCAGATGAAGTCTCCCCCGAGGTAGAGGAAAGGGTGGTTGCAGGACTCCAGTGTCTGCAACCTTAGCTGGGACACATATCTATGATTCAACAGTTAACAGGGCATTCAACAGTTAACATTCATCAATATTCAATTCTTAGTTACAATGCAGTTAAACCCTAATTACAAAGTATCGCAGTATTCATTCAAATCTAAGATATTCAAGCACTAATCATATGTCCATAAGTCAGATCTAACATCCATCCATATCATTAAGCACTAAGCCAACACTAAGCATCAACAAATCTATCTATCATTCATCTATAACAAAGCACTAAGCAAGTAAACACATCAATACATCGCACAAAGCATAGCAACACAACATGTACGTGGTTCACCCCCACCCTGGGGCTACGTCCACCAACTCTTTGTCTTCTTTATTGTCTTCTTCACTCAATTACATGCACAGAGCCACAAAATCCTACTCTGCATAGGACACGAGATCTGCGTGCACCTCACCAGATCTTCCTTCCCCAAGTAGATCTAGGCATAGAGCCTTCCACAGTATGTGCACAAATAACTACAGATGACTTGCACTTAGCCCTGCAAGTCTCAAAATAGTATGCATGAAGCATTTACAATTCACACTTGCACTTAGCACCACATCACATAGATGCCCTTATCGTCCTCCTCTTACATCACCTAGACATATATTTATACTTTACAAAATAGGCCTAACATGGGTAAACCCATGGGCTGACATCCCATACCCATTACATAATCCTGAATCCCAAAAAGGACCCTAAAAGGGGCCAAGATCTTGCAATCTTCGCTTTGTTTGTGCTCCGCCTTCAACAGCCTGTCGAAGTCCCAAAATTAGGTCAAACATGACCAAGAATCCTCAAACTTGTTCAAGGGCCAACAGGCCCCCAACACTCACCAGTGACTCATCCTGAGTCACTTTGATCTGATTAGTTCTGCTTCAAACTCCTCGAGCTGATTTGGATTTTTGTTGTTCCACAACCTCCTGTTCAGTGAACTCTTGGATGATTGCTTCATTGACAGGTCCCTCTAGGCGTTGTTCGGCTATAATGACGACTTGCTCCAATTCTGCTCCTTAGCCTTCGATCTCTACTAACAATTGGCAAGCCTCATCCTGTACAGGCTGGAGTCTCTGATTTACTTCCATAACTCTGTTTTGAATGGTGTGGACCTACTGTTGGGTGGTGCATTGCACCTAGGATCGCTTCATTCTTTCCACAGTTGACAGGGGCTCCAACTGCGCCTGTATTGTTTATGCTTGATACTTCGCTTCCTGGAGCTCTGACTCCAGTGCCTTCAATTCTGGATTCTCAGTGAGTCACTCATACGTCTGGGCACTATGATCACTCAGTTTCTTTCATTCTAGGGCAAGGAATTTTGTTCTTTCAACCGCACTTCGAGCAATTGTTTCTCTTTGATCCCTTACATCCTGCGGGGTGTCGGGTACGGTGCAGAGCTCTAAATTTTCTATTCGTTTTTGTAGTTGTTGGATAGCTTCTGTGAGCTGCTCTAGTTGATGAGTGACTCAGTCTTCTTCTTTTGGTTCTAATATTTTCACAAAGTGGAGTGCTCTATTGACTACTTCTTTTACTTCGAGTTGCTCTGCAAGCAACTATTTTTTTTCTTGTTGCATCTGTGTTTTCTCTTCTTCGAACTTTTCCTGGAGAGAAACCTTCTCCTGCTCTGCAATTATTTGTTGTTCTATGATTACGCCTTGTACTTTGTTCAAGGCATGGGTGGTTTTTTTTATTTCTTCTTGTGTGTGACGAAGGCGAGCTTCGACTGCATCAGCTAATCGGTGGAGTTGGGCTGGCTCATCTCCCAACTCTGGTTCTCCTGATGGTAGGGGCACAGTGGACATTGTGCAGCTGGACTGAAGGGCCTGTTGTACCCCTCAGAATTCAACCTTAATTCTATCATACATTTCCTCCTGCTTGGTTGCTTATTTCTCCATGATTTCAAGTGAAGCGTCATTCAGAGCTGCTATGATGAAGTCAAAATCATCAGTAGTGAGCACTGTCTTCATATTGGTCATGGTGGCTCTTGATTTATTTTAGGACGAAGGTTTTGGGGGAGAAACCTTCCTCTTATTCAGGGGACCGGTCTCATCTCCAGGCGGTGTTACTTTTCCTTGCTTCTTTTCAACTTCTTTGCCATTTATCTCTTCTAATTTGTCATCACCCCCTTGATCAGGTGATACTAAAGCATTCTTTCTTGAGGCGTTGCTTAAATATTGGACCTCTTCGGTCTTCTTCATTCTGCTGGTTCCAATTGTATCATGTTCTTTGTGCGCAGTCTCTAGGTTATCAAGGTCAGACATGTCTGCAAGGTCTGCGGGAATAAGGAGGTATGTCGACCAATCCTTAGTGATCTCCTCAAGGTCCTCTTCCATGAGCTTGTAGTACAACTGAAGCTGCTCCTTATGTTCATTAGCTCGCGCTGTAAGGTAGATGAAGTGTCGATCTGTGTAGAACTTCATCAGGGGTCAGAATCTCTGTAGGATGGTCGGAGTCATGTGAGGTTCAGCTTCGATGGATCTCTTCAACTAAAGGCAATAAGTGTGAAAAACAATGTTTGACTGCCACTGTTTGTTCATATCAATCGAGTACCAGGGTGTGGTGAACTTCGTAGCAAGCAGATCCAACGGTTCAATATCCAGGAAGGTCACACCTTCTGGCATCTCCCAGGAAACAAAGGCAATGAGGATCAGGAGCCAGCTAAAGTGAAACTCGTAGCCCTAATCCTATGCTTTGTGACAGTCTAGTTCCATATTATTAACTAAGTACTTCACCCAGTTCATTTGTAGACCTTCTACACACTTCCCTGTGAGGTTGATGACAAAGATTGTGACCTGCATAGGTCTGTTCTTCCTTACTAACTTTCCTGCAATTAACTAACAGGATAGGTGCACTGCGCCATTCTGGATGGAGGCTACCTTGTAGCCTCACGTCCCCTTTTCAACATCATCGTATGTATCCTTGATATTCTGTGCTAGTGCGTGATCTGTGGATTTTCCTGGATAGAACTCCTATGGGTTGGGTCCTTTCATACTTAATCCTATGATCCTATGGATCAACGTCGGATCGATTGTGATACGACGGTCTAGCCATAAGTAGCCTCCATGGTAACATGAAAGCAATAGCTTGACACGGGCGTTAACTTCCTGGTGCCTTTTAAAGTGTGGGATCTTTATTACATTTAACATGGTGGACTACGCGAGGTTCATCGTCCATGGCTGGGGGATTATATTTGAGTTCTTCCCTTCATCCTGGTCAGGTATTTATACAGGGTGAGCATACTATAGTTCTTGCAATCTCCGAGGTTGATGTCACTGAACTTCAACACTACGATCTTGTCTTTCTCTGCTCGAGCTACGTGCATCCCCTTTGGGAGGTACGCAACAACCATGGTGTACTCGAAATCTCTTGGCACACTATCTCAGCTCACCGTGTCGGCCAGGGGTGGGATGTAAACAAGAAATATGGTCTGGATCAGCTTCACATTTTCTAGGTCATCTCTGTGTTTGGTTCTCTTTTCTACTAATGGTTGGGATGGTTTGACTCTGCGAGTAGTTGACAAAGAGGCTTGCACTCCTTTCGTCTAGGATGCTTGCACACCCACAGACATCACTCTTTCAGACATGACTCTCTTAGTCATGAGATCGATGAGTACTTCCTTCATAGACTCTTCAATTGCGCTAAGTTCTTCGGACATACACACTCGTGGTTGAATATCTCAGGTTCGAAGAGTAACTGCTCAATGCAACAGGATGGATGGAAATAGCACAATGATCACTGTGTGAAATCAACTATGTTGCGAGCTCATATAGTCACAGTTGGAAAAATTGTTCTCGTTGCGTGGCGCTACAGGATAAATAGATAACTTGTCAACAGATCTCTTGCAATGGGTGAGAAGCCTTCATTAACTCAGTTATGTCCGTTATGGCATGGTCTCAATGGTCTGGTGGCGAACTTTCTGACCATAAATGCATTTCTACCCATTCAGGTTGTCAGTCTAATGGTTATACTATTCCCAACGGCTATATTGCTTCACCATGGTGAAGTGCCATGTGACATTGTTTTGATATCCTGACGAAGTTCCAATTTTGCAAATTTTCCTTCTACGTAGTTCCCTCTGGAACCTTCTGTAACTTTTCGATCTTATCTCTCCTCTTACTTAGTTTTCTAGCCTTCTTTCCAGCGACTTTTGTCTCGGTATTCATTTTTCCATTTTGATTCTTATCTTCTTTTGGCATAGTAACTTCACGCTGGTGAGATTCTTTCCTAGAAATAAAGGGTAATACTTCATCTGTATCTGGAATAGGTACTTCAATATTCTATGGGTCTTCTAGTGTTCTTCCCACTTCGACATCCAAGTCTTTGGTTTTAAATAGCTTTGCTCGGTTCTCTTGTTCTTCAATCAAGTGCACGATCCTCCTAGTCATGAAATCTTTCAACTCTTGCTTCTTTTGTTCTCAGACTTCTCCTTCTTTCCTTTTGGCCTGATCTCTTTCAATCCAAGGTTTTCCTAGTAACATAGCAAATGGAGCGCTATTCTCAATAAATTTAACAACTTCAAATTATTCCTTTGTCGAAGTTCCATGAGCACTCATAGATATCTGGGTAAGTCTTCCACATAGGGTTATCAGCTTTCCTCGGGATAATCCTATTCGTCCCAATGAAGGAATCATAGCAAGTTCCCTTAAAAGTTCCCAAGTTCTTTTTGTCATGGTATTCACCTGTGTTTCGTCATCCATAACACAGTCAATGTCGAAGTCTCCTATTCTTGTTTCAATGCACTCTTTTTCTTTGAAGATATCTGATAAGTCGATATGTCGGTGGTCATTTAGGTTTCCTTTCATATGTAGCAATACTTTCTCTGATTCTTAATGGGGTTTTGTCATGGTTTCAGTTGCTTGATCTGCCTTGGGGTTTTCTTGTCTCATATTCATTCATTCAACCTTAGAAATCATTCTAGGGAAATCTAGAACTTCATGGTCCATAGCTTTGCAATAGAGACAACTAGATCTTCTACCAGGGCATTCCTTAGCTAGATGTCTCGGTCGCTTGCAACTGTAACAAAGGGTTAATCCTCTCTTTCTTTTAAATGATCCCCAACCTTTCATGTACTACGCGCTAGGATCATGGTAGCTAACCTACAAAAAATTCTTTATAGGATCTTGCATCCATTTGTTAGGCCAAACATTCTCTCTATGCATAGGTATAACATATCTTTCATTATTCTTATCAAATCTATTCATATCAAATATTCTTTCGTCTACCAGTGCCCTAGTTTCCAAGCTAGGACAAATCTTATCAAACATACCTAGATTCATATTCTAGAAACAAAAAATTCCACTTATCTTACTTCTACAGAGCACAAAGCTTATAGATCTAAAACGTTTCACTATTATTACCTCTATCAGAGCACAAAGCGTTAATATCTTACCTCTTTTCTTTAGATTGGACTTCTTTTCTTAGCACAGAGATTCACAGATAGAGTAGAATACTGCGCACTAGAGCGATAGATCTATGCACAGAGATTTCACAATTTCAGGTCAGATCTTTGCACAAAGATTCTTCCTCAGTTCCCAACAATCATAGTTTCAGGTCCTGGCAAGAGAACCATTTTTTGGCATAGGGGCAGACCCAGGGTTCAATGCTACAACAATGCACCAACAAAACCCTAACTACTGGCCCTTTCGAAAACACCTGCGAAGCAGATGAAGTCTCACCCAAGGCAGAGGCAAGGGTGGTTGCAAAACTCCAGTGTTTGCAACCTTAGCTGGGACACAGATCTGTGATTCTAGCACTTAACAAGGCACTCAACAGTTAACATTCATCAATATCCAGTTCTTAGTTACAACGCAGTTAAACCCTAATTACAGAGTATCACAGTATTCATTTAGATCTAAGATATTCAAGCACTAAGCATACATCCATAAGTCAGATCTAACATCCATCCATAT
>ML803744.1:248576-260782 GCA_009831015.1 Picea engelmannii
TGCACAAAACACTACAGATGAATTGCACTTAGCCCTGCAAGTCTCAACACAATATGCATGAAGCATTTACAATTCACACTTACACTTAGCACCACATCACATAAATGCCCTTATCGTCCTCCTCTTACATCACATAAACATATATTTATACTTTACAAAATAGGCCTAAACATGGGTAAACCCATGGGCCGACATCCCATACCTATTACATAATCCTGAATCCCAAAAAGGACCCTAAAAGGGGCCGAGATCCCGCGATCTCCGCTTCATCTTGCGCTCCACCTTCGACAGCCTTTTGAAGTCAAAAAATTATGTCAAACATGACCAAGAATCCTCAAACTTGGTCAAGGTCCAACACAATGACTGTCCACGAAAATCTGCCAAAAAGATGTATATGACAGCCAACAAAATGTTGTCCCAACTGCTCAAAATTTCAGTCACCTCAGCTCTGATACCATGAAGATTTTCAGGTCCTATCAAGATTTCCTACTGGGTATGTCTTTGACCACAGTTAGGCTGTAAGTTTCAACTATTATGTAAAGTGTTTTATTTTTTTTTAGGACATCCAACAGTCCAAGAACTTCTTGTTGATTTGTTATGGTTGTATTTGCAATTTTAGGTGCTCTAGCATGTAGTTTTAGTAACCAGAAGTTAGCACATGCACTCCAAAATAAATACAACACACCTAAATATCTTTACAGCTGAAAATAAACAGATCTAAGACACTAACACATGCATTTTTTTACACGGGTATTTTTGGTCAACATGACTCTGGATAAACCCCCCCCAGGGGAAAACCAATTTAGAATATATATGTATATATGAGGAAATAAGAAGGTGGAATACAACAAGTATAATATATAACAGAAGCTGATACAATAGAAACTTGATCTGATCTGATATACAAGCCCAAAGTCTCCAAGTGCACCCCAGGAAGCTGTGCCCCACATACAAGCTGGAAAAACCACTGAAACTACTCCAGAAGCTAACTATGAGCTCAGATCTGAAAACCCCTCAACAAGAATGAAGCTCTGTTGGATGGCCTCCCTCTACGACTGATCTTATTGCAATCTGATGGCTAGAAGTCCTCCCACAACGGATGCACCCCAATTTGTAAATGCGCCCTCCTCAGAAGTGAAACTTCTCCAGTAAATAAACAAGGGTATATGATGCAAGCCTCCCTCCATGAAAGCTAGCACCCAAGATCAAGTATCCTCATGCAAAAAACCTCATGCTCATCCTCCAAGTGCTCCTCTCACAATGAACAAAATAAGAATGAACCTCTCCTTCACCCTTTGCGCCCTTCTTAGACATCCATAAGGAAACCTAAGATATGAATGGTGGAGATCATCTCATCTCCCATCTAATTGATGGTTTATATCTCCCCAAAAATATCTAAATCAATAACCCACTTTGGGTTAAGTTTCCTAAGTCAACTTTATGTCTCTAATTCACTCCCTTTGTGAATTAATAGTCACTTTAGGCAAAAAATGACTAAATTTCACTTTTGACTTAAAACTCCTAAGTCAAAGTGAAATTAGACAAAAGTACAAGGTATAAAGTGTGTAGTCCTTTCCTCATGTGATAAGGAGAGTACAAGCACATGGAGAACACCACCCAAGGTACAAAAATCAACAGAGAATACACCTCAAAAGAATTAAACAGTTTTTGTATTGAAGAAGGAATCAAGAGGGAGTTCACAGTTCCTTACAACCCTCAACAAAATGGGGTAGCTGAAAGGAAAAACAAAACTATCATTGATGCAATGAAAGAAATGATACATGATCAGAGTCTACCTATGACTCTATGGGCATAAGCATGCATGACAACAGTATATGTTCAAAATAGAAGCCCTCATCAGACCCTAAAGAACATTACTCCAGAAGAAGCCTTCACTGGAGTGAAGCCTGAGATTAGACACTTCAGAATATTTGGATGTCCAGTGTATCTTCATGTACCCAAAGAAAAGAGATCCAAACTAGAAACTTCAGGAAGGAAGGGCACATTTTTTGGATACAGTGAATCCTCAAAATATTATTGAATCTACATTCCTGCTCAGAGACAAATTGAAGTAAGCAGAGATGTTACTTTTGAAGAAGATGTAGCCTTCCAGAAATCCAGAGAAACTCATATGGAAATTGATAGTGAGACAATACCCTCTCCTCCTTCAGTGGTTCAAAGGGAGACAAATATTATTCCATATGATCCAATAGCTACAGTTGATCCAGTTGTTCCAGTTGATTCAGTTGCTCCAAGAAACACACCCAGAGATATTACAGTTGGACATAAAAGGCATGCTTGGCCCTGAAAAACTCTATACGAAGCAGAAGGGCATAAAGCCCCACAAGGAAAAACCAGAGAGAGAAAAATACCAAAGATATTCTCAAGCTATCTTTCAAACATGACACACATTATTGAGTTAGAGCTAACTTGTCATGGAGAAGCTTCAGATGAACAAGTATGGCAAGATTCCATGACTGAAGAATACCAATCTATATTAAAAAATGATGTATGGGATGTTGTTCCAAGACCAGAGGGAAAGTCTGTAGTGACTTCCAAATGGATTTATAAAATCAAGCATACTGCTGATGGAAGCATCGAAAAATACAAAGCAAGATTTGTGGCCAGAGGGTTTTCACAAGTAGAGGGAGTTGACTATGACGAGACTTTTGCACCAGTAGCCCGATACACCTCCATYCGATCTATCATTGCACTAGCTGCTTCCATGGGTTGGAAACTACATCATATRGATGTAAAGACAACCTTTCTCAATGGTGAAATWGAGGAAGAAGTTTATATTGAACATCCAGAAGGATTTGTTGTACGCAATGAAATATCTCACTTATGCAGGTTGAAGAAAKCCCTATATGGCCTAAAGCAAGCACCACGTGCTTGGTACATGAAAATGGATGGATTTCTAATGAGTTTGGGCTTCAAAAAAAGTGTTGTTGATCCAAACTTATATTATCACATTGATGGAAATGYGTGTTTGATATTGKTYCTATATGTGGATGACCTTTTTATCACCAGTTCAGAGAGACTCATTGTTGAATGAAAACAATTATTGACTTCTAAATTTGAAATGAAGGATTTGGGATTGATGCACTACTTCTTGGGACTAGAAGTATGGTAGAGAACARATGAGATTTTCATGAGTCAAGAAAAATATACTATGGAGATACTAAAAAAGTTYGGCATGACAAAATGCAAATCCATGCCCACTCCAATGGTAATGGATTTGAAGAAAATGAGTGATATTGATTCAGGAGATGTAGATTCACACTTATATCGGAAATTAATTGGATCTATGATGTATCTGGTTAACACCAGRCCAAACATTTTCTATGCAGTAAATGTGCTTAGACAGTTTATGAGCCAATCGAGACARACACACTGGATAGCTGTAAAACATGTACTAAGATACTTACGAGGCACAATTGGTTATGGTCTAAGATATGCCTCCAGTGTGGACTTGAGCCTACAAGGACATGCCGATGCAGATTGGGCAGGAAGCGCAGTAGATAGAAAAATCACCTCCGGTTGTTGCTTCACTTTAGGTTCTGCCATGGTTTCCTGGTGTAGCAGAAAAAAAATCTCTATGGCATGAAGCACCCCAAAGGCAGAGTACATCGCATTGAGTGTAGCAATCCGTGAAGCAGTGTAGCTTCACAAAATTATGGCTGACTTGTTCGATCATGAGATGGATCCTACTACTATTCATTATGATAACTAGAGTTGTGTAAAGCTCTCTAAGAATCCGGTGTTTCATGATAGATCGAAACACATTGAAATAAAGTATCACTATATCAGAGACATGGTGCATAGGAAGACAGTACATGTGCAGTATCTTCCTACTCATGAACATATCATAGATATCTTCACCAAACCACTTTCCAAGACAAAGTTTGAGTATTTCCATGAGAGACTTGGCCTAGTGGAAAATGCCTCCTTGGCTGAGAGGGAGTGTTGATGATTGCTGCTACATGAGACATTCTCCATATTACAAACCTAAGAGAAATCCCCTGAGAGGTGTGTGTGGTTCCTATCTGAGATAGAGTTGTAACGTAGAGATGGCATCCTCCTTACAGAGAGTTGAGAAGAACTCCATATGATTCTCTTGTGTAACGCGGTGAGAAAGGATATCTATAGAGTTGGGCGTGCCTGTGGCTGAGCACAAGGTGAATGCGTGAAATCCCAAAGTGTTTGGTGCATCATCATGAGAACAGAAATGAAGGTGATGTATTAGCCTCCTCTGAGCAGAAAAGTTGATGAGAAACTCCAGATGGCTCTCCTGTGTAATGAAGTGGGAAAGAAGATTTGTTGAGTGGACGTGCCTGTGGACGAGCACAAGTGAACGTGATCCTAGTGGTTGAGCACTAGTGAATATGTGGTTCTTCTATGTAATGCAGTGAACCAGAGATATGAACATCCCTATGGATGTGCCCCTAGTGGATGAGCACTAGTGGGTGTATAAGATCCCTTGATATATTGTTCAAGATTCAGACCTACCTATAACCCTAATTGTAATGTAAAGGGTACATATCGGCCCTACCTTAATGTGATTAATAATAAATGTAAAAGATAATTAATCTAGTTGATATTAATTATATTGTGAGCTAGTGAGGTCGGCCCTGTTGTGCCAATAGACACTTATGTTGACAGGTTCAGTCTAGTATAAGTAAAGGTAAATTCTCCATTAAGGAATCATATCTTTCATGCGAGTTTGGAAATTTCTGCAAGTACACCTTCTTGGGAAAAGTGTGCACCTCTCTTGGGCGCTAGTATTCTAGGGTTTGAGCACCCTCTTGTGTTCTAGGTATTATTGGTGGTGAAGGTCTTTCTCTTGAAGAATATAGCAAAGGATTTGGTTGGGTTTTCTTCCCTTGTTGAGAAGAGTTTCCCAGGATACTTCTTGTGTTATTCTGCATGATGTTTCTTCTTGTGATCTTTGTTGCTTCAAAATTATTGGTTATGGTTAATACAAATGCTAAAATTGAATGGAATTCATGCTTAACCTTGCTAATAAAAAAATCAACACCATTACAGTTACATAGGCCATTAAGGTGCTATATCATGTATTTTTGTCACAAGTTGTTAGCACATGCATACCATAAGAACTATAACACACCTAGAGATATTTTAGAGATGAAATAATGTTGTTCTAAACACTAGCATACATGAAAATGAACACAGGTATTTTTAGTCAACATGACCCTAGATAACCCCCCCCCCCCCTGGGGAAAACCAGTTTGGAATCTGAGTGTATAAATGTGGAGAAAAGAAGGTGGAATACAACAGGTACAATAAATAGATGAACCTGATACAATAGCATCTTGAAC
Organism: Picea engelmannii; assembly: GCA_009831015.1. Taxonomy (NCBI): domain Eukaryota; kingdom Viridiplantae; phylum Streptophyta; class Pinopsida; order Pinales; family Pinaceae; genus Picea; species Picea engelmannii. The sequence goes on from ML803744.1 coordinate 253,916, forward strand.
TAAGCTGAAACACAAGTCCAAATGAAGAAGATTCACCCTAGGATGGTGCACCTTCCTCACAAGTTTCCAAAACCACTGAATTGAATCTCTCTGCTAGCTGGAAGCTTTGATGGAGAAACCCTCCCACGGTACTATGAATCAGTGTTGCAGCTCTCCACTAAAACTTCCCTCAAGGGAAACTAACCTCTGCAAGTCTTCCCTACTAGTTGTGTGCCCTCCTCCTCAAGTGCACCCTCCTCCTAGAAAAAACTAGCTCTACAAATAAATGAAGGACTAAGCTTGTTGGCTACCACCATGAATGTGGGTGCCCTAGATTTCCTCACTTAATGCATCCAACCTCATCCCCATGCTCCTCTCCCAACTCTCTTGGTAACATAACAATGAATAATGATCTCTCCTTTTCCATTGTGTTCTCCTTAAGGAAGCATAAGGAAACCTAAAATATGAGTGGATGAGATCATCTCATCTCATCCCTAATCAATGGTTGAGATCATCTCAAAAGAATCTCAACTCAAAACCCACTTCACTTAAGTTTCCATAGTTTCACTTTATGTCCCTTAATTCACCCACAAAGTGAATTTATTGTCATTTTAGGCTAAAATGACCAAATTTCACTTTTGAATTAAATCTCCCAAGTCAAAGTGAAATTAGACATAAGGTTCATGGTACATGGTACAAAGTACTTCCCACATGTGTTTAGAAGCTCACAAACACAAGGGGACCACTTTCCAAGGTAGCCAAATCTCAACACTCCCTCTTACCAAGGAAAGTTCCCTTCACCACCAATATCATCCCTATAGTGGACATGGTTTCCTACTGGAAAATACTCGGTGAGTATGGTTGTACCTTGATCAATGAAAGTAGCTTATGACACATTTCTTATCAACCTACATGATCTATAGATGGAAGTGTCTCTCCACCTATCCAATATCACCTAGATCTTGGTATCAAACCAAAGATCTCCACCTTGGTCTCCCACCAAGGATTTATACCTCCTGGCATCTCGCCAATGGTCACTACTCTTGGAATCTCACCAAGAGTCACTCTCTTGGCATATCACTAAGAGTATCCCACTCTTGGTATCTCACCAAGAGTACCTGGATCTCGACATCTCACCAATATCCTCAACTTGGCCTCTTGCCAAGTAGCTTCCACTTGAAGTGGAACCAAATTATGATCTTCTCGTCTCCGTAGCCAAGTGAGGCTCAAGCCTCTGTGGTGCCCTGTCGCTCCTCATCAATATATGATGCTATGAAGACCCTACACCAACCTTTATCTCAGAAACTATGAAACTGAAGTTGTCTCGGGTGGAACAGTCACCCCTGATGATGGTGTCCATGAAAGATGAGCCTGAGATCCCTCTGAATCACTACTATGAGTCAATATATCCTCCTCAAATCTATATCCCCCCCTGACGCTGGATGGTGTGACAACTAACAAAGAGTTAAATTTGGCAGCATCAACGGTCATTCTCCAATGAGAGGCTATATGGGCCACCCTGAGGCTAGCCAGGGAGATTTGGAGAATCAACTAGTCTTGTGAGGTATTGACAAAAGCTAGGGGGAATGTACAACCTATGTGAGTCAAACCAAAAGTCAAGATGAACAAGATGCTCTGTGAGTCTAATGAAAAATTCAGGGGAAACGTACAACCTCTTTGAGCATAGACAGTTTAGTGCAAAAGTTAGGGGGAACGTACAACCTCTATGAGCATAGACAGACTATGAAAAAGTCAGGGGGAACATACAACCTCTATGAGCCTAGTCAAACCTTGTGAGCCATGAGAAAAAGTCAAGGCATTTAGCAAAAGTTAGGTTCCATATAAAATTCCTATGAGCTAGAAACAAACAATATTCCTAATATTGCAAATGATATAAATGTATTGATCTAGTGCATTGGCACGTGTAACATTATCCACCATGAAGAGAATTTGGAATTGCCTTGTAAAGAGTCAATTTGTAACTAAAGTCTTAAGTCTAGTTCTATTTTAGAACTAAAGTGTAATGTTGAGTTGCAATTGAATTCTTAAGTCTAGTTCTATTTTAGAACTAAAGTGTAATGTTGAGTTGCAACTGAACTCTTAAGTCTAGTTCTATTTTAGAACTAAAGTGTAATGTTGAGTTGCAACTAAAGTCTTAAGTCTAGTTCTATTTTTGAACTAAAGTGTAATGTTGAGTTGTAACAAGTCTCAAGTCTAGTTCTAAGTTCGAACTAAAGAATACCAGTCTCAAGTCTAGTTCTATTTTCAGACTAAAGTGTAATGCTGAGTTGTAACCAGTCTCAAGTCTAGTTCTAAGTTCGAACTAAAGTATGAAGCTGAGTTATGATTAACTCATGCAAATGGGTTACTATTTTGAGTCTCTCCTCTTCAACCTATATAAGCAGAGGTTGACCCCTCTCTTCAACATAGTTTTTATATGCAATTTAAGGGTGAAGCAATAGAGGCTCATATCAGTGATAAAGATGCAACATACCAAAGAAGCATATCAGTGTTGTATATCAACAATAGAGGAAACATATCAGAGGTGTATTTCAACAAGGTCTCTTAGGTCTTTGTCAGGTCAGAGTCATCTTGGAAAGCTCTTTAAGAGAAAAACATTCATGGTGGATATTTGTAAGTGGTCTTACATTATTAATGCAATAAAGGAATATCGTTTGTTGGGGGTTTTCTCCCTGTACAGGTTTTCCCCAAGGTATATCTATTGTTGATATGCATTGCTTACTTATCTACATAGTTATTTCTATTTGATTATGATTTGGTATTTTTGAAGTGTATTAAGCTAGAATGAAAGTGTTGAAGAAAATCAAAGAATTAATCCGCATAAGAAATAAAGCTCATAATTTAACATAGTATCAGAGCTTAGGGTGTGTTAAACGTGTTGAAGTGCAACAATAGGTACACACAGATCCAAGCTATCTTGATTAATTTTCCAGTATGAAGGCCATGGCATCCTCCATTTCGGTCAGGGCCGAGGCTAGACTCGAAGGAGCTACCAAATTCAATGTGTGGAAGCTCTGGATAACAAATATCTTGTAGGAGCATGGTCTTGAGAAGTATCTGACCACAGTTGTGGAGGAACCCACGAATAATGCAGGAAGAGTCAATAAAAGGCCAAGCGAATCATCTTTGACTCAATCAAAGATAGTATAATTCCTACAATGACATCGTTAATGACTACCAAGGACTGTATGGATACCTTGGTGAATTTGTATGAGAAACAGGATCCAAATTAGAAGATGACACTTAAGCACAAGCTTAAGTATTTGAAGATTGAGAAAGGTGAATCAGTGGCATCTTTATGTTCTAGGGTAGCCTAGATCATAGATCATCTTCTGGTCATAGGGGTGACATTGGACGATTATGATTTAGTGCAAGCCATTTTTGACGGTCTTCCTTATTCATGGGAGACCTTCTTATCCAATGTAAGTGGGAGAGAGATTCAACCCATGTTTGAGAGGTTATGGCATGATTGCCTCCAGGAGGAGAGTTGCACAACTGCCAGGAGAAATCCAACGAAATAAGAGCACTCAGCTTTAGCATCAAGATTCAAGGGAAAGAAGAAAGGTACTTTCCAGAAAGGCTCTCAAAGGAAGCCAAAAATCAAAGGTACATTCAAAGAAAATAATATTGATACATCTAATATTAAATGCTTTAGTTGTAATAAGTTGGGTCATTTTGCTAAAGATTGTTGGTTTAGAAATAAATATCCAAGGAAAGGGAAACATTATGCCTCAACTGCTGAGGATGATGAATCCAAAAGAAATCATAAAAGTCCCTCTAATGAGAAAGAAAATAGAAAATAATATTACTTGGTTTCTTCCTTATCCAGTTTAGTTTTCACGGGGCTGAAAAATTGGTTAGTAGACAGTGGTGCATCAAAGCACATGACAGGGTACAAGGATATCCTCTCATATTTTGAGACAAAATATTTTGTAGAGCATGTTGAGCCTGGGGATGACAAATGTTACAAGATAGAGGGAGTAGGCTCTATCTCCTTCAAATTGGAATCTGGGGCTAGACTTCATGTTGATGAAGTATTCTATGTTCTAGGGCTCAAGAAGAATCTACTATCCATTGCAACCCTTGAGGACAAGGAATATTGGGTGATATTCAAGGACAAGAAGGCACTACTATGGGCTAAAGGTAGCCACTTAATTACAACAAAACCCATTGGAACTCACAGTGGAGGACTGTACGTCGTATTAGGACAGTCAGTTCAGGCATTGGCTCATGATGCGACTATCTCCAGCGAGTTGTGGCACATAAGACTTGGACATATTCATTACAAAACTCTTTCAGATCTATAGAACATGGTATGTGGCATGCCCTCTATTTCTCTTAGTAAAAATGAAATTTGTAAGGGATGAATGCTAGGTAAAAAAATAAAGAAAACATTTCCTAGTAGCGACAACAGAGCTCAGGGCATATTAGATCCAGTTCATTCTGATGTATGTGGTCCCATGTCATCTCCTTCACTCAGTGATTGTTTGTATTATGTCATTTTTATTGATGATTACTCAAGAAAATGTTGGATATATTTCCTTAAAGCTAAAAGTGGAACATTTGATAAATTCAAAGAGTATACAACCTTTATTGAAAAGCAGACAGAGAAACACATTAGAATATTTAGAATAGACAATGGAGGAGAGTTTGAATCTCTCCAGTTTGAGTATTTATGCAATTCAACAGGAATCAAGATACAGTTGACCGTTCCATATAACCCTCAGAAAAATGGAGTTGTTGAGACGAAAAATAAGACAATTTGTGAGGCAGCGAAAGCAATGATGTTTGACCAGGATCTGCCAAATTATTTATGGGCAGAAGCTACCTCCACTGTCGTGTATATTCAGAACATGTGTCCACATGCTACCTTTAAGGAAAAGACTCCTGAAGTGGTATTCTCAGGGATCAAACTTGAAGTAGGGCATCTAAGGATATTTGGGTGTCTTGTGTATATTAATGTCTCTAAGGAAAAGAGGACAAAGATGGAACCCTCAGGAAAGAAAGGGGCTTTTGTGGGGTACAGTGATAACTCCAAGGCTTATAGGATTTATGTAGCAGGTCAGGGGAAAATAGAGGTAAGTAGAGATGTGACTTTCCATGAGGAAGCTGCATTTAATAAATCCAAAGAGCTTCAGCAGGAATCAGAAGTAGTTCAGCCAATTTCACTCTCTTCTGAAAATGAAGAGTCAGATGATCAGAGGGAGGAACCTCGTGAAGGGATAAGTAATGAGCCCCTAGAACTTGTTGAAGTGTTAGAAATAACTCTTGAAGAACCTCAAACCAAAAGGAAGCCAGGGTGGCTTAAAGAAATAATGCAGGAAGCATAAAGGATAGCTTCTCTCAAAGGAACTTTCAGAGAAAGGAAGAGGCCTCATAGGTTTGGAGGCTATGTTGCACTGATGAGAAACATTAGTGATGTCGAACCTTCTTCATTTGAAGAAGTGGATAAATTACAAGTATGGAAGGATTCCATGCTTGAGGAATACAGATCTATTATAAAGAACAATGTCTGGGACATTGTGTCGAGGCCAAAAGACAAATCAGTGGTTTCTTCCAAATGGATCTATAAAATCAAACATGCAACTGATGGAAGTGTGGAAAAGGTAAAAGAAAGATTTGTAGCCAGAGGCTTCACTCATAAAGAAGGAAACAACTACGAAGATACTTTTTCCCCTGTAGCCAAGTGTACCTCCATTTGAACTATTATTTGTTTAGCTCTCGTTCTTGGTTGGAAGCTACATCATATGGATGTAAAAGAAACATTCTTGAATGGAAATATTGAACAGGAGGTCTTTGTGGAACAACCTTATGGTTTTTTACTGCATAAAAAAGGCACTCATGTATGTAAGCTAAGGAAGGCCTTGTATGGTCTTAAGAAGGCTCCCAAAGTTTGGTATGAGAGGATTGATGGCTTTCTTAAAAGCCCGGGCTTTTAGAAAAGTTATGTTGATGCAAATCTGTACTTCAAGGTAAGAGGTAACCAACTTGCTATACTAATCCTGTATGTTGATGATCTCTTTATAACAGGAGATGAAGGGATAATAGCCTGGTGTAAGAGGGATCTAACCTTAGAATTCGAGATGAAAGACTTAGGCTTGATGCATTACTTCATAGGATTGGAAGTATGGCAAAGACAAGGTGAGATATTTATGGCACAAGGAAAATACACATTGGATGTACTAAAGAGGTTTGGTATGATGGATTGAAAATCCATGTCTACTCCGATGATTACCAACCTGAGGAAGCTGCATGATTCTGATACAGGTTTAAATTTGGTGGGTCCCACCATGTATAGGAAATTGATTGGATCATTGATGTACATGATCCACACTAGGCCAGATATATGATATGAAGTGATTGCAATGAGTCATTTCATGACTGAATTGAGACAGAGACACTGGGTGGCATCAAAGCACATCTTGAGATACATCATAAGGACCATTACTTATGGTCTGAGATATACATCCAGTGGTGGTTTATTTCTACATGGGTATGCAAATGTTGACTGGGCAGGAAGCCTAGTGGATCGAAAGAGTACTTCTAGATACTACTTCAGTTTAGGATCCGCTATGATCTCTTGGTCAAGCCGGAAGCAGGAATCCATTTCACAGAGTACAACAGAGGTTGAGTACATTGCAGCAAGTGATGCTAGAAAGGAAGCAGTATGGCTCAGAAAATTGGTTTCTGGGTTGTTTGAAGACAAGCTCGAGACAACGGTGGTTCACTTTGATAATCAAAGTTGCATAAAATTGATAGAGAACTCAGTATTTCACGATAGGTCAAAACATATTAACATGAGGTACCACTACATCTAAGACTTGGTCCAAAGAAAAACTATGAAGTTACAGTACATAGCTACGAGCG
>ML803745.1:0-22005 GCA_009831015.1 Picea engelmannii
GATTTCGCATATCGCGAAATCGAGGATTTCGTTGTGGAGTGAACTTTGCATTATGAAATCCCGATCCCCGAATTGCCGATGAGGCCTCCTGGCTGCCACGTGTCCATACAAATGAACGGTCCAGATCCCTGCTTGATTAACGGGTGCGATCAAATCGCAAAATCGCATATCGCGATTTCGGGGTTTTCAATGTTAAGTGATTTGGAGATTTCAAACTCTCGATCGCCGATTCTCTGATGGAGCCTCCAGGCTGCCACGCGTCCACACGAATAAATGGTCCAGATCCCTTCTTGTTTTTAATGGCTGCGATTAAATCGCGAAATCGCATATCGCGATTTCGGGGTTTTCAATGTCAAGTGATTTTTGCGTTATGAAGTCCCGATCCCCGAACCTCTGATGGCTTATCTCCCTTGCAACTTCTGCAGATCTGACGACTATTGTTCTTTCGGGAAATTTGAACAAGATCCTACGGTCACTGACTCTTCTTCCTTTTTCCTCTGTAAGCTCTTGCTGTGCGCATTTTCTTCAAGGCTATTCCTCCTGAGCTTTTATTCTTCTTATCCTACTGTCTCTACTGTTGCCATTAATGAAAACAATCATCACTGCATTCTATCCACTGAATTTGCCAACAGTCTTTAGTATTCTTTTTAACAGTGTTAGATCATTTCATCAAATATTTTGTGCAGGGCATGCTCTACAAGGTCGCTCTCTAGAATAAGCCAGAATTCAGCAAGGGATGCCATTTTTGCTATAACTCCTTTTATGAGAGGTTCCAAGTAGTGCCACTTGGAGGAATTGCATAAAAGAAACTGAAGAAAATTGTGTACTAGTATCAGATATTTATACATTACAGGTTCAAAGTTATGATTACTTCAAGTTAGGGTTGTTGACTAATCCAAAACTAGGCATGTGAGACGAAATAAAAGTTTGATGAAAATGATAGTCTCTTGTTTTTAAAGTTAAGGAAGATTTGTAGGAATGTGATCATATAAACCAGGTCTATTACAGAGCTACAAATCAGATTTGGATGATGAAATTGATGAGGGAATTTGGTTGAGATACATGTTGAGTACATGGTTGAGACAAGTAGTTGATGAGTTGGTGCACATACATGAGGTGTATAGTTGATGATGTTGGTACATATTGATGAGTCATAGTTGATGAGTAGTTGACACATTATTGGTGCATTCTTGGCACATGGTTGGATTCATTTGTTTATGGTATAGGTTGATTACAGGTTGGTGCATGGTTGATGCACTTGTTTATGGTACATGTTGATTACAGGTTGAGGTACAGATTGATGCATGGTTGATGCATGGTTCAGATTTATTGGTACAGGTTTACAGTGGCATATCTCATAGTGATAGTGTGACAGTGGTTCCATCATTCTACTTCTACTTCAGGGTGGCAGGACGGGGCAAGGACAGGTGGTTGTAGCCACCTTCCGGTTGTAGCCGGAGAACATTGGGGGTTGTAGCCTCCTTCTGGTTGTAGCCAGAGATTTGGGGAGTTGGATCTTCCCTCAAGTTGTAGCCTGAGAAACTAGGGGGTTGGAGCCTCCTTCCAGTTGCAGGTGGAAAAAAAAGGAATTTGGTGCTTCCAATGAATGTAATTCTTCAAGACATATAAGAAAAAGCATTCCGTGGTTTTCTCCCGATTTGGGTTTCCACGTAAAACACTGGTGTACTATGTATGTGTGTGATTGTTTATTTATTAATGCTCATTATTGGATAATAATTCTACATTGATATAACATTTGAAGAAAAAGGATTATAATTACGTTATTACTTATTCACCCCCCCTCTCAGTAATCCAACACAAGAATGATTTTGGGGGGGAGAAGCTGCATGGGGGTTAATTTTGGAGAGCAATCCCAAAATTTTAACCATGATTTTATTTTAGGGTTTTGTGGCATCATTGGGTTCATTTTGGGGCAAAAAGAGGGTTTCCTCAAACCACTTTTTCATGCCCCTGAAATTTTGAAAAGTATAAAAGGGCATTTTGTTATTTTTTATTATTATTATTTTGAACACTAGACCGTTTGAACTTTGGCGCACTCACCATCTTTAAAGTGCAGCTCAACAAGTACACCAATTTCACACAATCTCCACTCATTTCCAAGTATTTTTCATCACAACCATGGATCCTATCATAACCTCAGTAACATAACAAGATCCTGTGGAAAATGAAGAATCCCTAATTCAATGAGATTCAAATGTTTTTTATACCGAAATCACTATTTCTCCTATCTCTTTGTCCATAAGAAACATGTTCGATAAAATAGTAAAATGTATATCGTTCCATGAAGAAGTCCAGGCCACCATAGTCCCTTATGTTGTCGAAATTGATTTCATGTTTCCTAAATTTATAGGTCGATGCACCGAAGAATATTCCCATGAAGAAAGAGTTGTTTTGAATAAACGAGGGTCCGAGGTCATGTGTAGGGTAGAGAGTCTATCAATTCGAGAGTCGCTCGGTATACAAGATTCTTTTTGTGCAATTTTTGAACCTTTCAATGAAGAAAAGTTGATTAGGGTATATAGAGAATGTTCATAAGATGTCTGAGATCTATTTTTACAGACAATTATCAAAACTAAACATTTTTCAGAGTGTCGTTCTTTGCCAATGAATGTGAATATAATGGTCACTGAAGTCCAATGGTTTTTCTCCCTGTTGAGTCAAGTTTTAGGTCTAGACAACGACAAATATGTAGTCGAAGTCATGCTCAGTTTCCTTTTGACCTTTTTTAAGTCAGAGTCTGGTCCATCATTCTGTATCAGTTTTGATCAATACATAGTCGATAATATCCATAAACAGCTAGTGAATTTTCTCTCTCTAATACATTTCAGATATTACATTGTTGGCATAGGGGTAGACCCAGGGTTCAATGCTTCAACAACGCACCATCAAAACCCTAACTACCAACCCTTTTGGAAACACCTGTGAAGCAAGTGAAGTCTCACCCGAGGTAGAGGTAGGGAGGGTTACAGGAATCAGGTGTCTGTAACCAATATGGGACACAAATATGTGATTACAACACTTCGTAGTGTACTTAGGAACAATGTACATTAATTCATTAGCTTTATTCACATCATAGATCAAACCCTAAGTACAAATCGACACAGTAATAATGAACAAATATACATCGCACTTAGCATCATAAGTCAGATCTAACATATTCAACATACACATGTTGGAGTTACTTCACACACACCTAGGATTTATTTTTCCTAAGGTTATTCCTTGTTTATCAGTCATAATTAGTCATTATCCAATCTCCTATATTTTAGGGGAGAATATTCTATTTCAGTTGACACTTTAGTTTGACTAGTTGAGTTGAGTTTAGATGTTGCATTGGTTTTGTCACCATGCAACATTGGGATCATCACCAACTCACTACTCTTTGTCCAGTTAGTTAACTAAATACTAGTTAACTAGTTAACTCAACTAGGTGGTAGTTCACTCCCGTAACTTCTTGAGAGACTAGACTAGGTGGCAATTTACTCTTGTAACTGTTGGTGTGTGTCTAGATCGATATAGAACACCACTATGTCTTATTAGTTACTCATGTATCCTATATCTATTGTAAATTATTCACTCTTTGAGTGTGCAATACGGTTAATGAGAATTCTTCCATTCTTTCTACCATGCTTCTTCTTTTTCAATTTCTCTCTGCAAATGTGTGTAGTATTTTCTAGATAGATCTATTATGTGTAGGTTAAACACATTTACATGGTATCAGAGCCGATGGACTACTAAGAAAAAGCTACACCCAAATTGTTTGCAGGTACAAAGATTGAAGACAACAAAAGATGGATTATTTGCCAGAAATACTTCTCACGCCTCATAACTATTTGGAATGGAAGCCAAAAATTATGCTTCATCTCAAATGCAAAGGCTTGTACCAAATAACCATGGCAATGGAAGTAGAGCCTGATTTTGTCGATGAGAAAAACAATTTTCTCAATAGACAAGATATGGCCATTGGAAGTATCGACATGTCTGTTTCTCCCAAACTTTTCCATCAAGTATATGAAGAATAACAAGGATTAACTCCAAATGAATTATGGACCAGATTGGAGGTTCTATTTGGGAATAAATAATATTGTGAATATTTCATGCATGAGGTCAAATAGATAGATCCATAAGATAAGCCATCAGAAGATCGAGTCTCTTATTATGAAGGGTCTTCTACAAAAAATTTTGTAGAAATTTGTATTCTATTAATTGAAGATGATGTCTACTCCATTTCAGTTTTTTTTTTTCTGAAATTCATGTGAAAGATATATGGCATGCATCTTAGGAGTCACATGCAGACACTTTTTCATGCACCATGCATGCATCTCAGGAGTCAAAAAGGGAGCCGCGCACATCAGATGTCATTATGATATTGTTTTATCACAATTTGTAGAAACAAATTGGATATTTGAATTCTTCTCAAGAAAATGTCCAATTTCAAAAAACGAAACGTCTGAAACGGAGTACGGAAAGTGAAGTTATGATCGTTTTAAAATTAACAAAATTTCGACATTTTTCTGGAAACGGCCGAACGGTTTTCAAAATTTCATCCAAAATTTATCTGGATATTATTCATTACAAGAAGATAAAGTGGATATGTGTGGAAATATCATTGTTGCATATACTTCATTAGATATGTGCAAACATCTACATATTCAATAAAATCTTCAAAGAGCACAAACTTGCATAGTTGTGAGGTCTTCTTGGAGTGAAGGACAAGGTTGCTTAGCAACTGTTTTTTGTTCCATCTCATTTTTTTATTTTTATGCATTGTAATTTGAGGGGGGGGTTTGTTTCCATAAGGTTTTCCTTCTTTCCTCATTCAGTTCAGTGTATCTTTTGTATTTGGGTACCTATAATGGCCTCATAGCCAAGACCCGTTCTTTATTTTCACCATAGTGATGTTTAGGGGGGGTGTTGGAGTTACTTCACACACATCTAGGATTTATTTTTCCTAAGGTTATTCCTTGTCTATTAGTCATAATTAGTCATTATCCAATATCCTATATTTTAGGGGAGAATATTCCACCTAGAGAATATTCTCTTTCAGTTGACACTTCAGTTTGACTAGTTGAGTTGAGTTTAGATGTTGCATTGGTTTTTTCACCATGAAACATTGAGATCATTACCAACTCACTACTCTTTGTTCATTCAGTTAACTGAATACTAGTTGACTAGTTAACTCAACTAGGTGGCAGTTCACTCTCGTAACTGCCTGAGAGACTAAACTAGGTGGAAGTTTACTCGTGTAACTGCTAGTGTGTGTCCAGATCAATCTAGAACACCACTATGGCTTATTAGTTACTCATGTATCCTATATCTATTGTAAATTATTCACTGTTTGAGTGTGGAATATGGTTAATGAGAATTATTCCATTCTTTCTATCTTGCTTCTTCTTTCTCAATTTCTCTCCGCAAATGTGTGTAATATTTTCTAGCTAGATCTATTATGTGCAGGTTCAACACATTTACAATACAAAGAATTAAACATTCATAGATCTATATATCATTCATAACATTCAATTCACTAAGCAAATTCACAACATAAACATTATAACTCAAAGAAAACCATCAATACAATATTTATGTTGTTCACCCCAGTGTGGGGCTACGTCCACCAACGATTTATTCTTATTTATTAGTATTTAATCTCTTACATCCATCCTCTCCTATGCACTAATCCACATAGCCAAGCTTGTCACTAGAAAAGTGATTTGCGCACATAAGCGCCAGATCCACATTTCCAAAATTAGGTCAAGGCACAGAGCCAATTCCTCTATTACACACAAATCCTTACATACACAGTTTGTTGCACAAAGCAACTCAGAACTACTTTCCTCTTCCACTTAGCTACTTACATCCATTTCACTAAGATTAGCCTCTTTCACTTAACTACTTACATCCCTTTCATTGAGCTTAGCCTCTCTTAAAATATTTACTTATTTTTACTTTTACATTCCTTACAAAAAGGCCTAAACATGGGTAAACCCATGGGGATGACATCCCCTAAACCCTAATACAAAAACCCTAATGAATCCCTTTTTGGGTCCACAAAAAAAGTGAGATCCCACGATCTCAGCTCCATCAAGGCGTTCCATCTTTGACTAGCCTGTCGAAGTCCAAAAGTGGTCAAACCCGACCAATGCTTCCTCAAAACTTGGTCGAGGGACAAAATTACCCCAACACTCACCTATGACTTGTCCCGAGTCACGTAGATCTGGGCAGCGTTTCTTCGAAGGCCTCGATCTTAGCTCGAGTTGCCTCTACTTGTTTCTTTGTCTGAGCCTTCTACCTAGAGAACTCCTAGATCATCTACGTTGTAACAGGCCCTTCCAAGTGTTGTTCCATTGTCACAACTACTTGTTCTAGTTGAAAACCTTGTCCCTCGATCTCTTAAAACACCGTGTAGGCTTCATCCTGCACCGATTGTAGCCTCTATGTGATTTCCATTACTCTACCCTGGATGGAAGTAATTTTGTTGGACCGCACATTGTTCTTATGATGCCTTCATTCTCTCGACGGCAGTGAGAGACTTCATCTGTGCTTGAAATGTCAGTGCCTTTTGCTACACTTCTTGTAGTTGGGCTTCCAACTTCCTAAATTTTGTCTCTTCCTTGAGGTGTTCGTAGGTCTGTGCACTTATTTTTCTTAGATTCTTACATTTTGAGGTGAGGAAAATGATCCTTTCCACTGCGCTCTTAGTGGTTTCCTCCCTCTAATTGTGCACTTCCTGTAGAGTGCTTGGTACTTCTTGAATCTCCAACTCCATTACTTTTGCTTGAAGCTGTTGGATGGCCTCAGTGAGCTTCGTTACTTGGACCTCAACTACTTCATCTTCCTCCTGTGCCAAGCCTGGCACAGAGCGAAGTGTTCTACTCACCACTTCTTTGACTGCAATCTTCTCTGCGAGTAGCTGGTCCTTTTCCCTATGAATCTTCTCTTTGTATTCCTTGAGTATCGTGTGGAACTCATCTTTCTCATTTTCATACGCATTTACATAGTACCGCACAACTCGTAGTTGGTCCAAGATCTCCTCTTTTTCTTTCTTCAACATTTATGTGGTCTGTTCCTTTTATTCTTGGACTTGCTGAAGTTGAGCCTCTGTTGCATCTGCCAGTTTTCAAAGTTGGGCCGGCTCATCCCCCAACTCTGCAATCTCCGACAAGGAAGGCGTAGTAGGTACTGGATGACTCAATTGAATGGCCCATTGAATTTCCTTCAATTTCTTCTCAACTCTTACATACAGTTCTTCTTGATTTGTGTCATATCTTTGTAATAGGTACTTGGATGCATCCTCCATTGCTCTGTAGACTAGACCGATGTCATCTTCTGTGAGCGTAGCCTCTAGCTGGGGCTTATTGGCATGGGTCTTCTTTCTTGCTGAAGGTTTCTGTGGAGAATCCTTCCACTTTTTTTATGTCTCTGCCTTGGTAGGGTGATCCTTTGGAAGTGTAGCTTCACCTTCTCCTTGTTTTTCTCGTTCTTCCCCTCCTACTTATTGATTTACTTCATCTCCTCCTCCTCTTGTGGGTGAGCTAGGTCTAGTTTCTTCTAAGGCATTGCCCTCCTCATTAGTCTCTATGTTTTGAACTTCCTCCTTTTTCTTCTTTTTATTCACACATGTCTATCCTACATGCTCAAATTGGGTGACCAAGGGGCTTCCGATGATGTCAAGGTCGGAGAGTTTTGCATCATCAACCGATACCAAGAACTTCATCAGCCACTCCTTCGTGATATGTTCCATGTCTTTTTTGGTCAGGTTATAATAGGACTATAATTCTTCCTTACTCTCATATCTGCACGCAGTGATATAAATAAAGTGCGGGTCTACACAGAACTTAGCTACCAGTCTATACTGGTGCAGAGTGTACGATTTCATGTGCGGGAATGACTCAATAGAAACCTTCAGTTGCTGATAGTAGGCATGGAACACTGTGTTCGACTTCCATTGCTTCAACATATCATTCATATACCATAAGGTAGAAAATCTATCTGCCAATGGATCTAATGGTTCAATTTCTAGAAAAGTTGCTCCCTTCAGCATTTGTCAAGCGACAAATGTGATCAACATGAGAAACCAGCTAAAATGGAACTCGTATCCCTGATCCTGTTCTTTGCGGTAGTCTTTCTTGATCTTGTTGACGAGGTAACTCCCCTAATTAATTTGCATCCCCTCCACGCATTTTCCTGCGAGGTCCACCACAAACCCGGTGACCTATGTGCGACAGTTCTTTCATACGATCTTGTCATCTATGAGTTGGCAATATAGGCACACTGTTCCATCCTTGATGGAGGATACCTTGTAGCCTCTCTTTCCCTTCTCAACTTTGTTGTATGCCTCCTTAATGCACTATTCCAAGGAGAGATCTGAGGTCTTCCCTGGGTAGAACTATTGAGGGTCGTGTCACTACATGATCAGTCATGTGGTCTTGTGGATCAATTCTTGATCCATAGTAATGCACCTGTTGAACCACATATATCCTCCATGATAGAACGACAAGAGGAGTTAAGACAAGCATTAACCTCCTAATATCGACCAAAAAGAGGGATCTTCACTACGCTCAATATCGTGGAATGTGTGAGCTCCTTTATCCAAGGATGGGATACTATGTGAGGCTTCTTCCCAGTCATCTTCATCAAATATCTATGTGGCCCTGGCATCGCGTAGTTCTTTCTGTCTCCAAGGTTGAAATAATTGTTCTTCAATGATGGAATCTGTCCTAACTGGGTTCCAACTATGCGTATTCCCTTCAGAATGTATGAGGTGATCAAAGTGTACTTGAAATACCATGGAATCCTCTCGTAGTTAACCGCGCCAGCCAAAGGTGGGATATAGTCTAGTAAGACCGACGGGATCTACTTCACATTAGCCAGATCGTCGCGATGCTTACTTCGCTTCTCAGACGTGGGGTTGGCAAGTTTCGAGCATTGTCTAGTTGAAGGGGAAGCCTACATTCCCCTGGTCGATGATACCTGTAATCCCTCAGACATAGTTTTATCATCCATAAACTTCTTCAGCTTCTTTGATAGATTTCTCTTGCTCAGTGCGCTGGACAACATTCTCGCTATTAACAAATAAGTCGGGGTAGGTGAATAGATATCAGGGTAAACAATAGATGGCGAGGTCTAATAGCACAAGTTGATACACACAATCACTTCATTTCTTGTCTCAGATAATCACGGGTAGCAAAAGCTGGTCCCAACGCAGCGTCTGATGGGTTAAGTAAGAAAGTGTTGTAACAGATTCCTCCAATGGACAAGAATGCCTCAATCATTGTGAATATGTCTGTTATGGCACGGTCTCAACTTCTAATGAAGTTATATACACCCATAAATGTGTTTCCTAGCCATTCTGGAGTGTCGTTCTAATGGTCGGGGTGCCTCCAACGGTCCTATTGCTTCGCCAGGGAGAGTCTCAATCTGTGTGGTTTTGTTGTTCCGGAGAGGTTCAAATCCTACAAACCTGCCTCCTACGAAGTTCCAATATGTGAAATCTTCCATCTGTTCTCTGTAACTTCTTATAGATTTTCCAACTTATCCTTCTTCTTATTGAGCTTCATTTCCTTCTTTCCTGTGATTTGATTCTCTCTAACTATTTCTGGATTTCTCTTTCCATTCTTATTCTTATCTTCTCCTAGCAAAGTGACTTCGCACTGTTGATGTGCTCTCAAAGGGTTCGAATTTAATATCCCTTCTCTTACTATTTCCTTGGTGGGTATTCTTGTTTCTTGCATGGATAGGTGTTACAGGAGAATCCCTCTATGGACAAGTGGATTTCCTCTTGGATACTAGACCCCTATGACCAAGACATAAAAGTGCTATTGTGGACACTCACATTCCTTTTCATGAAGCTAAACTATTCAAATAAGAAGAAGAAAGAAGGGTAAATACCTTTTATCGATATTTGTGCTTGCTTGATCTAGGATGATCTTGATCTCGAAGTTCTTCAGAAGGTCCTGAAATACAATGAGAAACAAAAACGATACTTCCTACTCTAACATGATTAGCTTCATAATGGATCTATGAAAGAAACAAGTTCATGAAATGTACACAAACTTTAAAGGAAATAGGCAAAGCATAAATTTGTATTAATGAAAACAAAGTGAAATGCTTACAACTATGGATATAGGTGCAGCAGCTTCACCAAGCTCTCTTTGTTTATACCCTTACTCAAATAATCCACACACAGAATGATGATGCTTCAATGATATCTCCCTTATGAGATCATAAGTTTGATGCTTTACAATGTCTCTATCTGATTTTACCATGAGAAGGCCTCCTTATATAAGATTGGTGAGACCCAACCACCTTATATATTCTTGGGATAGGTTGAGGATATTTCTCCATCATTTGTGGATCCTCCCTAAGATGTAGCCTTGAACTCAAATTCAAATCCAACTGATTTCCAAGATAAGGGAGATTTTCCCTGATTCTCCTCAACAACCCAAAATTTGCTCAAACAGGCCAGCGCTCCCCCAAAAGGGTGCACAGAGTGTTGAAATGCTCCCCAAAAGAAGGCTAGGGAGCACTGGCACTCCATGACATTGGGTAGGGGAGCACTGCCCAAACTTCCTTCAGAAAATCCTAGCGCTCCCCAAGAAGGGTGTACAAGGTGCTACAATGCTCCCCCAAAGGAGGCTAGGGAGCGTTGGCACTCCCTGATAGTGGGTAGGGGAGCGCTGCCTTCCAAAAATTATTTTTAAATGGTTTTATTCATGGAAAATTCTTTGTACTCCTCATCATATGATTTCTCCTTCTTAAAACAATCTTTGAAGGTGTCTTAAGTGTCTGTATGATGTCGTTAGAGACACGACATAGGCAAGATGGCAGTATGATGTTTACGACACTAGTAATGATGAAAATGGGTCATCATTGAAGTGAGTAATTTTTATGTGTAACAGATTTCCCCCCAAAGTGCGAAGACAGAACATGGAAACTGATGACTAAAGTACACCATGTCAAGGGACAAAACCTTATCATGGCTTCTAAGAGATCTTCACTGGATGGAAGAAGAATGCTCTGGAAGGAACACATGTCAAGGGTCTCACCAGGGGTAAAAATATCAGGCTCCAATAGCCCTGCAGAAGAGATCACAATGTCAACTACCGGATCTAAGTCATCAAAATTTTAAATCATGGGAGACAACTCCACATAATTGAGCTGTGGCAAGGGTGATACTGACTACATATAAGACCCATTTAGGGAGGTCATTGGATTGATGGTCAAGTCAGGGCCAACAAAAAAAACTTGATTAATAGTCACCATTATTCCATCATGCGGGAAAGATATCACACGAAAAAGAGTGGACACAATAGCTTTCATGGCATAGACATAATCTCTCCCAAGGAGTAAATCTAAATACAAGGGGTCTTGGACTACCATGACATCAACAAAGACAGTTTTTCCTCCCAAAGTTATGGGAAACTGAGGAAGGATCCCTAAAGGGTGACTGGTTATTTTGTTAAAATAAATTATAGTCTAGGTAACCGACACAAGCTGAGGATAACCCAGATCTTGCCAAGCAATAGAGGACAAAATGTTGACGGGCAAACCTTCATCTATTAGTGTCTAAGGAATGACTCGACCACAAACCTATATTTTAATCTTGAAGGGAATGTGAGAGGGAAGATGAGGTCCAGTTAGCACACCACAATAAAAATGTATGGCCTCATTACTTGGAGGATTTTTCACAGGAGAAGGAGGAATGCCCCGCAACACGGTAGATTATGTACCAATGAGAAAAACATGGGCAGTATCAGATTTAATTTCTAGAGGGAGAGTAGGATCAATCGATGGTTCAATTGAATCAACCACTTTGGTACTCATCATAGGAGGAGTCGGATTGACCGATGAAGTAATAAGGACAACCACTTCGGCACTCCTCAATGGAGGAGTGGGATCAATCGATGGCGGAACCAAATCGACCCCTTTGGTTTCACTCTTTTGATGAATACTGGGGGTGATCAATGATAGAAATGGATCAACTACTTGGGTTTGTGGCTCAATCGAGGAGGAAACTAGATTGACCACGTGATCAACCAAACTAATCGAGGATGGAACCAGATTTACCATTCCATCAACTAACGATGGGTTGGGGGAAATATTATGATAACCAGTTGGAATTTGAAGCTTTTCCAAAAGAGAAGAAGCCTCGTCCATACAAGGAAAAAGGTGAGAATAATGATCACCTTTGCATAACATGCAAGGAAATTTAATAGTTGTCTTCTTCTTACCAACCTCAATGTCAATAGTTAACGGGGCTTAACCAACATGTCTATCACAGGCTGATGACATGGAAGACCACATTTCTAAGACCTTGGGAAGTCTAGGGAAATCCCTTAGAAGGTGGTCACCCTTACAAATACTGCAAGGGAATTTGGGTTTCAGATTCTTCATTTTAATCTTGTTGACCTCATCAACACTCCCAATACTATTAACAGTAGTTGGTTGCCTAGATCCAACATTTGATGTAGTTGGAGTCTTGGTATTTTTTGGGTTCTTCTTCTTCTTCTCTTTTCGTTTCTTCTTCTTCTGATCATCCTTGCTACTTGCTTTAGAGATTTCACTAGGCGAAGAAGTAAAAAAGGAAGGAGACTTAATGGGTGAAGAAGGAAAAAAATCGACATGAGGTTGACGTGTGGGTGGTGTATTTACATATGAAGTATTAGGTGCAGTTGAAGAACTAGGAGGATTCGACATCACTGAAGTGGGGAATAACCAAACCGGTAATCCGATGGTGAGTCCTAGAAGACTCAGTGTGGCAATGTATGAAAGACCAAAGTTTCCAAAAGAAGGAAAGGTGAAAGGTTCCCTAGGAAAAGGGGTTCCTCCATTGGTACTCCTAGGAGTTGATTCCATTAACACTAACTTGACCTAAGGTCCACTATGTAAAACAAACAACACACGCTATGAATCTAAAAGCAAACAATCAAACAAAAATTCCCATAATGAAACCACTAGTTGGTGATGAAATCCAACATCGCGAGATCAATATAGGAAGGGGTGGGGATAGAGAGGGTGGATCAGTTATGTTGGTGTCCTGCTTAATGGACTTATGCCCTCGTGCAATCTTCCATGCAGTAAATGTGGAATTACCCTCCAAGGAGCCCGAGTGAGTTTGACCAACATCTGTTCCAGGTGTAGTGAGACTTCCCTTCACCGTCACCTCGTGTAAGACCCTGAATATTATGGCTACTAAGGTCACCAACTATAAGTCATCCCCTGGGAAAGTATAGTTGACAGTCTAGTCCGAACGTATGGGCAGGATAACAAGTCTGAAATCCTTCGAGAGAACTAAGGACAAATGGACCAGTAGAACTCTAGAGGACCCCAAATGAATTCGGAGTTCACGAAGCACTGAGATCAAATGAAGACAATTGAACCTCAAGAAGAAACCCCAATACATGATCTGACTACTACGAACGGTTGAACCATGGAGAGATAATCTCCGTAATTCTCCCAAACACGACCTCATGCATAACACCTGTGTGAGAGGGGGATCCCAGAAAGCTTATATGACAATTGGATTTGTTGTCCCTATCGCAAGATGCTAATGTTTGTTTGACAGCTTTGGAAAGTTATCCTTTCAACCTATTCCAAATACCTACACTTTAAGCTAATGTAGGTTTTCTAATATAAAATGTAAAAATGTTTGATGAATTTTAGTTAAGGGATTGATTTTAAGGTTGTTGTTTACTCAGAGGTGTTTGAGAGTGAAAATTGATGATATCATGACTCAATTCCCAAAACATGCATAAGAAATGATAAGCGGTCTTTTCTTTCAATGAATGTCTATTTAAGGGAAGGAGAAGGATTTTCCTTTCACTTTCAAACACTAAGATGCAATGACCTCATGCAATAGTCCTCAATCAAAAATCCGATACAATGCTAAAATGTTTATATGTGACTGATAATCAGTTTGATGTAAAGATTCCTATGTTAATCAAACTTCAAGATCTATGAGATTTAAGCAACCCAGAAGAAAAATTCACATAAACAAAAACACACCCTCGTTGTGATCAAACAAGAAAAAAGAAAACCAAATCCAGACAGAAGGAAATTCTTGAAGAAAATACCTCAAAGATCAAAATGAAATAGTGAAAATATCTTTGAATTTCCTTAGAACAACTTTTAGTCAATCAGATAAGTGAGAAATCAGTAGATCGACTCCAAATCTCAGGGAAGAAGAGTGACAAAAATCAATGAAAATAGATGTCAAAAGCCAAAAAAAAAATCATTAATCCTTAGAAATCAAATAATTGGAGGCTAAACTAGGACACACTAAGATAACATAAACCCTAAGCAGATGAATCAACAAAATGAAGACTGAGAAAAACTACTCCCAAGAAGATTTTTGCAGAAAAAGGGGAAGCGCTCTGGTGTCAAGGGTACCATATCATTTCAATGCTCTATGGGAGCCTACAAGGGAGTTCCAATGCCCTGGTGGTAAAGGCAAGGGAGCATTGGCCTCTTAGAACTCAAAATTTTTCCCAAAAATCAAAAAACAAAACTCAGGAAAAATGCAAAAATTCAGTGTCTAAGATGAATCCAAGAGCCAAAAACACATCTAAGGATCAGAGACATAGCATGGAGAAGGTCAAAGAATGAGAAAATGCCAAAACAAGACCTAGGAAAGGAAAAAAAAATAAAATTTCCTCCCCAGTGGAGTCACCAACTTCTGTTACAGGAGAATCCCCCTGCAGACAAATGGATTTCCTGTTGGATACTAGAACCCTATTACCAAGAAAGAAAAGTGTTATTTTGGGCACCAACATTCCTTTTCATGAAGATAAACTATTCAAAGAATAAGAAGGAAGAAGGGTAAATACCTTTTATCGACGTTTGCCCTTGCTCGATCCGGGCTGCTCTTGATCTCCAAGTTCTTCAGAAGGTCCTGAAATACAATGAGAAACAACAACGATACTTCCTACTCTAACATGATTAGCTTCATAATGGATCTATGAAATAAAAAATTTCATGAAATGTACACAAAATTTAAAGAAAACAGGCAAAGCATAGATTTGTATTAATGAAAACAAAGTGAAATGCTTACAGCCATGGATGTAGGTGCAACAGCTTCACCAAGATCTCTTTGTCCAGACCCTTGCTCAAATAATCCACACATAGAATGATGATGCTTCAATGATATCTACCTTATGAGATCATACATTTGATTCTTTACAATGTCTCTGTATGCTTTTACCATGAGAAGGCCTCCTTATATAAGCTTAGAGAGACCCAACCACCTTAGAGATTATTGGGATAGGTCGAGGATATTTCTCCATTAGTTGTGGATCCTCCCTAAGATGTAGCCTTGACCTCAGATTCTAATCAAACTAATTTCCAAGATAAGGGGGATTTTTCCCTAATTCTCCTCAACAACCCAAAATTTTCTCAAACAGGCCAACGCTCCCCCAAAAGGGTGCACAGAGCATTGCAACACTCCCCCAAAGAAGGCTAGGGTGTGTTGGCACTCCCTAATAGTGGGTAGGGGAGAGCTGCCCAAAATTCCTTCAGAAAATCCTAGCGCTCCCCCAGAAGGGTGTACAGGGTGCTAGGGAGCATTGACACTCCTTGACAGTGGGTAGGGGAGAATTGCCTTCCAAAAATCATTTGTAAGTGGTTTTATTCATGGAAAATGGTTTGTACTCCTTATCAAATGATGTCTCCTTCTTAAACTAGTCTTTGAAGGTGTCTTAAGTGTCTGTATGATGTCATTAGAGACACAACATTGGAAATATGGTAGTATGATGTTTGTGACACTTGCAACACTAGTAATGACGACAATGGGTCATCATTGAAGTGAGTAATTTTGATGTGTAACAGATTTCCCCCCAAAGTGCGAAGTTAGAAGATGGAAATTGATGACTGAAGTACTTTATAGACTTTTTCGAGAAAGGGTATAGACTCAAAGAACCTGATAGAAGCTACACACAACCATCAAACAAATATTATGACATGTTTCAAACCCAAGGCATGCATACCTATGCTTGAGTGATTAATATTTTAAGGTATCGCCGCCATAAAATACAATGCAGATCCATAATTATATTGACAAAAAGGTATAGCCACTAAAGATACAATGTGGATCTATACTCCTATGACCTGAACTGATCGTAGCCATGAAGAATACACAGTGGATCTACGAGACGAAAAGACATAACCACGACCATTACAAAGTGGATCTAGGTGACATTATATGTGTCAACATTCAAAAGAAACTCCGTCGCAACCTAGGAAAAGTACATATAAGAGTGATGACTCAATTCATGGTCTTATTACCGATCCCGATGTAGTATGAATCTAACCATGTGAATAGATGTGCTGATCTCGAACATGGAAGAAACCACTTGATTATCGATCAATGAGGTAAACCGTTAACAAGAGCGAGGGAAATCACCATTGATGTCAATGATTCTCAATGTAATCTAGTACATTCCAACGAATGTGAATGGATGAGATGAAGTCGAACATCCGTGGAATCATCTGATCAAAGGTCAATGATGTAAACCCATTTTCGGATGCAAGGAGGCCTGCCATTGAGGCATGCAGGTCCCAAGGTATTAATTGGTTTCTAAGTCTAGCTCCTAGATAATGTGCTAAAGTCGATAGGAATAGACTCGTCGAAGAAGGGCCTTGGTGTATCCCCCATCAATGACATGAAACTGACACATAGATGTAATTGGTGATCAAATGAACATGAACTAAAATGGGTATTGAAAAAATAATTTGTGATGGTTGACTCTTGAGGTAGATACTTCCCTTGAACATTGAGGCATGATAGAAAAAAACTTGACATGGACCAAAACTTGATAATGCAGTGGATACTGTGACTTTCGCCGGGTGACCCAAAGGAGTAAGGAAACTTAAAGGATTGGTTTGGTGCATAGGTTCAATAGATTAAAATGTGTGTAAAGAAAAAGTTCCATGTTCCAAGGTGACCATAAGAGTTACTAGTAATGTTCTTAAAAACTGCTTGGCTTGCTTCCTTCAATTTTTTCCCCCATCCAGATAGACGAGTACCTCTTTTTATTTTAACAAGCTTGAAGAGGGTAACACATGCTCTATATAACTCACCTTTGGTAAGTTCCTCTTCCTTTTTTTAACGAACTGGAAGAAGTAAGGGTTCGGTCCCGTATGGTCCCTTCAATGTATGATTGTTTAATGAGTCCAAAGAAGGTAAACTCGGTGGTCTTTCATATTTAGAGAGTCTGAAAATTAACTTAAAGATGACTCCAGTGTTGTCCTTTTTTGTAATTTTAGTCTTGTGAGTCCGAAAAAGAGATAAATTATCACTCGAAATATGCCCTTTCAAACCTTTTAATGAGTGGGAAAGGAAACAAGATCACTTGGCAATATTTTCATGTTTAGAGAGTCTAAAAAGAGATTAAAGACAACTTCAGGGGGTTCCTTTTTTGTGTATCCATGCGAGTCTAAAAAAGAGATAAAAGTCTACTTGTTTACATTCTCATGTATTTTTTAGCATGATAAAGAACAAAGACTGAGATTAGTATGCCCCAGCTTGAAAAGCTAGTGGCTTAACTCCAGAATGATCATCAAAGGCTGGAGACATCCCCAGTGGAGTCGCCAATTTCTGTTACAGGTGAATCCCCCTGCGTACAAGTAGATTTCCTCTTGGATACTAGATGCCTATGACCAAGATAGAAAAGTGCTATTGTGGATAGTGTCATTCCTTTTCATGAAGCTAAACTATTCAAAGAAGAAGAAGGAAGAAGGGTAAATACCTTTTACCAACGTTTGTCCTTGCTCGATCTAGGTTGATCTTGATCTCCAAGTTCTTGAGAAGCTCCTAAAATAAAATTACCAACAACAACAATGCTTCCTACTCTAACATGATTAGTTTCATAATGGATCTATGAAAGAAACAAGTTCATGAAATGTACACAAACTTTAAACGAAACAAGCCAGGCATAGATTTGTATTAATGAAAACAAAGTGGAATGCTTACAGCCATGGATGTAGGTCCAACAAATTCAACAAGATCTCTTTGTCCAGACCCTTTCTCAAATAATCCACACATATAATGTTGATGCTTCAATGATATCTCCCTTATGAGATCATAAGTTTGATGCTTTACAATGTCTCTATCTACTTTTACCATGAGAAGGCCTCCTTATATAAGCTTGAAGAGACCCAACCACCTTAGAGATTCTTGGGATAGGTTGAGGATCTTTCTCCATCAGTTGTGGATCCTCCCTAATATGTATCCTTGACCTCAAATTCAAATCCAAATGATTTCCAAGATAAGGGGTATTTTTCCCTAATTCTCCTCAACAACCCAAAATTTGCTCAAATAGGCCAGTTCTCCCCCAAAAGGGGGCACAGAGAATTGCAACACTCCCCCAAAGAATGCTAGGGAGAGTTGGCACTCCTTGAAAGTGGGTAGGGGAGCGCTTCCCAAAATTCCTTCAGAAAATCCTAGCACTCCCCCAAAAGGGTGTACAGGGTGCTGCAACGCTCCCCCAAAGGAGGCTAGGGAGTGTTGGAACTCCCTGATAGTGGGTAGGGGAGCACTGCCTTCCAAAAATCATTTTTAAGTGGTTTTCTTCATGGAAAATTCTTTGTACTCCTCATTATATGATTTATCCTTCTTAAGCCAGTCTTTGAAGGTGTATTAAGTGTCCTTATGATGTCATTAGAGACGCGACATAGGAAATATGGTAATATGATGTTTGTGACACTTGCGACACTAGTAATGATGACAATGGGTCATCATTGAAGTGAGTAATTTTGATGTGTAACAATATATCCTTCAAACCTTCTTTCATTCTTTCAACTTTGAAAACTAATTCTCTGGTCTTCTGTTGCTTCGACTCAACTTCTCATTCTTCTATTAGTCGATCTATGTTTCTAGCCATGAAATCCCTTAGTTCTTGCTCATTCTTTTCTATAGCTTCTTCCTCTGATTTCCTTTTGATCCGATCTTTCTCAATCCAAGTCTTTCCTAACAAAAGAGGGAACAAGGTGCTTCTATCAACAAGCTTAATGACTTCAAATTCCTCTTCAGTTGATGTTCCATGAACGATAACAGGTACATTAGTAACTCTTCCACATAGGGTTATCATCTTTCCTTTAAACAAACCTATTATTCCCAATGAAGGTACCATACTGGAATTTCCCAAAATTTCCCAAGTTCTTTCTTTCATAATATCCACTTGTGTTTCCTCATCCAAGACACAGTCTATGTCGAAGTCTCCTATTCTTGTATCTATGTGTTGTTTTTCTTTCACGATCTCTAGTAAATTTACATCTTTGTGATCATTCATCATTTCTTTCAATTTTTCTAATGTAGTCTGAACTTTATCTGATTATTTCTCTTGATGATTCTTTAACATGCTCTTATTCTCTTGACTCATGTTCATTCTTTCAAATTTAGCAATCATCCTTGGACAATCCTCAACTTCATGACCAACAGTTTTACGACAAAGACAAATAGGACCTATACTAGGGAATTCCTTAGCAAGATGTCTCGGTCTTCTGCTGTTATAACATAATGTCAATCCCCTATCTCTCTTGTAAGTTCCCCAACTTCTCCTGTACTATGCACTAGGATCATAGTGTTGGACCTGCAATCTGCAAAAATTCTTTCTAGGTTCCTGCATCCACTTATTAGTCCAAAAGTTCTTTCTATGAACAGGAATAACATATATTTCTCTATTTATATCAAATTTATTGAGATACAATTATATTCTAACTATACCCTAGCTTTCAGACTAGGACAAAATATATCAAACATACCTAGATTCATGTTTTCAAAACAAAACTTTCCACTTATCTTACTCTATCCAGGCACAAATATTTTACCTCTTTCAAGATCTTACCTCTTTTCTTCATATCAGGTTTATTTCTTTGCACAAAGATTTGCAATTCAAGTAGAATATTGTGCACTACAATAGCAGATCTACACACATATATTATCTTTTATTTACTTCAGTTCCCAACAATCACAGTTTTAGGTCCCAGCAACAGAACCATTTGTTGGCATAGGGGCAGACCCAGGATTCAATGCTTCAACAATGCACCAAAAAAACCCTAACTACGGACCCTTTTAGTAACCACTGCAAAGCAGGAAAAGTCTCACCCGAGGTAGAGGAAGGGGGGGGTTATAAGACTCAGGTGTCTTTAACCAATATGGGACACATATTTGTGATTACAACACTTCATAGGGTACTTAGGGACAACGTATATTAATTCATTATCTTTATTCACATTGCAGATCAAACCCTAAGTATAGATCAGTGCAGTAACAATGAAAAAATATACATCGCACTTAGCATCATAAGTCATATCTAACACATTCAACATATACAAAGCATTAAACATTCATAGATCTATCTATCATTCATAACATTCAATGCACTAAGCAGATTCACAGCATAAACATTATAAATCAAAGAAAAGTATAAACACAATATTTATGTGGTTCACCCCAATGTGGGGCTATGTCCGCCAATGAATTCTTCTTCTTTATTAGTCTTCAATCTCTTATATCCATCCTATCATATGCACTAAGCCACATAGCTAAGCTTTTCACTGGACAGGTGATCTGCGCACTAAGCACTAGATCGACCTTCCCAAAATTAGGTCAAGGCACATAGCCAACTCCTATATTACACACAAAGCCTTACATACACAGTTTGTTTCACAAAGAAACTCAGAACTACTTTCCTCTTGCACTTAGCTACTTACATCCCTTTCATTAAGATTAGTCTCTTACACTTAGCTACTAAGATCCCTTTCAATACGCTTAGCCTCTCTTACAATGTTTACTTATTTATACTTTTACATTCATTACAAAAAGGATTAAACATGGGTAAACCCATGGGACAACATCCCCTAAACCTTAATACAAAATCCCTAATGAACCCCTTGTTGGGTCCACAAAACAATTGATATCCCGCGATCTCAGCTCTGCCTGGGTGCTCCATCTTCGACCAGCTTGTCGAAGTCCAAAAGTGGTCAAACCCGACCAATGTTTTCTCAAAACTTGGTCGATGGTCAACATACACCTATATGTTGATAATTTTCTTGGAAACAAACAAGAGAGAATTTCCTGAAGAAGCATTTGTGTCAACAAAATGTAAAAGGATTACATTACTCATCTTCATCAACAAAGTCATGTCCAAAGTTTACAGTTTGATTTTCAATACTAGTTGTTAAGCGGAAATATTGTCGTTTAATTCCTTTGTAGTACTTTCTGAACTATTTAATTTGTCAATCCGAGGTTCGTAGGCTTACGAAGCACACACACTATATATGTAGGACTAAAGTAGAACTGATCTAATCTAAATTTCTGAAATGAAATTAATCTAGGAAAGCATTGAAAGACTAACTGGGAAAGAAATACAACATGTGAAGAGTTGAATGACAAAAGACATATGTGAGCTCACACAATATATCAATCTCAAATTATATTACAAGAGTCAAATGACAAAGAATGAAAGAATAACAAAGCTAAGAATCCCCTTCTCCTAATCACAAGACCAAATTATGAATTACATGATCTCTAAATCTCAATTATGAATCATCTCCTCTCATGAAGAGAGAACACTCTCTTATATACATGAAAGTCTTGAAGAGTTTCATAATTACAGATCCACTATTCTCTCAACTTATTCCTTCAAATCCTCCACAAATATCTTGGATAAGATATCCTATCAAAATCTCCATGATCTTCTCCTTTGAATATGCTTGAATGATTGTCCCAAATATTCTTCAAATATTCAAAGCTTGAAGATGAAATTCGAATTTGAGGCTAGGTGGTAATATTTGACTTTGTTGCAATCTTCAAAGATGCCTTCACACATCATCAAACTCATCCAATCTTGATATATAATGAAAACATGTTAATTTCTAATATTTAATCACAAATTCACTTATAATACTAAAATGAATACAATGGAAAATAATAAGGAGAAACCCAAATATCATTATGGAAATGGTATGATAAAAGGTTAATGGGACGAT
>ML803745.1:22055-45422 GCA_009831015.1 Picea engelmannii
GATATATAATGAAAACATGTTAATTTCTAATATTTAATCACAAATTCACTTATAATACTAAAATGAATACAATGGAAAATAATAAGGAGAAACCCAAATATCATTATGGAAATGGTATGATAAAAGGTTAATGGGACGATGAATGTAATGAATAGTGAAGGAAAAGGTGGATGAAAAGTGACATTTCTAAGGCCCAACATACCCCCCAACTGAACTTGTTGCATGTCCTCATACAACCATGCATGGATCTTCTTAAGAAATTTTGGAATTTAAACTATGGCTTTGATTGATGATGTCCTTTTAACAATGAATGTTTCCAGGGTATGAGATACAAGAGTAACAACATGTGAAATATGTGTAACAACATGTGAAATTTTCTTATGGTTGGTTCTTGTGCAACAACCATGAATACAAAAGATGTTGGTTCTTGTGTTTACGACATTCATTTCACTTATTTGTTTTCTTGCTGTAATAATTTAGCCATATACTCAATGGAAATAATAAGCTATCAATGTGCATAAGAAAGCATCACTATGTATAAGAAAGGCTTTTCTTTATCTTTATGAATCATGCCAATATGTATATCAATCGAAATGCAACAAAGTTTCGTTGGAAAAGAAATGTTAGTGAATCATAAATGGAACGATGAGATGGTAAAATGAAATAATAGTAATGAATATGTGGTGAAATAGTCCCCCCCCCCCCNACAAATAAAGTGTTTTCATATCCTCATGCAACTTAGGGTAGGTTAAGGAAGGAAAGAGAGCATGGCGAATTTTTTTTCCAAAATATTCAAGTCAACATATAAGGAATTGTGTGATTAAAGCTTAGAAAATAACATACCTCCACTTACCCAAAAGTAGATGTAGTTGTTGTGGCTGTTGGATCAAGAAAACGTGACTAGCGTTGTAGATTCAATTGTTGTAACTGTTGGAGAAAATAATATCTGACTGTGACTGATGGAATATGGAAGGTGTCACTGCTGTAAGATCAAGAAAATGGAATTGCTAATGTTGTTGCTGTTGTAACTGGATCATGGGAAGTGAAGGAATCTGAGTTGCTACTGTCATAGATCTGAAATCAAACTGTTGTAGTTGCTGAGGGGATCATGAAAAAGTGTATAGTCTTCACTCGCTACAAAACTGATGGTACAATTCTCATCATGCGAATGAATGTGTCAATGTCGAGCATGAAGATAAATCATTGGATTACCGGACATTGGTGAATGTCATTAACCAATGCGAGAAAAATTCACCAGTGATGTCAATGAGTGTTAAGGTACCTGAGTACATCTTGCAAAATGAGAATGGATTTGTTGAGGTTGATCCACTTGCAAGATTTGATGATCAAGGGACATTGATGTATTCCCATGATCACCAGTGAGAGAACTTGCCATTAAGGCATGCAAGCCTTTAGGTAGTCAAAATGGACTCTAGTATATTTCCCAAATAAGGTGTTGAGGTCAATGGGGCAATACTGTTGAAATGTGGGACTTAAGGAATCCCACATCAATCAACGCAAGTTTGTATAAAAATATTGGTAGGACTATAGATAGATCTCAGTAGCAACAATGTGTATGGCAAGGAAATGTAATCATGGAAAGGGAGTTTTTTTTATTCAGAAGGAAAAGTGGAAAGGAAAAAATGAACTAAAATAAATAAATGAAATGATGTATGCAACTCAGAAAGATAAGGATGTGCGAAGTCATGATGGATAAGGAAATGGAAGATGGCTTCAACACAAGGATGATCAATGTGTGTTTGAAGGACAAATGAGACAGTGTCACAACATAAAATTTGGCAAAATGTTTCTGTGTAACAAAATGTTGTTTTGTATCAACATCGTCATGGAGATCAACTCCTTTAAACTGTTTATCAAAGAATGTTTTTCTGAAAAATATTGTGATTCTTGAAGATCATTGTGACATGGAATACAAGCATATTGTTCTTGCAAACAATCTTAATACTAATCCTTCAATCAAACTTGTGAGATCAACGTAAGATGTAAAATGCAATATTAAGTACAAATGAGAACAAATTCAAAAATAGAAAATAAATGCAGTTATACCTATTGTCCGCACTTGTTGGTTTCGTCATTGATTGCTGCCAAAGTGACTTAGGAAAAACAAAGGAGTATTAAACGTAAAAACATGTATTGAAATTATGAACCTGGTGATCATACCCATTTTATATGTAAAATCCCATGAATCAAATTCACCATCTTATTTAATAAAGACTCTTTCCTGTGCGTCTTCATCTGCATCCTTTATAGATTTACTATTGCATGTTGAAGTTTAAAGATTGATAAGCTCTAGCAGTGACCTGAAATAACAAATCAATTCTTAAAAACTCATAGTTGAAACATAATACCAATACATTGAGTTGTACATCAGAGGATAAGTCTGATTCGGAAAATAGAAAGTGTGTCAATGGATACCTAGCCATGTAATATGTAAATTGATCTTGGTTGTGTTGCATGCTGTGAGCAACCTTCAGATCTTACAGAAAACCTTGACAGAAGAATCCAATCCTAGTATCTATAATCCGACAACAATAAAAGCTTCATGTCATTTGCAAATAAGAAAGGCTCCAAGATGATCAGTTCGATTGTGCATGTAATCCTGACATTTGGCAGTTGCCATCTTTTCAATCTTCAAGAAGAATTCATTCGTTAAAACATCGGAACAGAAATGAGCTCTCAGAAAATTATCGAATGCTTCCTTGTAATTGTTCAATACCATCCTCCCGAACATCTTCTCATCGTTTTTTTTCTCACCTATGGAATTGGATGCAAGAAAAGTGAACCCATTGAACAACTAGACTCTCTCCATAATCTCAAACGATTTCGCCATCCTTAATATGTTCTCCAACTCCTCAACATTTGAGCAGAAGACTGGAAGGTTGAACGAATCCATTTTCTCCTTGTTCGCAGATACCTGGTAGGATAGTTCGCTAATTGGGAAGATTTTTAACTCATGCCAGATGGGTTTCAGCCCCTATCCGAGGTTCTGCGTGTTGGTTTTTCAAGACTGATATCTCGGTTTCTTAGGTTCCCTAGCCTTGGTTTAAAAAAAATGTAACAACAGTAACAACCATCCGTGAATCTTCAGTTTCTTTTGCCCAAGGTATTTGATGAAATTGTCTCACATGTACTTTACATGTATTCCATTAAGCAATTTATTTCAATTGTCGTAGATCTGGTATCCATTTTGAGCACGCACTTCCAATCTGCAAAACCCACCAAATTCTAGAGAAAAATTAAAATTTTCATCATGTCGGCCACACATAACAAATAGTGCCACATGACTTTGTAGAATCTTTCACACCACTGTAGAAAAAATAGATTCAAACTCAGAAGGCATAATACAAACAAAAAAAAATGACTTTCTTCTTTCTATGAATGAGATTTCCAATATGCAATAACAAAAAATTTCAGAGAGCATTTTCATAGTTCTGAAGAAGTCGTTAGAGAGAAACTGATTGTACTACATATAGACATTCCTGGAAAAAACCATCACCCCATCAACAGAGGATTTTATCGATGAATTCATTGGCTCATTACGTTCATGGATAAAGCGTTTTCTAGGGCTGAGATCCAGAAGAATATTTAGCACAACAACAACATTTCAATTTGTTGAGTGGCATAGTCATGCTATGACAATCAAACTAACATTCATAACGTTAGGTTTGCATGCCCTCGTGGAAAATTCATGGAGGCTGGCGGTTTTGAAAATAAGATCGCCAGTCACACTGTGAGAAATACTACACCATCATTCTGAAATGGGCATCTCTCCAACTGCACCAACATTTTGAAATGGGCATCTCTCCAACTGCACCAACAATCTTAAAACACATGGGTGTAGGGTGAGCTAAGTGAATGTTTTTCTTAGGGTTCTCTGCCCATAATATATTGATAGCCTTGGTGGCCTCCACGTCATACGAGGAGAGAAACCTATGTCACTCTATGGCCTTCTTGAATTTTCATCTGTAGGCAATCTTGATCCGGCCATTATCTCATTTCTTCTTTCTCCAGTAAGAAAATGATCGACAACCATTTTTGAATCACTCACCCTTGCCATCGGTATGCACAACCCAAGAAATAAGGAAGTTATTACATTAGAAACATCTACTTCCAAGTGAGCCAGCCTTGGCATACGACCTAGTCTTCATCAATCATGAAAGTTGCAATGTTAGCCATCGTTGATTTAGTAGTGAAATCATGGGCGTATGGCATATAGGTGTATAAGTATGGATGCGTCTCCTTCATTTCTCTGAGTCTAGATGTTGAAAGTGAGTTCCTGATATTCCCATCTCTCCTAGATGCCACATCATGTAAAACAACAAACAATCGATTAAACTACACATTCAGATTCAAATATAGTGAATACGTGTAAGTCGATTAGGGTAGCATAATATCCATAAATCGTAACTTGATTCTGATTTCTTGTAACAATAATGAGTTCAAGGTTGACAAGAATAATTGCATCATTAGTATTTATGATAGAAACCACCTATTCTCTTGACATGCCGACTCAATCTCATATATGAAATCTAATGAGAATTATTTTAAAACAGAGACAGGGTGTTTAATTCTACAACGCCACATCGATCTCGTTGATCACAGAGATCTTTCGCAACAGGGCACCATTAAGAAGCTTCTGTAAGAGGCACATTGTAAAGAAGTTTTTCTAATATTGAGTGTGCCAACCCAAGCTAAATGAGAAAATGATAGTGATCTTGAAAACGTAGTTGGATTTGCAGAATAGAGTCTTCGGGATAACAGATGGGGTATGATGACAACAAAAGAGAGGTAGTCGGTGTGTGTACTCGACTCTAAGATCACAAGGGAATTTGTGCATAGCTATGCTAACCCTAATATCATAAAATACATGATCACTTGAGAAGATTAGGTGGTTTAGCCTTGGAGCACGCTTTGAGTACTGAGAGCGCTGGAAAGAGTCAAATATTCATGGAGTCTTTTAGTCAAAGAGTGGTTTCAATTTCTCATATATGATAGTTTGCATCAATGATTTGATTATGAGGAAAGAGTAAAGGGTGGTGTTCAAATAAATATAAAAGAAGTGGGATAGAAGGATAGTGTAAATGGAAGAAAACTCAGGATCACATTCCACAAACCACATGCGATAAGTTTCTCGTGAGAAAAAAATTCAGAAGGAAAACATCTAGGAGACAAGGTCAAAACCATGATGTTGATGCCCGATCTTGCAAAAATCAAGGAATATATGAATGGATCGACACCATAAAACAAATTTTTGATTTGATATGGTTATGATTTGATTTGAGATCGCCCTTATCGTGTGAATATTTTTTTTTTTGCATAAAATCTTCCTCTTAATTCTGCGAATAGAGGCTATCTTTTCGTAGTTTTTAATGACTGATAAGCATTGAGAATTTTTAAAGATTTTATTCCCACTAGACTTTAGCAAATATGAGAAAAATGGTAGGGAGTTGCAACAACCAGAATTTGCAAAGACTATGATTGGGATTCTGAGATTATGATCAGGATTCGAAATTTTAGTTGATTCTTCCACATTTTTAACTTTTATCATTATTGTTATTAGGTCGATAGGATTTAATGTTGCCGAATGTATTTAATGTCAAAATATACAACTAACAATGAGGGCGAGATATGATATTAATGCTACTCAAACCCAAGGATGAACCTAGATCAGAAGTTAAGGATGAGAAGACGCATAGTTTCAACCACTGTTTCAGCATGATTTTTATAGTTTCAGCATGATACAGACATTGTTTCAGAAATGGACCAGATCAAAAGTTAAAAATGAAAAGAGTGCAGGCATGACACTGTTCAATCACTATTACAGAAAAAACATCACTGTTACAACAAGTGAAATTTTGTTGTGACAACATGTTGTAACAACATGTAAAATTTCGTTGTATCAACATGTTGTAACAG
Source organism: Picea engelmannii (assembly GCA_009831015.1). NCBI lineage: Eukaryota > Viridiplantae > Streptophyta > Pinopsida > Pinales > Pinaceae > Picea > Picea engelmannii. Next base: position 27,993 of record ML803745.1, read on the forward strand.
TGAAAATTTTCACTCTATCAGCATGTTGTAACAACATGTAAATTGGTTTTGTTTTTATTTTTTAGTTTTTTTTTTACTGTGTTTATTTGTAGGTCAAAGGATGGACGCAAAAAAATTCATTCAAAACCATCCCTATTTTATGATCCTCGCGATCACACGAAGCACGGAGGAGAGCATACTTATTAAAAACAATTAGAGTAAAAACATTGTTTTATTCATTAGCCTACCTATTCTATACTAATTGGGAATTAAATATTGGTTATGTGTAGGCAAATTTCTATTGGAGCCAAGCACGTAACAGTAACAAAAATATGTTTAGTGGTAATTTTTCAAATGAATAATGGAATTTTACAAGAATGAATGAATCTAGTTGTTGAAACTCTAAATTAACAAAATTAAAAGAATCTAACCTGGTAGTCGCTTGAAACCATTGTTCGATATAGATTTTGTAGGTGTAGTTTCCCTCACTCAGATCATGTTGCATCTCCTCATTGTCCTCCTCAAGTTCATCAAATGTTGATTCCTCGTTCGTTTCTGGAGGAGTATTTAAGCTCTGGGTTGTTGTCAAGATCTCCTCTTCGTGAGAAGAGGAGATCCCAATTTTCACAAGGATCTGAGCGAGTTGTTCCAAGATGACACTCATAGTTAAGTCATATTTCAAAAGGGGTTCTTACAGCACCCAAATCAAAATAAAGAAAATTGGAAATCACACTTGCTGAAACACATGTAAATCTGTTCATAGTTGCAAAAATTGAAACTACAGTAATTGAAAGTGCATAAATTGAAAGTCACATTTTGCATGCTTTGTCCCAAATGAGGCCGACGTCTTACCTCTTTAGGAATACATTGGCAGGGAGAACATGAGGAGTCTCCACTCAAGTAGCTGCTATGACCCCTTACCAAAACATATAGACACATTTGCAGGAATTGAAACAATCCCTACATGCCCTTACCCATATGCAACTCAGAGTTAGGAGCATGAATAATCAAACTAAACCTCAATCCATCGTGCTTCCCCGACAATGGTGCCAAAATGTTAGGAAGAAATATTGTCATTTAATTCCATTGTAGTACTTGCCCAACTATTTAATTTGTCAATCTGAGGTTCATAGGCTTACGAAGCACACACACTATATATGCAGGACTGAATTAGAACTAATCTAATCTAAATTGATGAAATGAAATTAATCTAGGAAAGCATTGAAAGACTAACTGGGAAATCAATACAACACGTGAAGATTTGAATGACAAAAGACATATGTGAGCTCACACAATATATCAATCTCAAATTATATTACAAGAGTCAAATGACAAAGCATGAAAGAATAACAAAGCTAAGAATCCCCTTCTCCTAATTAAAATACCAAATTATGAATTATATGATCTCTAACTCTCAATTATGAATCATATCCTCTCATGAAGAGAGGGCACTCTCTTATGTACATGAAAGTATTGAGGAGTGTCATAATTACAGATCCACTATTCTCTCAACTTATTCCTTCAAATCCTCCACAAATATCTTGGATAAGATATCCTATCAAAATCTCCATGATCTTCTCCTTTGAATATGCTTGAATGATTGTCCCAAATATTCTTCAAATCTTCAAATCTTGAAGATGAAATTCGAATTTGAGGCTAGGTGGTAATATTTGACTTTGTTGCAATCTTCAAAGATGCATGCACACATCATCAAACTCATCCAACCTTGATATATAATGAAAACATGTTAATTTCTGATATTTAATCACAAATTCACTTATAATACTAAAATGAATACAATGGAAAATAATAAGGAGAAACCCAAATATCATTATGGAAATGGTATGATAAAAGGTTAATGGGACCATGAAATGTAATGAATAGTGAAGGAAAAGGTGGATGAAAAGTGACATTTCTGAGGCCCAACACAATCCTACCTAGTGTTTTGGATGACAAGAGGGCTTATCTACAACCAAATCCAGAGAACAAAGTGGGGTATTGGGTACTATTCATGCACTCAACAGTAATCTTGATTTATGGTTTCCATGAATCCCCTTACCTATTGCCTATTTTTCTAACCCCTAGAATCTTTGCCCTTGAGTTCATCAGGAAGAGAATTATATTTGAGACAAAGAATTTCCTAAAGTTGCAAAAATCCTCCAACCTCAAGTTCCCTTTTATCATTGGCCCCTTCATTGTCAAAACCAGATGATGCCTGTCTCAAGTACAAGCAAAGATCAAATATTTTGGTTTTGCACAGCTTCAGGGAAGAAGATATGATCCACACCAAATCATATGCAAGAGAAGATTGATGAAAAAAATGGCCCCTTATGAGCATGAACAGATTGAGGGTTTTGATAAGCTAGCAAATCTAGAAGTTTGTGTTGATATGTAAGCAATCTTGAAACCAACTAAAATACAATATGTGGAGACAACCCTGCAACAAAGTCAAATACAACGAGCTTATCAGAAACTGGTAGTCAAATTTCCTAAGATAAGTGTTTATAGCAAGAGAAGCAGTTCAGAGGTCCTGGGAATTAGTGACCAACAAACTGACCCAAAGAAGTTGAACACTACACAGTCTCCACATATAGTAGATTTAGAAGAGGAAGAGCCCAGAGAACAAGTAAATCTAGATATGGTGGAAAGTGGTACTAGCACTATAGAGGTCGAAAAGGAAAGTAAAATCCAAAGTGAAGGAAACTAAATAACCTTTAGCAACAATAAATATATCTTTGATAGAACATCTGAGGAAGTTTATCAATCTATAGAATATTTAGAAAAATAGTATGCTAAGAAGGGAAACATAGCTCTGGGTTAGATGAGTGATTTAGTCCCCGAAGTGGAAAATATTTCTAAGCATAAATCTTCTTTTTTCATAGTAAGGGATGTTGAGAAGAGAACCTTTAACATTGTCATTGTAGATGAAGACAAAGTCTCTGAGATAAATATAAGATATGACAACATCAGTGCTCCAGACAAGGTCAAATTCCATAAGCATACTAGTGATATGTTGTATTCTGATTACCTAAGTTTAAGCTTCAAGAACTCAAAGCTGTCATCTTATGCAATGAAATTGGAAGGGAAGTTGAGGTAGGAAAAATCATCTAGCAGATCTTGGCATGCTCAAGTCAAGAGGCTAGAATATGAAGGCCCCCAAGGGTTGAAATGCTCATTGGATGAGAAAGAAAAATTAATTCAAAGTCTGAAGAAGAAATTGAAAATGTCTTCTACTGATAATTGACAAACAACAAAATTGGTTGCTCTAGAATAGGAAAAGGAAACACTTTTTCAAGAGACATTGGACTACAAATCTAGGGTGTTGCAGCTATAACGAGAAAAGGTGAAATGGTAACAAGAGCTTACAAAACTGCTAAACAAAGTTGTAGTTGTAGCTCCTACTGCAGAAGTTGGGTCAAACATTGAAGGACTAGTCCAGGCTATATCACAAGTAAGCTTGAAAGAAGGAGAAATCAAAGGGATGAAAGGAAGGATAGAGAAATTGAAGTAGGATATGTAGGAAAAGGATGAAATAATGGCTCAATTTCAAATGGAGAATGAATTCTTGCAGGAAAAAATAGATAAATTAAAGATGAGGTTAAGAGGCAAAGGCTTGTTGCAGGGGGGAAATCATATCATTTGGGACTCTATAGCTGTTGAAGCTACCAAGTTCAGAGTATATTTGAATTTCATTAATGATAAAGACTATATAACCATCACATACAAAAGTAGGTGCACTGTTGTGAATGAAACTTTAGCAAATAAACCATCAGAATGGGCTCAGAATGCCATAAATCTAGTCAATGTTGTTCCTACTGCATACCTTCATACTATTGGGGTTAAATACAGAACTACATTGATTATCTGGGCCAGGAGGTTTATTTCTAAAGATAACCTGTTGAAATCACTCCAAACCAAGGCAACACATATGGAACAAAGTGTACAGGAGTTCAAGGATTTGTTCAAAGAATTGTTTATCAAAGGACTTCCACCATTTTGGGATGGCAAGGGAAAATTGTATGATCAAGAAGAATACAATGCTCGCCTCACTCAGTGTAGAGTGGATCACTCCAAGTTCGAAACCCTGGAGGAAAATTTGAAAGGAGATACATTAGTTGAGCATATGATTACAGACTTTGAAATTATGAATCAGTTCAAAGCCATCAAGATTGGACTACCAGTCATGCCATATGCTTCCTGCATTGACCTAGAGATCTTGATAAAGGATATGATAGATTATGATATTAATTCCAACTTGCAATGGAAGGGGATAGTATGGCTGGGTAAGAAAAAATGTAGTTTTCCAGGGTCCAATAGATGATGGCCAAATGTCACTAAAGATGGCAGATCATGTGGACGACCAGAGTAGAACAAGTGGCAAAGAACAGGACTGAAGCGCCATAGGAGTCAGAATTCAGATCAAGAAACTTTCCTTGCTAATTATTGTAAACGGTTTCAAAAACCGAAACGTTTCTTTTAATCATTGTAAACAGTTTAAAAATCTGAAACCTTTCATTTTAATCATTGTAATCCGTTTCAAACCGAAGTAACTCAACCTGTATAAATATTAGGAGTTCCAAATGTATTAGAGGTTGGAAGAAGTAAAAGGGCATGATTTTAGCTATTTGGAACTTGAATGTAATTTTCTGAAGTTGAATAGAATACACATGCATATGTCTTGATTTTTTCATGAAAATATTCTAATGGTGGTGGTCTGTGTTTCGTCACCTTTCTTTGTATCTATTTCCTATATGCATAAATTCAATTTTCATTGTCTTTTGTTTAAATTAGATAGTTAAAGGCCCATAATTCATATTGTGATTCTCTCAGCTGTAGCAATTTAAACTATGTTAAGTTATTCGTAACTAAGTGAGAATTCATTTATTTAATGCTCTGATACAGTTATATGTTTTTCCTTTCTTCTTACACTCTGCAAATTTACAATTTATAACTCAGGTTTATCGCCTCATTTAGCCTTTATCCTCTAGAGAGTTCTATCGACCAGTCAGTGCTTCCATTCATTTCATAAGTTTGACTCCATAGCCCTATGTGTCCCTCCCCTTCCTTGCCAACAAAATTATAAAAAAACCTTCAAAGAAACAAAATCTATCTAGTGAGTTGTTAAAGAAAACTCATCCATTAAAGACCAAGTGACAAGAGAGAGCCCTCTCTGAGCTGAGAAGGCTAGTACCCAAATCTAAATTGGTTTGTAGGTTACATTTTTCATTTTTTTTTATCATTCGAACAAATTAATAGAGTGCTAACAGACCCTACTACTATTGAGGCTCCTCCTGGTTGGACCTACTCTTGTGAACGACACCTAGTTCGAGGGAGGTCTGTTGGCCGCACAGGTCCTACATATGTACATAATAGAATTTTTGAGTTAGTACCGTAACATTAACAAAAATATGTTTTCTTTCTTGTAAATAAAATTAAAAATTAAAAAAATATATATATGAGTACGTACCTATCTCACCACGCATTGTTCCAGGGAGCATAGGCATATCAGGGTCTCTCAAGAACTGATCCTTGCATAGGGATAATCCTCAATGGATAGGATCTGTCATCTCCACCAATCAAAGAAAACATCATCATATTACTCTCGTACTCACCATTCTCCCTAATGGGGCATCAAAGCATCCCATATACACAGTGTTGGATAGGTGGCTACATGCCCTCATACGCTCTCCTTCAGGATTAGGCCCGATACTCCTTCAAAGAAGAATGCAAAAAGCATTGTCTCGAATCCAAATTTATTCTTCTTTCTCATTTTACACGCTGTGACACAAATGCGCACCACCCTCACGGGCCCGTCCGCTCACACAGGACCTTCCTCTCTTCTCGGCCCGAAGAACTCAAAGGTTCTCCTAATTCCCTATCGGGAATCTTCCTACCTACAGATTCTCTTCTTCGCGCGATCCTCTTCCTTAACTCCTCAAAGGATCAAAACTCGTGACTTCGTGAGTTCAAAGGTTGAACACTGGGTTCTCGGATCCCCGAGACCTGATGGTCAGTCAACTCGCTGAATTTTCCCTGAGGGATTTCACTACTCGCGATACCGAACTTTTGGTTCTCCAACCTCCGATACCCGAGGTACCAAAACTCCGATGTGCACATGTGACTTGACCCGTCCACACCTGTCACTTCTCTCGGGACTTCCGCGGTATCGCTACCTCGCTCCCTTGTGACTTCGCTACTCGTGAGGTTGAATAACCTCCCCGTCGACTCTCGATGTCCGAGGTGCCGAGACTCACGACCTTGCTCCCTCGTGACCTCATGTCTCATGAATTTTAACACAAAACACTGGGGTGTTCACCCTGCGAACTCTCGAGTTCACGAGATCCTTAGATCTCCACCACCTGTCCTCTTCCGATGGACGACTTACAACCTTCTCACCACTTCATGCCCTCACGCCTCACGACCTTTGACACAAATTTTTCAATCCTTCCACTTACGAGCTCCTGAGATGCGAGGTACCACCTTTCCACTTGCCAACTCCTGTGGATCCACCCTATCCTCGGAGTAGTCAAGATCTCAGTTCTCGCAATATCGTGACTCTCCTTACCCAAATTAGGACACTTTCCTCTCGAGGTCCTGATAGGCGATATTGTGAACAATCCAACGGCCTTGACCGACTTGGATCAACGGTGATGCCCCTCCTAAGATTTGAATCCTCTCCACGCCTACGCTATAACTACCTTGCACCTCTGGGAGATCCCATGGCTCTCAGAACTTTGTGAAATATCTCCCAAAGATTTCGTCCGTCCATTCTCCCCTTGAGGATTCTGCGAAATAAAGAAGTGTCTCTCCACAAGACTCGTTACTCGCTCACCAACCTGCGACGCTTTCCTCCGACTTCCAATGACAACTTTCCTACAGTTAGACTTCAGTGAACTCGAAGGTATATTCCTCCTGAGCTTTTCCACAACTTCAACAATCTCTTAGGAAAAAGAGATCTCTGTGTCCACACTCGCAACTCTGGCCTGAAACCTTTCACGGAACAAACTCCCAGTGCTCTTCTTCAACGATATCACGAAGGTTCTATACCTCCCGAGCTTTCCCACTCTGAATCTTTTAGAGAGACTTGCACGCGCTCCTCACGGTGATCGTTCAACAACTCTCAAGTGTTGAATCCCTTCGACTTTGTGCAACTCCTGCACTAGTAGTATTTGATTCCCTTTACTCAGATTCACAACTGAGTCTTCTTCTTCAGCCTGCACAGTCCTTGCACGGCTTCAACAACCCACTTCCACTTCTGGGCAAATGAGAACAAAATTTAAACTACTGAGCCTTCATCAACGCACTCCTTGCGGATGACCTCAACTGCACTCTTTGCAGGAATCTCCTGGCTCACATAAAGAAACAATTGAACCTCATTCTCTCTCCCTTTCAGACTTCGCTTTGAAACACGAAATCATATGCACAGCATATACAAAGAAAATGCATAACAGAAGCAAACATTCATGAACATGTAAACAATATACACAGAGAAACAACACCAACCATGAATTTGAATCAGAATTTCCTTATATTAATTCAACATCTGTACATGGGTGCTCTTCATACAATCCTCTGCTTGCTCTTCTCTTCTCCTGAATGCTTGATAATTATTTTACAATGCACAATGAGGGTGTCTATATCTGTTTTCCCTCTCGAACTCTAAACTATCAAAACTAGAATTAAAAATCCTATCTACCAGCATTAACTAAATTAAATGCCTCCTATCTACCAAAGGACGAGAGCTTAAAGGCTCAAGGTCTAATACAATATACAATGTGCCTTCATAAATGGCTTCATTAAAAGACTTGCGCTACAATCCCAAAGCACTTCAAAAATTTGGGTTTGTTTATCCAGCTGATCTCCGCTTGATGTGTTGGCTCGCTTGATGAGTTGGCGATGCTCCTACATCATACTCCTCGGCTTGAAAACTTTCATGGGCTCCTGTCTATGAGCTCCTGAACGGTCTGTCCATGCTTTTGAATCACTGCTTCTCTCTCCCAACTGGCATCTTCGATTGGATGGTTCTTCCATTTGACCAGATACTCGAAGTATTGCTTTCGTCTGGTCTTTTTGTTCGCTCTCTTGTCAAGTATACACTCCATCTGTGGCTTTTTTGCAATCAGCATATGCTTCTGCCACTGAATTTCTGGTTGTTCATCTCCTCCAGCTCTTGCTTCCTCAGCCTTATAGGGATATAAGCCTGAGACATTGAATGTCGAAGATATTCTGAGCTCATCCGGCAACTCAATCTCATAAGATTTTTCTCCCCACTTCTTTAGGACTCTGCATGGCCCGATTTTCTTCATTTTTAGCTTATTGTATGTTCCCCTTGGGAACCTTTCCTTCTTTAGATGTTCCAGAACTAGATCACCAAATTCGAACTAAAGTTGTTTTCGATGTTGATCTACTCTGTGCTTATATTCCTGGTTTGAATCCTGCAGTCGCTGCTTCACTCTGCTTTGAAGTTCCTTCATTGCCTTAGTGAATTCCTCTGCACTAGCACTGCTAGTCGCAGTCTGTTCTAAATATCGCAATTCAGAAACTCCTCTTGGTTGCATCCCATATACAACCTGAAATGGACTTCTGCCTGTGCTTCTGTTCACTGAGTCGTTGTATGCAAACTCTGCCTGTGGCAATGCATTGTCCTAACTGCTGTGGTTCTCTGTCACCAAGCTTCTTAATAAATCTCCTAGACTTCTATTTACCACTTCTGTTTTCCCATCTGTCTGAGGATGATAGGCAGAACTAAACATCAAGTTATTCCCCATCTTCTTCCATAGTGTCCTCCATAAATGTCCAATGAATTTCGTATCCCTATCCGATACTATGCTTCTGGGTAACCCGTGAAGTCTAACAACCTCTTTGAAAAACAAATTTGCAATATGAGTCGCATCGCTGGTCTTCTGGCATGGGATAAAATGTGCCATTTTGGAAAACCTCTCAACCACCACAAAGATCGAATCATGTCCTCTTTGCGTTCTTGGTAATCCCAATACAAAATCCATGCTGAATTCATCCCACGGCCTCTCAGGTATGGGTAATGGTTGATAGAATCCCACATTCTGCTTCCCACCCTTTGAATGCTGGAAAATTCTACATCTGTCGACAAACTTCTTGACATCGCATCCTCATCCAAAAGTATGCTTCGCTTAGTTTTGCAAATGTCTTGTCGTGGCCAAAATGTCCTGCTAATCCACCACTGTGCTTCTCCTTTAACAAATTCTCCCTCATGGAGCAATTCAGAATACACAGTTGATTGCCTCTGAACATCAATCCCTCCTGGATCATATAATCTATCCATGGGCTTCTGTCTCTGAGAATTGGATTTTCAGCTGCCTCATATGCCTCTGCAAAATCTGCATCACCTGCATACATGTCCCTAATATTTTCAAAACCCAATGTCTTGACTCGGTACTCCTGCATCAACAAACACTTCCTGCTCAAAGCATCAGCCACTTTGTTAGAAGTACCCGAAATGTGTTTAATTACAAATGTAAAATTATTCATATACTCTACCCATTTTGCATGTTTCTGATTCAACTTCTCCTGTTGAGTCTCAAACTGGAATGCATGATTATCACTATACAAAACAAATTCTTTCGGGATCAAGTAATGCCTCCATTTCTTCAACGCCTATATGATAGCATAAAATTCTTTATCATACATGGAGTATTTTACTTTTGCCTCATCCAGCTTCTCGCTGAAATATGCAATTGGTCTGTCCTCCTGGCTCAAGACCGCTCCTATGGCAAAGCCACTTGCATCACATTTCACCTGGAATACTTTCGTAAAATCCGGCAACACCAAAACCGGTTGTTCTGTGATCTTCCGCTTCAATAGATTGAATCTCTTCTCTGCCTCTTCAGTCCAATGAAAAGATTTATGTCTTTTCTTGACAGTATCCATCATTGCTGTGCTAATTCCACTGAAATTCCTGATGAATTTTCAGTAGAAACTAGCCAGTCCATGAAAACTTCTCACCTCGAAAATATTTCTCGGTGATGGCCAATTTTTAATTACCTCCACTTTACTTGGATCCATTTTCAATTCATTTTCCGATATGACAAACCCCAAGTAAATGAGTTATGTCTTCATAAATGAAGATTTCCTCATGTTGATCAACAACTTCTCTTGTTGTAGCTTCCTCATTACTGTAGCTAAATGCTTCAGATGCTCTTCTTTTGTTTTTCTAAAAATCAATATATCATCTAGATAAACAATGACAAACTTACCAATGAATTCCTTCAACACTTTATTCATCAATCTCATGAAGGTACTTGGTGCATTCGTCAAACCAAATGGCATGACTAGCTATTCATACAACCCTTCGTTGGTTTTGAAGGTTGTCTTCCACTCATCGCCTTCCCTCATCCGAATTTGATGGTATCCACTTTTCAAATCAACCTTTGAAAAAAATTTGGCTCCACTTAAACAGTCCATCAAGTCATCCATCTATGGCAATGAAACCTATACCTGATGATTATCTTGTTAATGGCTCTGGAATCTGTACACATTCTCTAGCCTCCATCTTTCTTTGGGCTCAATACCGTTGGAATGGCACATGGACTTAAACTTTCCCTGATCAGTCCATTATCCAATAGTTCCTGTACCTACCTTTTAACCTCTTCATTCTCCTGCGGTGTCAACCTGTACGTAGCTTTGTTTGGTAAACCGGCTCCTGGTATGAGGTCTATATGATGACTCATACTCCTCATCGGCGGAAATGAATGAGGTAATTCATCTACCACTATATCAGCGAACGCTTCCAATAGTTTCCGAATTTCTTCCGGCAAATCATCCACTCTTGTGCTGGTCAAGACGATCCTTGGTTTCCTGACCACAAAGAATTATGGATCTTCCTTCTTCTTTACCTCCGCCAAAATTTCCTTCCCACTCACGAGAAGTACCCTATTGTTCACTTCCAGTTTCACCTCCTTATCTTTTATCAGAAGTAACATATGTGTTCTTCCATTCTTCTCCAAAGTATACGTATTCATCTTTCCATCATGAACTATGTTCCGGTCATATTGCCATGGTCTGCCTAGCAATAAATGACATACATCCATAGGAATAACATCACAGAGTATTTTGTCATTGTATCCTCCTATATTGATGTCAACTAAGCACTGTTTAGTGACACTTACCTGATGTCCCTTTTGTAGCCATGAAACTTTGTATGGACTCGGGTGATCAGTCGTCTCCAACTCTAGCTTCTCCACCATCTTGGTTGAAACAATATTGTTTGTGCTTCCACTATCCACGATAACCTTGCACTTCCTATCTTTGGTCTTGCATGCAGTTATGAAAAGTATTTTTCTTTGAGCCGTGTCCTCCACCTCCTTCTCAGGTGTTAAGAGAACCTTACGCATCATCAACGACCTTCCGTCTTCTACGTCTTCTGCCTCAGCATTTCGCCTCTGTGCCTTGGCGATGCGAGCTTCTCCTCCATCCTTCTTCCTATCTGGACAATCAACTGCCTTGTGTCCATTCTTTCCACACGTGAAGCATGTAATGACTCCACCTCGGCCTCTTCCTCTACCTATGGTACGAGGAAATGTGTTATTATCAGCGTATCCTCCACCCTGTTCTATCTGCTGCCTTCGTTGTTCAACGTGCTATCCTCGCTGTGAACTTCCACCTCTTTTTGTTCTAGTCTGAGTCTTTTTCCAATCATCCTTTGATTTCTGGAACCTATCTTGAGCAACTGACTTACCTTTGGGTTGGATCCTACCTCAGCCTCGCTGTCCTTTCTTACGGCTTAGCTTCTCCTCTGCTTTCAGAGCCATCTGATAAGCATCCTCCACCGTCCTTATGGTAACCATACTTAATTCATCCTTAATGTCGTATCTCAAACCATTAAGATATCTGGAAACTTTTTCATCATCGCTTTCCCGATGACTTGCTCTAATATTTAGCTTGTAGAATTCCTCAGTATACTCCTTTATTGTCATCAACTTCTGTCTCAGGTTATGCATTCTCCTGAACAGTGTGATTTGATAATCCCTTGGGATGAACTTTGCCTTCATCTTCGCAATCATTCGATCCCAACTTTTGATCTTTTGCTTGCCTTTGGAATGCCTATCTACTTTAATCTTGTCCCACCATAATGCTGCATGTCCCTTCAATTTTGTGACAGCATGCCTGACCTTATTATCTTCTTTGATATCCTCATAATCGAAGTAAGTGTCAAGACCTCTAATCCAATATAGAAGCTCTTCTGCATCCAGATTTCCTTCATAGGTTGGAATGGCCATATTTGTCTTCGAACTCATCCGGGCGATAGCTTTGATTAATCGCTCATTTGCTGCATCTTCGGTTGCAACTTCTCCTTGTTGTTCTTCTTCAACTTCGCCTTCAGAGTCACTGAGATCTCCAGCACTGGCGGTGCGTCTCTGTGCTGCTTCCATATCTTCTAATATCGCTCGGAGATCATGTATCTGCCTTTCCATTTCTGGATTCTAGGCTTGTCTCCCCCTTCCTCTCTGGTTTCCCTTATCCTCTGGATCAGGTGATTGTCTTTCTCTCCTCAATGGCATGGTGAAATTTTCCTTTCTTCTCTGCTACAGAAAATAAAGAAACTTTCTCGCTCTGATACCACTTTGACATGTATCAGAGTGCTTCTTTCCTTCCTCACTCCTCTTTCCTGAAATATACAGACAATAAATCCGCTCTGATACCACTCTAATGCAAACGTGCACCACCCTCACGAGAACGTCTGCTCACATAGGACCTTCCTCTCTTCTCAGCCCGAAGAACTCAAAGGTTCTCCTAATTCCCTATCGGGAATATTCCTACCCATAGATTCTCTTCTTCGTGCGATCCTCTTCCTTAACTCCTCGGAGGATTGGAACTTGTGACTTCTCGAGTTCAAAGGTTGAAAACTGGGTTCTTGGCTCCTCGAGACCTGATGGTCAGTCAACTCGCTGACTTTTCCCTGAGGGATTTCGCTACTCGCACCCTCGCTACTTGCGATACCGAACTTTTGGTTCTCCAACCTCCGATACCTGAGGTACCGAAAGTCCGATGCGCACGTGTGACTTGAACCGTCCACACCTGTCACTTCTCTCAGGACTTCCATGCTATCGCTACCTCGATTCCTCGCGACTTCTCTACTCGCGAGGTTGAATAACTTCCCCGTTGACTCCCGATGTCCAAGGTTCCAAGACTCGTGACCTCGCTCCCTCGTGACCTCGCGTCTCACAACTTTTAACACCAAACACTGGGGTGTTCACCCTGCGAACTCCCGACTTCACGAGATACTTAGATCTCTGCCACCTGTCCTCTTCCGATGGATGGCTTCCAGCCTTCTCACCACTTTGTGCCCTCGTGCCTCGCGACCTTTGACACCAATTTTTCAATCCTTCCACTTACGAGCTCCCGAGATGCGAGTTGCCACCTGTCCACTTGCCAACTCCTGTGGATCCACCCTATCCTCAGAGTAGTCGAGATCTCGGTTCTCGCAATCTCGCGACTCTCCTTACCCAACTTAGGACACTTTCCTCATGAGGTCCTGATAGGCGATCTCGTGAACAATCCAAAGGCCCTGACCGACTTGGATCAACGGTGTTGCCCCTCCTGAGCTTTGAATCCTCTCCACACCTACGTTGTAACTACCTTGCACCTCTGGGAGATCCCACAACTCTCAGAACTTCATGAAATCTCTCCCAAAGATTTCGTCCATCCGTTCTCCCGTTGAGGATTCTGCGAAATAAAGAAGTGTCTCTCCACGAGACTCATTACTCTCTCGCCAACCTGTGACACTTTCCTCTGACTTCCAACGACAACTTTCCTACACTTAGCCTTCAGTGAACTCGAAGGTCTATTCCTCCTGATCTTTTCCACAACTTAAACAGTCTCTTAGGAAAAAGAGATCTCTGTGTCCGCACTGGCAACTTTGTCCTGAAACCTTTCACGTCACAAAATCTTGGTGTTCTTCTTCAACGATATCATGAAGGTTCTATACCTCCTGAGCTTTCCCACTCTGACTCTTTCATAGAGACTTGCACGTGCTCCTCGCAGCGATCGTTCAACAACTCTCAAGTGTTGAATCCCTTCGACTCTGAGCAACTCCTGCAGTAGTAGTCTTTGATTCCCTTTACTCAGATTCACAACTGAGTCTTCTTCTTCAGCCTGCGCACTCCTTGCACGTCTTCAACAACCCACTTCCACTTCTGGATAATGAGAACAAAAGTTAAACTACTGAGCCTTCATCAACGCACTCCTTGCGGATGACCTCAACTGCACTCTTTGTAGGAATCTCCTAGCTCAGATAAAGAAACAATTGAAACCCATTCTCTCTCCCTTTCAGACTTCGCTTTGAAACACAAAATCATATGCACAGCATATACAAAGAAAATGCATAACAGAAGCAAACATTCATGAACACATAAACAATATACACAGAGAAACAACACCAACCATGAGTTTGAATCAGAATTTCCTTCTATTAATTCAACATCTGTACATGGGTGTTCTTCATACAATCCTCTGCTTGCTCTTCTCTTCTCCTGAATTCTTGATAATTATTTTACAATGCACAATGAGGGTGTCTATATCTGTTTTCCCTCTCGAACTCTAAACTATCAAATCTAGAATTAAAAATCCTATCTACCAGCATTAACTAAATTAAATGCCTCCTATCTACCAAAGGACGAGAGATTAAAGGCTCAAGGTCCAATACAATATACAATGTGCCTTCATAAATGGCTTCATTAAAAGACTTGTGCTACAATCCCAAAGCATTAAAAAAATTGGGTTTGTTTATCCAGCCGATCTCCGCTTGATGTGTTGGCTCGCTTGATGAGTTAGCGATGCTCCTGCATCATACTCCTCGGCTTGAAAACTTTCATGGGCTCCTATCCATGAGCTCCTACACGGTCTCTCCATGCTTTTGAATCACTACTTCTATCTCCCAGCTGGCATCTTCCATTGGATCGTTCTTCCATTTGACCTGATACTCGAAGTATTGCTTTCGTCTAGTCTTTTTGTTCACTCTCTTGTCAAGTATACACTCCGTCTGTGGCTTTTCTGCAATCGACATCTGCTTCTGCCACTGAATTTCTGGTTGTTCATCTCTTACAGCTCTTACTTCCTTAGCCTTATAGGGATATAAGCCTGAGACATTGAATGTTGAAGATATTCTGAGCTCATCCAACAACTCAATCTCATAAGCATTTTCTCCCCACTTCTTTAGGACTCTGCATGGCCCGATTTTCTTCATTTTTAGCTTATTGTATGTTCCCCTTGGGAACCTTTCCTTCCTTATATGTGCCAGAACTAGATCACCAACTTCAAACTGAAGTTTTTTCTGATGTTGATCTGCTCTGCGCTTATATTCCTGGTTTGAATCCTGCAGTCGCTGCTTCACTCTGCTGTGAAGTTCTTTCATTGCCTCAGTGAATTCCTCTGCGCTAGCACTGCTAGTCGCAGTTTTTTCTGAATCTCGCAATTCAGAAAATCCTCTCGGCTGCATCCCATATACAACCTGAAATGGACTTCTACCTGTGCTTCTGTTCATTAAGTCGTTGTATGCAAACTCTTCATGTGGCAACACATTGTCCCAACTGCTGTGGTGCTCTGTCACCAAGCTTCTTAATAAATCTCCCAGACTTCTATTTACCACTTCTATTTTCCCATCTGTCTGAGGATGATAGGTAGAACTAAACATCAAGTTAGTCCCCATCTTCTTCTAGAGTGTCCTCCAGAAATGTCCAATGAATTTTGTATCCCTGTCCGATACTATGCTTCTGGGTAACCCGTGAAGTCTAACAACCTCTTTGAAAAACAAATTTGCAATATGAGTCGCATCGCTGGTCTTCTGGCATGGGATAAAATATGCCATTTTGGAAAACCTGTCAACCACCACAAAGATCGAATCATGTCCTCTTTGCATTCTCGGTAATCCCAATATGAAATCCATGCTGATTTCATCCCACGACCTCTCAGGTATGGGTAATGGTTGACAGAATCCCGCATTCTGCTTCCTGCCCTTCGAATGCTAGCAAATTCTACATCTGTCGACAAACTTCTTGACATTTGTTCGCATCCTCAGCCAAAAGTATGCTTCGCTCATGTTTGCAAATGTCTTGTCGTGGCCAAAATGTCCTTCTAATCCACCACTATGCTTCTCCTTTAACAGATTCTCCCTCATGGAGCAATTTGGAATACACAGTTGATTGCCTCTGAACAACAATCCCTCCTGGATCATAAAATATATCCATGGGTTCCTGTCTCTCAGAACTGGATTCTCAGCTGCCTCATATGCCTCCACAAAATCTGCTTCACCTGCATACATGTCCCTAAGATTTTCAAAACCCAATGTCTTGACTCGGTACTCCTGCAGCAACAAACACTTCCTGCTCAAAACATCAGCCACTTTGTTAGTAGTACTTGAAATGTTTTTAATTACAAATGTAAAATTTTGGATATACTCTACCCATTTTGCATGTTTCTGATTCAACTTCTCCTGTTGAGTCTCAAGTTGCAATGCATGATTATCACTATACAAAACAAATTCTTTCGGGATCAAGTAATGCCTCCATTTCTTCAACGCCTGTATGATAGCATAAAATTCTTTATCATACGTGGAGTATTTTACTTTTGCCTCATCCAGCTTCTCGCTGAAATATGCAATTGGTCTATCCTCCTGGCTCAAGACCGCTCCTATGGCAAAGCCACTTGCATCACATTTCACCTGGAATACTTTCGTAAAATCCGGCAACACCAAAACCAACTGTTCTGTGATCTTCCGCTTCAACAGATTGAATATATTCTCTGCCTCTTCATTCCAATGAAAATATTTATGTCTTTTCTTGATAGTATCCATAATTGTTGTGCTAATTCCACTGAAATTCTTGATGAATTTTCAGTAGAAACTAGCCAGTCCATGAAAACTTCTCACCTCGAAAATATTTCTCGGTGATGGCCAATTTTTAATTACCTCCACTTTACTTGGATCCATTTTCAATTCATTTTCCGATATGAAAAACCCCAAGTAAATGAGTCATGTCTTCATAAATGAAGATTTCCTCATGTTGATCAACAACTTCTCTTGCTGTAGCTTCCTCATTACTGCAGCTAAATGCTTCAGATGCTCTTCTTTTGTTTTGATGAAAATCAATATGTCATCTAGATAAACAATGACAAACTTACCAATGAATTCCTTCATCACTTCATTCATCAATCTCATGAAGGTACTTGGTGCATTCATCAAACCAAATGGCATGACTAGATATTCATACAACCCTTCCTTTGTTTTGAAGGTTGTCTTCCACTCATTGCCTTCCGTCATACGAATCTGATGGTATCCGCTTGTTAAGGTCCTAACCCGCACATAGGTAGATCAATGTATTCGGATGTAATAAAGGTCAATATTAATAAGACCTTTCAATAAAATAGAATAAGGCGGATGTAAGAAGACCTAATAGAAGCTTCTGCTTCTAGAAGGATCTT
>ML803745.1:50909-77782 GCA_009831015.1 Picea engelmannii
GCTATTTCTGTTGCTATTTCGTATATCATTTCTGTGTATTGTGAAGATTATGCTGGATATTTTACTGTTATTCTGTCATTTCTAGCATTTCGTTTCTGTTCTGCATATTTTATATATCTGGTATCTTGCACCGCTTTTCAAATAAACCTTTGAAAAAAATTTAGCTCCACTTAAACAATCCATCAAGTCATCCATCTGTGGCAATGGAAAACTATACCTGATGGTTATCTTGTTAATGGCTCTGGAATCTGTACACATTCTCCAGCCTCCGTCTTTCTTTGGGCTCAATACCGTTGAAACGACACACAGACTTAAACTTTCCCTGATCAGTCCTTTATCCAATAGTTCCTGTACCTGCCTTTTAACCTCTTCATTCTCCTACGGTGTCAACCTGTACGTAGCTTTGTTTGGTAAACTGGCTCCTGGTATGAGGTCTATATGATGACTCACACTCTTCATCGGTGGAAACGAATGAGGTAATTCGTCTACCACTATATCATCGAACTTTTCCAGCAGTTCCTGAATTTCTTCCAGAAAATCATCCACTCTTGTGCTGGTCAAGATGATCCTTGGTTTCCTGACCACAAAGAATTGTGGATCTTCCTTCTTCTTTACTTCCGCCAGAAGTTCCTTCCCACTCATGAGAAGTACCCTGTTGTTCACTTCCGGTTTCACCTCCTTATCTTTTATCTAAAGTAACATATGTGTTCTTCCATTCTTCTACAAAGTATACGTATTCATATTTCCATCATGAACTACGTTCCGGTCATATTGCCATGGTCTGCCTAGCAATAAATGACATACATCCATAGGAATAACATCACAGAGTATTTTTTCATTGTATCCTCCTATCTTGATGTCAACTAAGCACTGTTTAGTGACACTTACCTGATGTCCCTTCTGTAGCCATGAAACTTTGTATCGACTTGGGTGATCAGTCGTCTCCAACTCTAGTTTCTCCACCATCTCGGTTGAAACGAGATTGTTTGTGCTTCCGCTATCCACAATAACCTTGCACTTCCTATCTTTGGTCTTGCATGCAGTTCTGAAAAGTCTGTTTCTTTGAGCCGTGTCCTCCACCTCCTTCTCAGGTGTTAAGAGAACCTTACGCATCATCAACGACCTTCCATCTTCTGCGTCTTCTACCTCAACATTTTGCCTCTATGCCTCGGTGATGTGAGATTATCCTCCATCCTTCTTCCTATCTGGACAGTCAACTGCCTTGTGTCCATTCTTTCCACACGTGAAGCATGTAATGACTCCACCTTGGCCTCTTCCTCTACCTCTGGTACAAGGAAATGTGTTATTATCAGCGTATCCTCTACCCTATTATGTCTGCTGCCTTCATTGTTCAGTGTGTTGTCCTCATTGGAAACTTCCACCTCTTTCTGTTCTAGTCTGAGGATTTTTCCAATCGTCCTTGGATTTATGGAACCTATCTTGAGCAACTGACTTACCTTTGGGTTGTCTCCTACCTCGGCCTCGTTGTCCTGGCTTACAGCTTAGCTTCTCCTCTACTTTCAGAGCCATCTAATAAGCATCCACCACCGTCCTGATGGTAACCATACTTAATTCATCCTGAATGTCGTATCTTAGACCATTCAGATATCTGACAACTTTTTCATCATCGCTTTCCCGATGACCTGCTCTGATATTTAGCTTGTATAATTCCTCAGTATACTCCTTTAGTATCATCAACTTCTGTCTTAGGTTCTGCATTCTCCTGAACAATGTGATTTGATAATCCCTTGGGATGACCTTTTCCTTCATCTTCGCAATCATTCGATCCCAGCTTTTGATCTTTTACTTGCCTTTGTAACGTCTATCTACTTGAAGCTTGTCCCACCATAATGTTGCATGTCCCTTCAATTTTGTGACAGCATGCCTGACCTTCTTATCTTCTTCGATATCCTCATAATTGAAGTAAGTGTCAAGAGCTCTAATCCAATCTAGAAGCTATTCTGCATCCATATTTCCTTCATAGGTTGGAATGTTCGTCTTTGTTTTCGAACTCATCCGGGCGATAGCTTTGATTAATCGCTCATTTGCTGCATCTTCGGCTGCAACTTCTCCTTGTTGTTCTGCTTCAACTTCGCATTCGGAGTCACTGAGATCTCCAACACTGGCGGTGCATCTCTGTGCTGCTTCCATATCTTCTAATCTTGCTCAGAGATCACGTATCTACCTTTCCATTTCTGGATTCTGGGCTTGACTCCCCCTTCCTCTCTGGTTTCCCCTATCCTCTGGATCAGGTGATTTTCTTTCTCTCCTCGGCGGCATGGTGAAATTTTCCTTTCTTCTCTGCTACAAAAAACAAAGAAAATTTCTCACTCTGATACCACTTTGACATGTATCAGAGTGCTTCTTTCCTTCCTCACTCCTCTTTCCTGAAATATACAGACAATAAATCCACTCTGATACCACTCTGACGCAAACGTGTACCACCCTCACAGGCACGTCCACTCACACAGGACCTTCCTCTCTTCTCAGCCCGAAGAACTGAAAGGTTCTCCTAATTCCCTATCGGGAATCTTCCTACCCACAGATTCTCTTCTTCGCGCGATCCTCTTCCTTAACTCCTCAGAGGATCGAAACTCATGACTTCACGAGTTCAAAGGTTGAACACTGGTTTCTCGGATCCCCGAGACCCGATGGTTAGTCAACGCGCTGACTTTTCCCTGAGGGATTTCACTATTCGCGCCCATGCTACTCACGATACCAAACTTTTGGTTCTCCAACCTCTGATACTTGAGGTACCAAAACTCCGATGCACACGTGTGACTAGACTTGTCCACACCTGTCACCTCTCTCGGGACTTCCACGCTATCGCTACCTCGATCCCTCGTGACTTCGCTACTCACGAGGTTGAATAACTTCCCCGTCGACTCCCGGTATCTGAGGTGCCGAGACTCGTGACCTCACTCCCTCGTGACCTCGCATCTCGCGACTTTTAACACCAAACACTGGGGTGTTCACCCTACGAACTCTCGAGTTCGTGAGATCCTTAGATCTCCGCCACCTGTCCTCTTCCGATGGATGGCTTCCATCTTTCTCACCACTTCGTGCCCTCGCACCTCGCGACCTTTGACACCAATTTTTCAATCCTTCCACTTACAAGCTCCTAAGATGTGAGGTGCCACCTGTCCACTTGCCAACTCCTGTGGATCCACCCTATCCTTGAAGTAGTCGAGATCTCGGTTCTCGCAATCTCGCGACTCTCCTTACCCAACTTAGGACACTTTCCTCGTGAGGTCCTGATAGGCGATCTCGTGAACAATCCAACGGCCCTGATCGACTTGGATCAACAATTTTGCCCCTCCTAAGCTTTGAATACTCTCCACACCTACGCTGTAACTACATTGCACCTCTGGGAGATCCCACGGCTCTCAAAACTTTGTGAAATCTCTCCCAAAGTTTTCGTCTGTCCGTTCTCTCCTTGAGGATTCTGCGAAATAAAGAAGTGTCTTTCCACGAGACTCGTTACTCACTCACCAACCTACGACACTTTCCTCCGACGTCCAATGACAACTTTCATGCACTTAGCCTTCAGTGAACTCGAAGGTCTATTCCTCCTGAGCTTTTCCACAACTTCAACAGTCTCTTAGGAAAAAGAGATCTCTGTGTCCGCACTGACAACTCTGGCCTGAAACCTTTCACAGCACAAACTCCCAGTGCTCTTCTTCAATGATATCATGAAGGTTATATACCTCCTGAACTTTCCTACTCTGACTCTTTCAGAGAGACTTGCACGCGCTCCTCGCGGCGATCGTTCAACAACTCTCAAGTGTTGAATCCCTTCAACTCTACGCAACTCCTGCAGCAACAGTCTTTGATTCCCTTTACTCAGATTCACAACTGAGTCTTCTTCTTCAGCCTGCACACTCCTTGCACAGCTTCAACAACCCACTTCCACTTTTGGGCGAATGAGAACAAAAGTTAAACTACTGAGCCTTCATCAACGCACTCCTTGCGGATGACCTCAACTGCACTCTTTGCAGGAATCTCCTGGCTCAGATAAAGAAACAATTGAACCTCATTCTCTCTCCCTTTCAGACTTCTCTTTGAAACATGAAATCATATGCATAGCATATACAAAGAAAATGCATAACAGAAGAAAACATTCATGAACACGTAAACAATATACATAAAGAAACTACACCAACCATGAGTTTGAATCAGAATTTCCTTCTATTAATTCAACATCTGTACATGGGTGTTCTTCATACAATCCTCTGCTTTCTCTTCTCTTCTCCTGAATGCTTGATAATTATTTTACAATGCACAATGAGGGTGTCCATATCCATTTTCCCTCTCGAACTCTAAACTATCAAATCTAGAATTAAAAATCCTATCTACCAGCATTAACTAAATTAAATGCCTCCTATCTACCAAAGGACAAGAGCTTAAAGGCTCAAGGTCCAATACAATATACAATGCGCCTTCATAAATGGCTTCATTAAAAGACTTGTAATACAGTCCCAAAGAACTTCAAAAATTTAGGTTTGTTTATCCAGCTGATCTCCGCTTGATGTGCTGGCTCACTTGATGAGTTGGCGATGCTCCTGCATCATACTCCTCGGCTTGAAAACTTTCATGGGCTCCTGTCCATGAGCTCCTGCACGGTCTGTCCATGCTTTTGAATCACTGCTTCTATCTCCCAGCTGGCATCTTCCATTGGATGGTTCTTCCATTTGACCAGATACTCGAAGTATTGCTTTCGTCTGGTCTTTTTGTTCACTCTCTTGTCAAGTATATGCTCCATCTGTGGCTTTTCTGCAATCGGCATCTGCTTCTGCCACTGAATTTTTGGTTGTTCATCTCCTCCAGCTCTTGCTTCCTCAGCCTTATAGGGATATAAGCCTAAGACATTGAATGTCGAAGATATTCTGAGCTCATCCGACAACTCAATCTCATAAGCGTTTTCTCCCCACTTCTTTAGGACTCTGCATGGCCCAATTTTCTTCATTTTTAGCTTATTGTATGTTCCCCTTGGGAACCTTTCCTTCCTTAGATGTGCCAGAACTAGATCACCAACTTCGAACTGAAGTTGTTTCCGATGCTGATTGCTTATATTCTTGGTTTGAATCCTGTAGTCGCTGCTTCACTCTGCTGTGAAGTTCCTTCATTGCCTCAGCGAATTCCTCTGCGCTAGCACTGCTAGTCGTAGTCTGTTCTGAATCTCACAATTCAAAAATTCCTCTTGGCTGCATCCCATATACAACTTGAAATGGACTTCTACCTGTGGTTCTGTTCATTGATTCGTTGTATGCAAACTCTGTCTGTGGCAACACATTGTCCCAACTGTTGTGGTGCTCTATCACCAAGCTTCTTAATAAATCTCCCAGACTTCTATTTACCACTTCTGTTTTCCCATCTGTCTGAGGATGATAGGAATAACTAAACATCAAGTTAGTCCCCATCTTCTTCCATTGTGTCCTCCAGAAATTTCCAATGAATTTTGTATCCCTATCCGATACTATGCTTCTGGGTAACCCGTGAAGTCTAACAACCTCTTTGAAAAACAAATTTGTGATATGAGTCACATCGCTGGTCTTCTAGCATGGGATAAAATATGCCATTTTGGAAAACCTGTCAACCACCACAAAGATCGAATCATGTCCTCTTTGCATTCTTGGTAATCCCAATACGAAATCCATGTTGATTTCATCCCATGGCCTCTCAGGTATGGGTAATGGTTGATAGAATCCCGCATTCTGCTTCCTTCCCTTCGAATGCTTGAAAATTATACATTTGTCGACAAACTTCTTGACATTTGTTTGCATCCTCAACCAAAAGTATGCTTCTCTTAGCTTTGCAAATGTCTTGTTGTGGGCAAAATGTCCTGCTAATCCACCACTGTTCTTCTCCTTTAACATATTCTCCCTCATGGATCAATTCGGAATACACAATTGATTGCCTCTGAACAACAATCCCTCCTGGATCATATAATCTATCCATGGGCTTTTGTCTCTGAGAAATGGATTCTCAGTTGCCTCATATGCCTCCGCAAAATCTACATCACCTGCATACATGTCCCTAAGATTTTCAAAACACATTGTCTTGACTCGGTACTCCTGCAGCAACAAACACTTCCTGCTCAAAGCATATACCACTTTGTTAGTAGTACTTGAAAGTGTTTAATTACAAATGTAAAATTCTGCATATACTCTACCCATTTTGCATGTTTTTGATTCAACTTCTCCTATTGAGTCACAAACTGCAATGCATGATTAGAACTATACAAAACAAATTGTTTTGGGATCAAGTAATGCCTCCATTTATTCAACACCTGTATGATAGCATAAAATTATTTATCATACGTGGAATATTTTACTTTTGCCTCATCCAGCTTCTCGCTGAAATATGAAATTGGTTTGTCCTCCTGGCTCAAGACTACTCCTATGGCAAAGCCACTTGCATCACATTTCACCTGGAATACTTTCGTAAAATCCGACAACACCAAAACCGATTGTTCTGTGATATTCCGCTTCAACAGATTGAATCTCTTCTCTGCCTCTTCAGTCCAATGAAAAGATTTATGTCTTTTCTTGATAGTATCCATCATTGCTGTGCCAATTCCACTGAAATTCCTGATGAATTTTCGGTAGAAACTAGCCAGTCCATGAAAACTTCTCACCTCGAAAATATTTCTCGGTGATGGCCGATTTTTAATTACCTCCACTTTACTTGGATCCATTTTCAATTCATTTTTCGATATGACAAACCCCAAGTAAATGAGTTATGTATTCATAAATGAAGATTTCCTCATGTTGATCAACAACTTCTCTTGTTGTAGCTTCCTCATTACTGCAGCTAAATGCTTCAGATGCTCTTCTTTTGTTTTGCTGAAAATCAATATGTCATCTAGATAAACAATGACAAACTAACCAATGAATTCCTTCAGCACTTCATTCAGCAATCTCATGAAGGTACTTGGTGCATTCGTCAAACCAAATGGCATGACTATCCATTCATACAACCCTTCGTTGGTTTTGAAGGCTATCTTCCACTCATCGCCTTACCTCATGTGAATCTGATGGTATCCGCTTTTCAAATCAACCTTTGAAAATTTTTTGGCTCCACTTAAACAGTCCATCAAGTCATCCATCCATGGCAATGGACACCTATACCTGATGGTTATCTTGTTAATGGATCTGGAATCTGTACACATTCTCCAGCCTCCGTCTTTCTTTGGTCTCAATACCGTTGGAACGGCACATGAACTTAAACTTTCCCTGATCAGTCCTTTATCCAATAGTTCTTGTACCTGCCTTTTAACCTCTTCATTCTCCTGCGGTGTCAACCTGTATGCAACTTTGTTTGGTAAGATGGCTCCTAGTATGAGTTCTATATGATGACTCACACTCCTCATCGGCCCAATGAATGAGGTAATTCGTCTACCACTATATCAGTGAACTCTTCCAGTAGTTCCTGAATTTCTTCCAGCAAATCATCCACTCTTGTGCTAGTCAGGACGATCCTTGGTTTCCTGACCACAAAGAATTGTGGATCTTCCTTCTTCTTTACTTCCGCCAGAAGTTCCTTCCCACTCATGAGAAGTACCCTGTTGTTCACTTCCGGTTTCACCTCCTTATCTTTTATCGGAAGTAACATATGTGTTCTTCTATTCTTCTCCAAAGTATATGTATTCATCTTTCCATCATGAACTACGTTCCGGTCATACTGCCATGGTCTGCCTAGCAATAAATGACATACATCCATAGGAATAACATCACAGAGTATTTTGTCATTGTATCCTCCTATCTTGATGTCAACTAAGAACTGTTTAGTGACACTTACCTCATGTCCCTTCTGTATCCATGAAACTTTGTATGGACTCGAGTGATCAGTCATCTCCAACTCTAGTTTCTCCACCATCTTAGTTGAAACGAGATTGTCTATGCTTCCGCTATCCACGATAACCTTGCACTTCCTATCTTTGGTCTTGCATGCAGTTCTGAAAAGTTTGTTTCTTTGAGCCATGTCCTCCACCTCCTTCTTGGGTGTTAAGAGAACCTTACACATCATCAGCGACCTTTTGTCTTCTGCATCTTCTGCCTCAACATTTCGCCTCTGTCCCTCAACAATGTGAGCTTCTCCTCCATCCTTCTTCCTATCTGGACAGTCAACTTCCTTGTATCCATTCTTTCCACACGTGAAGCATGTAATGACTCCACCTCAGCCTCTTCCTCTACCTCTGGTACAAGGAAATGTGTTATTATCAGTGTATTCTCCGCCCTGTTCTGTTTGTTGCCTTCACTGTTCAGCATGATGTCCTCGCTGTGAACTTCCACCTCTTTCTATTCTAGTCTGAGGCTTTTTCCAATCGTCCTTGGATTTCTAGAACCTATCTTGAGCAACTGACTTACCTTTGGGTTGTCTCCTACCTCGGCCTCGCTGTCCTGGCTTACGACTTAGCTTCTCCTCTTCTTTCAGAGCCATCTGATAAGCATCCTCCATCGTCCTGATGGTAACCATACTTAATTCATCTTGAATGTCATATCTCAAACCATTCAGATATCTGGAAACTTTTTCATCATCGCTTTCCCGATGACCTGCTCTAATATTTAGCTTGTAGAATTCCTGAACAGTGTGATTTGATAATCCCTTGGGATGAACTTTGCATTCATCTTCGCAATCATTCGATCCCAACTTTTGATCTTTTTCTTGCCTTTGGAACGTCTATCTGCTTTAATCTTGTCCCACCATAATGTTGCATGTCCCTTCAATTTTGTGACAGCATGCCTGACCTTCTTATCTTCTTCGATATCCTCATAATCGAAGTAAGTGTCAAGAGCTCTAATCCAATCTATAAGCTCTTCTGCATCCAGATTTCCTTCATAGGTTGGAATGTACATCTTTGTTTTCGAACTCATCCGGGCAATAGCTTTGATTAATCGCTCATTTGCTGCATCTTCGGCTGCAACTTCTCCTTGTTGTTCTGCTTCAACTTTGCCTTCAGAGTCACTCAAATCTCCAGCACTGGCGATGCGTCTCTGCGCTGCTTCCATATCTTCTAATATCACTCGGAGATCATGTATCTGCCTTTCCATTTCTGGATTCTAGGCTTATCTCCCCCTTCCTCTCTGGTTTCCCCTATCCTCTGGATCGGGTGATTCTCTTTCTCTCCTTGGAGGCATGGTGAAATTTTCCTTTCTTCTCTGCTACAGAAAACAAAGAAACTTTCTCGCTCTGATACCACTTTGACGTGTATCAGAGTGCTTCTTTCCTTCCTCCTCCTCTTGCCTAAAATATACAGACAATAAATCCACTCTGATACCACTCTGACGCAAATGTGCACCACCCTCACGGGCGCGTCCGCTCACACAAGACCTTCCTCTCTTCTCGGCCCGGAGAACTCAAAGGTTCTCCTAATTCCCTATCGGGAATCTTCCTACCCACAAATTCTCTTCTTCACGCGATCCTCTTCCTTAACTCCTCGGAGGATCGGAACTCGTGACTTCACAATTTCAAAGGTTGAACACTGGGTTCTCGGATCCCCGAGACCCAATGGTCAGTCAACTCGCTGACTTTTCCCTGAGGGATTTCGCTACTCGCGCCCTCGCTACTCACGATACCGAACTTTTGGTTCTCCAACCTCCGATACCCAAGGTACCGAAACTCCGATGCACACGTGTGACTTGGCCCGTCCACACCTGTCACTTCTCTTGGGAATTCCACGCTATCACTACCTCGATCCCTCGCGACTTCGCTACTCACGAGGTTGAATAACTTCCCCTTCGACTCCTGATGTCCAAGGTGTCAAGACTCGCGACCTCGCTCTCTCATGACCTCATTTCTTGCGAATTTTAACAACAAACACTGGGGTGTTCACCCTGCGAACTCCCGAGTTCATGAGATCCTTAGATCTCCGCCACCTGTCCTCTTCCGATGGACGACTTCCAGCCTTCTCTCCACTTCATTCCCTCGTGCCTTGTGACCTTTGACACCAATTATTCAATCCTTCCACTTACGAGCTCCCGCGATGCGAGGTGCCACCTGTCCACTTGCCAACTCCTGTGGATCCACCCTATCCTCAGAGTAGTCGAGATCTCAGTTCTCGCAATCTCGCGACTCTCCTTACCCAACTTAGGACACTTTCCTCACGAGGTCTCGATAGGCGATCTCGTGAACAATCCAACGGCCCTGACCGACTTGGATCAACGGTGCTACCCCTCCTGAACTTTGAATCCTCTCCATGCCTATGCTATAACTACCTTGCACCTCTGGGAGATCCCACAACTCTCAAAACTTCGTGAAATCTCTCCCAAAGATTTCATCCGTCCATTCTCCCCTTGAGGATTTTGCGAAATAAAGAAGTGTCTCTCCACGAGACTCGTTACTCACTCGCCAACCTATGACGCTTTCCTCGGACTTCCAATGGAAACTTTCCTGCACTTAGCCTTCAGTGAACTCGAAGGTCTATTCCTCCTGAGATTTTCCACAACTTCAATAGTCTCTTAGGAAAAAGAGATCTCTGTGTCCACACTGAAAACTCTGGCCTGAAACCTTTCACGGCACAAACTCCTGGTGCTCTTCTTCAACGATATCATGAAGGTTCTATACCTCCTGAGCTTTCCCACTCTGACTCTTTCAGAGAGACTTTCACACGCTCCTCGCAGCGATTGTTCAACAACTCTCAAGTGTTGAATCCCTTCGACTCTGTGCAACTCCTGCAGCAGCAGTCTTTGATTCCCTTTACTTAGATTCACAACTGAGTCTTCTTCTTCAGCCTGCACACTCCTTGCACGTCTTCAACAACCCACTTCCACTTCTGGGGGAATGAGAACAAAAGTTAAACTACTGAGCCTTCATCAACACACTCCTTGCGGATGACCTCAACTAAACTCTTTGTAGGAATCTCCTGGCTCATATAAAGAAACAATTGAACCTCATTCTCTCTCCTTTTTAGACTTCGCTTTGAAACATGAAATCATATGCACAGCATATACAAAGAAAATGCATAACAGAAGCAAACATTCATGAACAGGTAAACAATATACACAGAGAAACAACACCAACCATGAGTTTGAATCAAAATTTCCTTCTATTAATTCAACATTTGTACATGGGTGTTCTTCATACAATCCTCTACTTGCTCTTCTCTTCTCATGAATGCTTGATAATTATTTTACAATGCACAATGAGGGTGTCTATAATCGTTTTCCCTCTCGAACTCTAAACTATCAAATCTAGAATTAAAAATCCTATCTACCAGCATTAACTAAATTAAATTCCTCCTATCTACCAAAGGATGAGAGCTTAAAGGCTCAAGGTCCAATACAATATACAATGCGCCTTCATAAATGGCTTCATTAAGAGACTTGCGCTGCAATCCCAAAACACTTCAAAAATTTGGGTTTGTTTATCCAGTTGATCTCTGCTTGATGTGTTGGCTCACTTGATGAGTTGATGATGCTCCTGCATCACTTTGTCAGTTGTATGTTCATATATTTGAGCATCGTCATGCTCCAATCGAAGATCACCGGTTACAGAAACTGCACTACATAATGCATCTCAGCATGAGAATCTTGATGTAGAGAAATAGATCTAGTAATTCACCCGATCAAGTAAAGAAACACTCTCAAGCCAATATTCTCTATCTTCTAAATGGGAACTTGAGATCCCATCTTTTCCAAGTCGGTCTCACAATACATATCGACGTAATGGTCTATGTGATATGGCCCTTGAGGGAAGGTTGTCAAGTTTACCAGCTCATCCCTCCTAGAGAGACTGGTCAAGAAGTAAATATATTCAGTGGTGACTATCAAGGAGTGTCCTTCTAACATAAATGCCTCTGCATCAGGGTTCTAATACTCAACAAGGTGATTCAATATTCTTGGTTGGGCCCTCATGAATGGACAGCAAAAAATTTCCAAAACCCACATTGTTTTAATATAGCCACAACTACAGGGTCCTCTTCAACCATTTGGTCCACTTCCTCATGCTCTCTCTCTCTCTCCAACGCACGTACATCCTGAATCATGCAAAATTTTGGGAGTTAGTGCCTTTGTTTTCTCATTTTTAAGAGCATGTGCGTGCCCTGTTTTGAAGACAATCGCAGATGTATGTGTGTTGATTTCATCTCAGCCTGCGTACATCCACACACTGAGCATGAGCAGTGCATATACACACACAATATTGTTGAATTTTAGGGTACGTGGCCCCAACTTTTCTCTAAAAATCATGAAAAGTGAATGAATTTGCAAGAAAAAGGGAGGGATACTTACTTGGTTCAAGAATGAGCCTATTTTTTCCACCATGGCTCTCCAAATGTGCAATTCAAGGAAGAGGGGTTTTTCTATTTTTAGGTTTTTTCAAACAAAAATGGTGAAAATGACCCCTTTCACCTCTATTTATAGATTTTTTGACCCTATGGTGACGTAGTTTTTCCCCTTTTTCTTCCCTATGGTTGGTTCTATGGATGTTTTGATTCTTTTTTGGGACTTTTTTGGTCATCTACAAGTATTATGTGCTTCGGATTCGACAATTTTAATGCATGGGTACTACTTATATCATCCCATGACAAAGTTGTGTTTTCACCATTTGCATATAGGGTAGGCCCTTAACACCTTATATATTTCATTTTATTGATAATTTCCACTTTTCCATAGGGTCGATCCCACCGAAGTATGACATGTAACCTTCTATGTTGCTTTAGAAGTGTCGTAATTAGGTGGTAGAGCCTTCCTCTCCATGTATGCCCTATATATATCCTTGAATTGCATTATGGCATCCATGTTGTGAGTCTTCTATAGGCTTGGGAGTCCTTTTACTCCCACCATGAATTTGTGTTGAAGCCTCATCCTTATTCTTCATATTTGTTTTTCCCATACCCGAGGGACTCCCCAAGAGCATTCTTTGTCTCCTTTCAAGCTCACTTAAACTATGAAAGCAACATCTAACGAGAATTTATTTATCCTTTTCAGCCTCATTTGTATTACATAAGAAAAGGAGCCCCCCTAGAGTCTTCTTTAATCTCTTTTCAAACTCCCTAAAATTGAAAATATTGTCGAGCGATCTTGTTTAAATTCACGCTCATCAAAGTAAAATTTGAAGGAACATTTGTTCGGTGATAGTTTACCCCTTTTTCGGTCTGGATGGATATTTTTACGAAAAAGGTATGCCCTAGAAGCTACGGTTTGCTAGGAAAGTATAAGTAGGTGTAATTTTAATCCTTTTTGGAGCCCGAGGGACTAAATTTGCGAAAAAGGGTCATTCTCCTTGGTTTTTGTTTATCACTTTTTTGGTCCTTGGAGATTATTTACGAAAAAGGAAACCCCTTGAAGTCTTCTTTAATCCCTTTTCAGACTCTCTAAACAATAAGAGATCACCGAGTGACTTTGTTTCTTTCACACTCATTAATTGGTCCAGAAGGAACATCTATTTGGCATAATTTTAACCCTTTTTCTACCCAATAGATTACCCAGGAAAAATGTACACCTCGAGAGATATGTCTCACTGGGAGAGTTCTCCTAAGTTATGTTTTTTACTTTTTCGGGCTCAGGGGACTAAATTACAAAAAAGGATGAGGGAGTCCATTGTTATGCTCTTCTCAGACTCCTTAAAATTGAAAATATAGTTGAGTGATATTGTCTCTATCACACTCGCTAAAATGGTTTTGAAGAGATGTCCTTTAGGTATAAGTTTAACCCTTTTCTGAACTGACTGGACTATGTATAGAAAATGAATACTGTATCCCTAGTGACCAGAAGAGTTTTCCTTGGTATGATTTTATTCGTTTTCGGGCCCTAGAGACTAAACTTACGAAAAAGATCACTTTGGAGTCTTCTTTTACTAGTTTTTTAGACTCTCTAAAAGTGAAAAAATGTCGATCTTACCTTCTCTGGGATCTTAAAACTTTACATTGAAGGATTCTCATTGTGTCAATCCAAAAATAGAATTGCATGTCTCGCTCTTTCATCTTTGGCCTAATGTCGGCTCCATTTTTTTGTTGCTAAAATTTTAGACCATTCCGTAGGTGTAGGACTTACAACATGTTTTCCTTTGTGTTCTGACACCCTGACCCATGGAGAAATTTTCTTGAGTGTCCATATCATGCACATGTCTCCCTATAGTGAGCATCAATATGTTCCATGTGCCTGGAAATAGTTTTCCTTCCCGTGACACTCATTTCTCCTTTTTAGTGTAGTGTCATTTTATTCCTTTTCAATCTCGTTAAAAATATGAAAAAGACAAAAAAATAAAATATTCCAAAAATAGGGGATGAGAAAACATTCTCTTTTATTGGAAACAATCTATTCGCCCTTGTATAGAGCACATCTTTCAATATGTTCTGAAAATAATTATGATTTAGTATGACCTTAGGAAGTTGTTCACGTTACATAGAGTTGTGTCCTCCTCCATTTGGTTACTCTTCCAAACACATGGCGAGTTTGTGGTGCCTCTTGTACCACAAGATTATGTCAATAACATGTTCCTTGAGTCTTTTCATATGTCATTCTCTCGTCGAAGGAAATGTCTTACAACCTGAGTCATCCATTCTGCAATAAGTCTCTTGACCTTCATAACTTGGCCATCCCAAGAGTCCTGTCAAGTGTACATTTAGAATCAATGAAGTGTTGTTCCTGATAATCGATATCCTCAAGTATTTGTATGATGATTTTTCGAAGACCTAAGGATAGTGATTTTTACACTCCTACCTCAGTTATGAATATCTTGAAGATATTTCTCGAGTTACCGAAGCTATCATCTCCAGTTACAAGCATTTATTCCTCTTGAAGATTGATATCACATTTTATTTGTATATATTATGATGATTTTAAGTTGTAGATCCATTGTGTATTATTCATGGCTAAAATCTATATTGGCATACATATTATTCATGTGTCCATATTACTATATATGACATGGATCTACAATGTACTTGATTGGTATCTGCAGTGTACTTGATTGGTATCCATGCTTAGTTTGTCCCGAGCATGGGCATGCCCACATCGATTATTATTATTATTATTTTGAAGATGACATGCTCATGAATACTCTTCTGGGATCACTCGAATCAATGCCTTATGATCCAGGTGGATATTGGTGGCCACCCACCTATTCCAACTGGCTCCTCTTTTCAGTTGTTAGTGCATCATGTTCTTTTTTACTTATTTGTAATTGTGGGTTCTACACATCCTGGGATGTCTGAA
This sequence comes from Picea engelmannii, assembly GCA_009831015.1. Classification (NCBI taxonomy): domain Eukaryota; kingdom Viridiplantae; phylum Streptophyta; class Pinopsida; order Pinales; family Pinaceae; genus Picea; species Picea engelmannii. The sequence goes on from ML803745.1 coordinate 66,068, forward strand.
TCCCTACACATTTTCTAGGTGGATACTGGTGGCCTCCCACCTAAGCCAACTGGATTATTTTTTATGTGTTCATGTTAGCACATCTTGATGTACTTCCAGGGCCGTTTTGGGGCCCTAAACAGTGTTTTTTTGGCTCGCCATAGTCAAATTGTAGACAAAGTCAGATTTTGATGGCGTAATGTGTATTTATCAAAAATACCTTTCCAATGGGCTATCGCATGCCTAAAATGGAGATCGTATGCAAATGTTATGACCCTAGGAAGTTAATGTACTAACTTACCCAAACAAAGCCCACATGACTTTTGGCATTTCATCTCCTAGGGTTAGGTTTTTGGATGTCTAGGGTTTTGGAATTCCTGTTTATCATTACAAATGCCTTCAGAGCCACATTGTAATCAACTTTTGGAAAATGAGCATAGCCATCACATCTCTTCTCAGAGATAAAGTTGCCACCATTCTAGTGAGTCTTACACTCTATATTTTTACAGTCTCTTTACAATTCTTTCATTAATAGAAATCAAGTATTGTTGTATTTCTTTGTTTCTAGAAATTTTCATGAGTACTTCATTGTAATTTCTCTTCTTCATTTCGTTCCAAAAATAAATCTGGATCACCTTCCCATTTTATTAAATATGTTGTAATGTATTTCGGCCATTGGTTGCTCTTCTGACCTTACACATTAGGGGGCATCTATTATAGCTAAAATTGTCACTATCATGCATTTTTTACTTTGACTTGCTCACTTACACCTCCACCAACCACTTTTGTCGAGGTTTCTCTTAAAAAACAACTTTTTTCATGGTTTACGTGCCCTGCTACATATGCAGTGTGCATACATATGCTAGTTGCATGCCTGACAACCCGTGTATACTCTAAAAAGTTGAAAAAATTAAAAAGTTTCGCACTTTCGAGAGGATTTTACGGGCTATGTCAAGTTTCACACCCATCTTACCTCTTGTATCCCTTCTGAAAACTAATTAACCATATTTTCTCCATATAAAAGGGTCCCTAGGGGGGTCATTTGGATATATGAAAGAAGAGGCAAGTGAACTCTGCCAAACTTTCTCCCTTGCATTCCAATCATTTTACATCTTGTTCTGAGTTTCATCCTCAACATTCCCTTCTAGACATCCTCCTTATAAAATCCATCCTTTTACCCTATATTGGCATATTGGTTTTGAGGGTAGCATATAGGGAATAGTGCACTTGGATTCAAAGTAGAGGAACCCAGGCGAGGTTCGTGGAGCGGTGTTAGAAAGATTCAGGTTGTGACTTCCAATCTTGTTATCAATAAAAGATAAAAATTTTGTCTCAGATATTTATGTCTTTATGTTTATGTTATGGATGTTTTTCATGAATTTCTAACCCTTTATATGATCTTGGTAGTTATGCATATGTTGTTATAGTTTGTTCTATGAAGTTATTTTAGGCCAACTTTAAGAGGAGGCCTGCAATTTTGGAACAGATAGTAACAGGAAGGGATCTATGACAGATGGAAGGACTTAAGGTACACATTTCTATCTTCTCTCACTTCCCTTAATTATCATTAGGTCTTATTAGATTTGGGTAAAATGGAAGCATTTTTATATTTTAAGGTGTCAATGATTTGCCTAGTCGTTAGACTCATATTAGGGGGATTTTTCCCCATAGTAGTAGGAATCCATCCAACCACATATAAAAATTTCCATCCAAGTATAATTTTTCCCATGAACTTTTAAACATTCCTCGCAACCTCTAAAAATTCCCAATGGCTTCAAAAAAAATACCCAACAAAAAATGAGTGTCAAACAACCTATGGAAAACACCCATAAAAAATGTATCTCTCTGAAGAAAAATAAGTTCGACCAAACTAAGTAAGTTTGACCGAAAATGAAGATAATTTGACCCATTGGATTTCAGATCAATCGAGTAATGAATTGGTCGAAAAGGTAAGTCTACCAGCAATCCAAATCTACTTGGAAAGAGACTAAGATGACCATAGAAGTAACGATCAACTCAATAGAATAAATCCGATTAATAACAAGAATTAAATCATACCTATCAAATAAAATCAACGAAGGGAATGTGTCGTCAACTAGAGATAAGATAAAATTCCCATGGGGTGATTTAAACTCGCCCGGGCATGATGGTAAATACCTTGTGTCAGTGAAAAATGTCATGTGTGTCATAATTTCTCCCAATAGACATAGACTCGAATTGGAATTTAATTTAGTCTCCCCAACACTTATAATTCGACCCAATGGTATTCAAGTCAACTGGAAAATGAAGCTAATTAGCCAACGAACAATTCAACTGCCCAATGAGAGAATTATATCCCCTCTAGATAAAAAACAAACCTTAGAAATTAATTTATATTCCTAGAAAATGTAACCTTATCCAACAAACTAATTTTAATATCCACAGGTATTCGACTTTGATGGGAAATGGGAGATGGGAAGTAGAGAATGGTCGTGGTTTTTCATTTTCATTAAAACCCAATTATAGGCATCAATTAAACACATGGGAATCCATATCTCATCTAAGAAATGAAATAAACAACAAATTGATGCTCAACTTAAATAAATAAAACATGACCAATAACTAATGAAATCAAAAGTTATTCACTTGAAACCCAAATGGAAAAAACCAGCTTCGAATGGGGTTGAATCTTTTCATTATGGAAATCTCCAGTTACACTGCATTCATGGTTTCGATTCCTTTTCCTATGTGGGAAAAAATACCCATTGAAAATGAGAGTGAGGGAAGAAATAAGGAGAGTTGGGGGATAGGGGAAGGTGAACAGACCAAACCCTTCATTTTCCCTTCCTCGCCCTTCTCCTCTATTTAATTTTTAATTACATTTAATTCTGCATTTTTCTCTCATGTTCTCATTTTTTTGTCCTATTAGAATTTCATGTTTACATTAATTTACAAAGTAAAAGTACTGACTCTTACACTTATCGTTGGTCTAAATCCATTTTGGATCACACCTCCCTATTGTGAGGCTTTTGGTCCCCAAAATCTAAAGGAAACCAATCTAGATCAGTGTACATATGTCTTCTCCTTTGGAATGTGGTGCTGACTTTGGCTCCTTTAAACAACATTGAATCTATGTTGGAGCATGACATTTTGGTTAAGTTTTGGGAGTCACGCAGGAGATAACCACACAACAAGTCAACAAAGGAGAAGCATGCACGAAAGAAATTTAGTTCATTTTCAATAGCCAGCATGCAAAAGATAGTCAACACATTTTCAGGAGTCATCGCACGAAAGGCGGAAGTTAGTTAGGAGTTTTGGGGGGAAAAAATCACCTTGTAAAGGAATAAGCCCTAATCTATATGTATAAATATGTAATGGTTTTTTGGGTAGAGAGAGTTTTTTTGGAGGAGAATTCTAAGTGAGTTGATTTGGTTTTTGGGAAATGAATAATGCTTTGCTAGCTGATGAGTATGAGATAATTTGAATAAAAGTCGAGAGGTATGTGTGCATTGAAACGTAGAACTGTTGATATTATGGTAGTTGTGGGAGGTATTAACATCCACGTGTAGCCTTTTATATGACTAGAATATTCTGAGAAGGAAGAGAAAACCTAAAGCGTTGGATAATACCTCTAGGAGACAAGTCGGTTCAAGATAATATTTAATATTGGGTTATTATCCTCCAGAAAGAGAAGTTGGCCCCATCAAGTGAGATAGAGTAGTATAAATAGAGGACACTAGCGATCATTTTTCATACTCTCACTCTCACAACTGCATAAGACCAGTGGTATGCAAGTTCAGAGAGGAACTACAACTGCTGCAACTATCATTTCAGTTTTGGCTTGGACTTTCTCTTGGTTATGGTTTGGAATTTTTTCTTGGTCTTTGGTTATTCTTTCTTGGTGGACTAGCCTTGGATAAAGGTGTGCTACCTTGGTTGGCTATTGGATTGCTTCATAAATTATTATGTTTGTCAAGTTTAAGGTTCTTGGGGGTGTCTTTTGTGCCTATGGTTGGGAGACAATATTGCTATATTTTCTATGGTGAAACAAGCACACCTATTTTTCTAACAGTTTATGGGCTCACACTATCTTCAGAGAGTCTAACCGTTGGAAGATATATTGGGAGGAAAACTTAAACATCTTGTTAAGGAACATTAAGTGAAGATCTTGACCTAATTCTTGGATATCCTAGTGCACCCTATCCTAGCTTACCTCTTGGTACTCTCAGCAAGCCAAGGCATCAAGTTTGATGTTTTGGTCAAAGTTAAAGGTTGCCCAAGTCAAAGTAGTCATGACTTACTCTATGAAGTCAAAAAACAAGTTATAAGAGGCTTATAACTTCATATCATGGAAGACATGGATTGACCTCATCCTTGCCAAGAATAAAGTGTTGGATATCGTGAAAGGAAAGATCATGGAACCACAGTTTGAATAAGGAAAAGAGAAGGAACCTTAGAATGATACAATTATGGAGAATTTCAAGGACAATGAAATCAATGCTATGAGTATCATAGTGGACTCTATAAAATACCACTTGATACCCTACATCTCTCATCTTGACTCATCCAATAAGATGTACGATGCCCTAACTAACCTCTTCTCATTCAAAAACATTGGACAAGTAATGAGTCTGAAGAATGAGCTTTGTGACATGAAAATGAATAATGATCACAACATAACATCATACTTTGTAAGAATATCTCATTTAATATATCAACTACAAGCTATTGAATAAATCATTTTAGAAAATGAACTTGTAAATATAGTACCCAATGGCCTCCCCAAGACATGGGATGCATTTACCGCAAGCATGAACACAAGAAAGGAGTATCCCACATTTGAAGAAATTTGGACTTGTTGTGCACAAGAAGAATCAAAGATTAGCACAAAAGAGAAATACCAAAAGAAATATGATGATCAAGCCTTCACAACAAAATTCAAGAATTTCAAGAATAAGAGGAAGTTTGACTTAAGGAAGAAATCGAATCGAGAAAAGGATATGTCAAAAATACAATGCTTCAACTATTAAAAATGCAATGCTTCAACTGTCAAAAATATGGTCACTACAGGAACCAGTGTCCTTAGTTAAAGAAAATTAAGGAAACACACAAAGCAATAGTTGTCAAATAAAAGGAACCCTCAAAGAAAGTTAAGCAGGATGAAGTAGACTTCTTCTTCTAGTCAAGGTAACAATATTATTCTATAACATAGTTATTGTACATACCATATTTACATAGTTCTTGTACATATCACACATATTTATTTCTTATAAGATAATATGGTCAGTGAGACAATACCTATGGAAGAATAACAAGATAAGGATTGCTATGAATGCAAATCAAGTAATTTACATGAAAAAGATGAATTATGTTGACAATCTTTGGTGACAAATTTATGAGGAATATATTATATAAGTAACAACTGCCAGATAGGTCGAAATCATAATTAAAATTGAAGAGACCCTAAAAGAGTTAGACTAGAAAGAAGTCAGTAATCAAGAAGAAACTAGAATAAGACTTGTGACACTTTGCAGAAAGAAATAAGGATGCATATAGAAGCATGGACTCTCTTAGATGGAGGGATTTGATTGCATAATTCCAAAAGAAAAGCATGCATTCATGCATAAATATAGGATTAGGAAGGAGATAATCCTAAATGATATGATCCATTGAATAATATGTGAATATTATGAAGTATCTGTCCATCTTCCCCATTGAATCCATGATAAGTAGCATGTGTTCAGTTTGACTCTAGAAGAAGTCTTCTTCGAAAAGAAGTCTTAAGTATCCTTGGTTGTCCATCTACATTTATTTTCCTATGATGAAAGGAATAAGTTGTAATCTTAAGGTGTTATTGGATAAATCGGTGAATGCAAACATAAACTAATCTCCCTAGATCCACCTGGATCTAGAAAAAAACAAGACAGAACATGATGTTTTCCCTAGGTTTCTACCATTGAATTTATTACCAAAGAAGGAGTGTATGACATACCTTTATATATCACTTCCCTATATCTATGTTGTCTCTGCTTCTCTTTTATTCTCTTGTGAGATTAGATCTGCAATGACACAAACCAACCAAAGCGAAAGAAGCAATTGTAGATTCAACATAAACCTAAACACGTGATCAAGGAGTCATGTAATAAAACACTAATGATTTTATGGGAAAGAAACATGCCACTGTATCATATTAAATAAAAGTGGAAGATACAACCAAATTTCCTTGATGTTGCAAGTTCCCTTTCGATGGTCCTTTGTTCCAACACACACATACACTTGCTCCGAATTTGCATGAAGATAGTCCACAAAGCTTGATGGACAATTGGAGGCCTCAAGCATCAATTGTATCAGGATTCTTCACACAATCTTTAGCCTATTATTTTCTCAATCTTGCTTGACCTTTCTTAACCTTTTCCATGAGAAATCCATTATTATATGGGAGAATATGAAGCGGTTACTAGGATGAGGATGATCCCACTAAATCAAAGAAGCCAGTAAGATCACAATCATACGGATGCCACCTCACATTCTAGAAGATTCTCCTTCTAGAAACTTCATGAAACTTGTTTGTTTTCTTAGCTTCAAGCGTCATTGCACCCTGCCTATATAGCAGCATGCAAAAATTCTGCAGGCCAGGCATAGAGAAACCTGCGGAAATGAAGGATTTTTTCATTGTGTACCACTGTCAACGTGTGACATCATTCTAAAAATGTGCCTTGTAGGGGAAGAATTCAACCATTTTCCTCATGAAAGATTGTTTTGGAAGCCTGAACACATGCCTATGTGGTCATCATCAGAGTGACCAAAATAATGTGTAACAGAATGCCCTCCAAAGTATGAGGATGGAACATGTGACAACTGAAATACTTTGTAAAACACGTGTGTGTGTCGGGAACAAGGAGCGCACTAATCAAGAACCTACAAACAATCAAGCATCTACATAGAATTATACCATTTATGAGGTAGGCATTCCCATGCTTAGATCATGTTGGCACAGGGGCAGACCCAGGGTTCAATGCTCAAGAGCACACCAACAAAGCCCTAACTACCGGCCCTTTCGGCAACACCTGTGAAGCAGATGAAGTCTCACCTGAGGTAGAGGCAAGGTTGGTTATAGGACTCAGGTGTCTGCGACCTTAGCTGGGAAACAAATCTGTGATTATCTTGCTTATAGTTCACTTAACATCAGTTCTTTCCTAACAAACATTCATTAATACACTTCACAGAAAACACAGAGCACCGCAGTAATTACTCAGATCTAGCACTTAGCAATGGTAAATAAGTTATGTTCAATATATTAAGCACTTAGCATCTTATGTATCATATCTAACATGAATTTATATCTCATAAGTACAAAGCATCAATAGATCTATATAAACATATCAGAGCACTTAGCAAGAGAGATACAAGAACATCAAAAGAATACACAGAGTTACCGTGGTTCACCCCCACCCTGGGGCTACATCCACAAAGTCTTCTTTATATTATCTTGGTCAAGCAGTTACAACACGGAGCTTCAATAACCCTTACTTCACACGGGACAGAGGATATGCACAGCTCACTAGATCCCTCTTTCTTGCACTCATCACAAAGCCTTCTACAGTCTCTCGCAAAGACTTGCACTCAGCTCTGCAAGTCTTACACAAAATGCATAGAGCCTTACAATACTTGATCACATAGATCCTGCTACTAGCAATAAGCCTTCAAGATCCTACCCCGCATAGGACAAGAGATCTGTGCATCTCGCTAGATCCTATTTCCCTAGTTAGATCCAAGCACTAAGCCTTCTCACACTCTGTGCACTCAACACTTATTACAACATGCATAGAGCTCTTACAATCACACAGACTTCTAATCACATAAATCCAAATTATGCACTAAACCATTGACTAGACAGGGCCTCCTTTCTTACATGGCCTAGACCTTTATTTATACATAGAAAAAGGCCTAAACAAGGGCCGACATCCCTTTCCCATTACAATATTCCCCAAAAACCCAAAAAGGTTCCACAAAAAGTGGCGAGATCCTGTGATCTCCACTTTGCTATTCACTCCATCTTTGACAGGCAGTCGAAGTACCAAACGGTCAACTATGACCAAGTATTCCTCAAAATTTGGTCGAGGGCCAACAGATCACGAGAGATTGAAATCATAAATGAAATCCATGTCCACCAATTATACACCATGGATCCATGTCGTCAAGATTCTACATAGCCACCAGAAATACACCGTGGATCTATGTATTAGAAAGTGTAAATTCAGACACATACATGAGACATACAAAGTGGATCTGTGTGTCAATTAAAATCATAAATACTCCATCGCAATATGGGCCAAAAATATAATATCCAGGGTCTTCAATCCTGTCATCTGTAAGTATGAATCTAACCATGCGATTACAAGTGTTGAAATGGAACATAGAAAAAACCACTTGATTACCAGTCATTGATGAAAACCATTAACAAGTGAGAGGGAAATCACCATTGATGTCAATGACTCCCAAGGTACCTTAGTACAATCCAATGAATGTGAATAAATGAGATGAAGTCGAACACTCAATGAAATCTCTCGATCAGGGACCAATGATGCGAATCCACTGTTGAGAGCGAAGAATCCTTCCATTGAGGCATGCAGGCTCTAAGGTACTAAACGATTTATAAGTCTTGTTCCCAAATGATGAGTTGAAGTCAATAGGAAAAAGACTTGTCACAGGAGGGCCTTAATATATCCCCCATCAGTGATGTGAAATAAGTAACATATTAAGGTTAGATCAAAGTATGAAAATGATTCAAAACTGACACAAGGAAGGCCGACATGGTAAGAAATGACAATGTAGATGGTCGACTCGAGGGAGGGCTTGTTTGGAATTCTCTTGAACATACGAATGACATGACACTAGTCTTGGTAGCATTGTCTCAAAGATGACTGGAGACATGAATTCAAATAATGCTAGACGAGAGACAAATGGATTTCCCAACCTTGATTCAAATGACGAAGGGGGTGTCATGTTCAAGAGCGACTAGTACTGCCACTAACACAGGTATAGAAACACATTGAACATACTAATGACATGACACTAGTCTTGGTAGCATTGTCTCAAAGATGACTAGAGACATGAATTCAAATAATGCTAGACGAGAGACAAATGGATTTCCCAACCTTGATTCAAATGACGAAGGGGGTGTCATGTTCAAGAGCGACTAGTACTGCCACTAACACAGGTATAGAAACACATCTCTTTCCCAAATTCCCCCCCACCATTTTTGGTGAGTACCTATTTATTTTTACACAAACTTGAGGAGGATAACATATGCTTGTAATGTAATCTCATCCTTCGGATGAGTCCCTCAGAGTATTTTTAACGAACCCTAAGAAGGAGTGGTTCGTTCTCATGTGGGTCTTTCGATGTTTATTTAATGAGTCCAAAGATAGAAAAATCGTGGGCTTTTCATGTTTATAGAGTCTGAAAAACACTTAAAGAGAACTCTCTCGGTTCCTTTTTCATAAAATAGTTTGATGGGACTGAAAAAGTGATAAACTATCGCCCATCAAACGTTTTATTCAAATACTTTTATGAGCATGAACAGAACAAGGTCGCTCAACAATCTTTTCATTTTTATGGAGTGTGAAAAGAGATTAAAGGATACTCCATGGGTTCCATTTTTCATGTTTCCATGATGAGGTTGAAATAATGACAAAAGTATACTCACTTGCATTCTCATTGATTTTCGAGCATGAGAACGAACATACTAGGCTCAAGGTTTTTATAAAAAACCCTAAAAAGGACTAGTACATATGACAAACAACAAAGCGAATTAAAGAACATCCATATGGCATTGTTCAAGACTTTAGTCTTGTCTCCTGTGAAAAATAAAAGACTCATGGGACCATTATACCTTTAGGTTAAGACAAAACGCATTAAAATAATATAAATATTATTAGAAAAAGAAAAATTTGAATAAATAGGGGTAAAACTTCTTATTTGCTATTTCATTTGCATTTCATTCTAAACTTGTTTATAAACCCTATGTTTACCTCCTTATTAGGCTATTGATTGTGAGAATCACAGGCTACCATTCAAAAAACAGTCTCCGTCAACACGGTAAGCTCGTCATCCCCTTCTTTTTCAATGGATTAAAATGCATTTGTTTTGGATAAAAAGTGGTTTTTAGGTGAGTTTTTGGGCCGATGAATGCACACTAAGGCCATTGCAGGTGGCCAATATCGGGACCTGCGAAAATCAAGGATTTCCGCAGGTGCCCTGTGGCTCACCTGCAAAAATCCCACACTGTATCTAAATATTTCTTGCGGCAACCGAAATTCCAAAACTTTGCCCACGCATTTGCCCAAAAAAGAATTCCAAATGCAACGTTTGAAGATGTTAATCCCTTTTTCTTGCTTCCATGTAGGTTTTTTATTGCAAAAATGTTGGAGTGGAGAGAGAAATAACATGAGGATGATGAATTCGAGGCATTGAATGATCCAAGGACCGTGAATTCCCTATGACAGTGTGGATTATAAAAAAAATTCAAAATCCAGGGCATGAGAGCCCAGTTGGGGTTACTAGAATACTTGGTCCACATGTGGGATGTAGACCAACAGGTGTTTCATGTGGGTGTCCATGTTATTTCTTTAGATATCGAAGACAATTACTTTTTGACGAGATTATCCCATCATGGAGCACATGTGACCTTAACAGGAGGTTGAGGTGGTGGTTTGTCGATGAGTGAATACATCTGTCGGTACTGCGAACCTGAGGATGAAAGGCACAAAGGTAAGGTAGTTATTAGAAGAATTTGGGATTTAACACTCTGGACCATTTTGTTTACCATTGCATGGATGGTGGGAAGCGAATCTCTGCACATGGCCCTCCAAAGTTATTTTTCAGTATGTTGTGGAATGCATGAAACCTCGTGTGTTCAACTAGGGCAACGGTCTTCTTCGTAGTATGAAGACACAGTTAAGCAAGAGAAATAATGGGGACCTGAAGAAATTTGGGTATGGGTCCATTTTGGTGTCTTTCTTCTTAGAAAGGGTCCCTCATTTATGCCTATAGGTAGAGTGGGGTATACCAGTACCACGGGATTCGAGGATGAAAAAGTGTTGTGATCTCATGGAATGTCATGTAGCAGGCCCTATTGTGAAATACAATGATGCATTCTTTGATTGGTTGAGGCCCCAGGTATTAATGATTGATGATTATGCCTATTCCATCTTGGATTTTCTAGGTGACCCCAATTTGGTTTTACCTAAGGGTTCTCAGTGGGGGGTTCTAGGTAAGAAAAACATTTTTCTTTTTATGATGTTTTGTGAATTTTTTAGAATATAATATGTTTTTTATGTTTTCTATCCAATGACTAATCAAAAAATTTTGACCATGCAGATGTAGGTCCACACCAAACTCCAGGTACATATCCCATTGAGAGGTGAGGGGAGGCAATTGTAGTAGTCGGATGGGATGTTGACGACAACGAGGCAATCAAACAGAATCTGGAAGGTTTGACAAGGAATATCCTGGTTATCTCGATCAATGAGATATCGAGGCATTATCAGCGCCACACTGTAGGCATGTTTGGTTCACTCAGTAGACTACTCGGTAGGGTAGCATGAGAAGTAGTATGCTACCATGAGCAGCATCCATGATGCTTTTTGTAGAAGTCATGGACTTCATATTTTGATATTTTGGTCTTTGGATGGAAAAAACACTTTTGTAAAAAACATTTTCATCATTATATATATATATATATATATATATATA
>ML803745.1:112080-122557 GCA_009831015.1 Picea engelmannii
GTCCCCTTGGTGGTGTATATAAGAAAAGTCGAAGGAAAACCCATGTGAATGTCCTTATCCAAAGTTTTTCCCACATATGACATTTTCCGCCCCTTACCTATGTCTCTTTCACTTTTCAAAGGCCCAGATCATCGGCGCTAAGACCAACGGTTCATATATCATTTCGGACCCCCCCACCCGTTCTTCCTTTAATGGAAGGGGAGGGGTCCAGAATCGACGATAATCTTTGCATAGATCTGAACAGTTCAGAAAGGAGCGCACTAATCCACGGCTAACGTTGAATTCCGGACCCCCCCCCCTCCGTTCTGCCTTTAATGGAGGGGGGGGGTCCGAAATTGGTTATAATCTTTGCGCACATTTGGACGGCTCTGAAATGAACGCTTACATCTACGGCTCAAATTGAATTGCGGACCCCCCCCCTCCGTTCTACCTTTAATGGNAGATCTACGGCCTCAAATGCATCGTGCAGATCTATGGTTCCAAATGGATTCTGGGCCCCCCCTAGCGTTCTTCTTTTAACCAAAGGGGGGGGGGTCCGAAATGAATATTCCCCATAGGTAGGTCCATTGTCATAGGTGGCTCAAGTCTATTGGTCAAGAAGTCCTGTCACCCACATGCTTCCTGACAGCCCCTCACCCATAGACACCACCCTCCATCGAACCCACTTGTCCCACTCGCTCCTGGTCTGAGTCCCATCTCATAACCGATGCCAGTCCCTGCTGTCAGGCCTCACCTTTTCCTTTTATGGCTAGCCCCCTTCGGTGACTTTTACCTCCAATCACATGCCTCCACGTCATCTCCCGTACACATTGGCCGCCGTCACCTACCATCTCATCCCCAAGTGGCCCGTTGCACATTAATAACGGGATGATTTGCCCGTTGTCATGCTGACCGTTTTCCCACGTCCGACCGACCCAGTTTTGAATAAAAACACTGTTGTGCCTATTTTCACTCGTTATTCCTCCCTCGCGCCAGAAACATCCCTCGCACCAGAGAACTTGTCTATCGTATTTCCATTGTTTCCCCGTCGTTTTCCTCCAACACCAGTAGACCCCACTAACATTGTTTATTACAGGTACAGTGGCTGAAATGGTTTCTAAGACAAAGCAAGCTGAGGAGGAAGAGAATCCTTTCGTTCCTCCTCTGGTCGACCTGGATAAAATCTCGCTGGTTGACAAAGATCGGTTGATAGAGGACACCATATGCAGTTTTGACTTCTCCGATCTGCAATCATGGCTCTGAGAATTTTTCCTGGACCAAAGCGATGAGATTGGGCTCTGGGAGTCCAACCTGCCCCTCTATCTGTTCCCACAAATTCATCATTTCCCAGAGTTTTCACTCAAGTGCCAAGCTCACTATGTCCCCGAAAAGAAAGCCATTGTTTCCTCCTTTGGGGACGTCCTTTTATTCATTACCCCATAGGATATAGACCAAATGATGCAGTTAACCCACCCGGAGTCTGCATCCCCTTTCAACCTAGAGATCCTCACTGAGCTCTACCAAAAAATGACCTTCCTGCAAAGAGCTCAGATCGTGGAGCTTTTCCTCCCCACTTCCACTCCACTCCCAACCACAAATCCCTCGTATCCTTCCTCTTTGTTTTCCATCAAAGGAAATCAGATTATTTCCTCACTGTGCACCCTGCTCAGGTACTATTCTGATCAATGGGAAGACAAACCCATCCTTGGTTTTCTCTCTATATTTTCAAATAATGAACAACCAACCACCCAATTCGATTACAACACCTTCTTGGCCCATAACATCCATGAACAACTGGTGAATTTTGCTACTGAAGGCATGTTCAGGTACTCGTCCATCCTAGCTTACATGTTCATCTACTTCCAAGAAGACAGATTCAATTTCTCGATGCAGAAGATGGACGTCGACGGGAAGCCACAGCCAGTCACAGCATGGACGTCTCTTCTAAAGCGCAATTCTGCCGAATACAACTTCGCAGAGTTCATTGGTCAGTTTTACCACCCTGTGGTAAGTATGTTGACTGGCTTGCCTGAGCCACGAGTGAATGACGAAGTCCGGAGAGTTCTACACCTCTCAGAAAATGCAAAGACAGGAGACTGGTACTTGTACCAGAATCACTCCGAGATCCGAGTCTACGGGTGCGAGTTGGCACCATACAAGCTTCCGAGATATATATCGGTAAGAGTTTTCACACTGGAATATATCAGGCAAATTATGAATTCTGATGATGTTCATTTTGTTTCACTAAAAAAGAAGCAACAATTGCGGATTAAAGGGAAGATAGGTTCATTCATTTGCAACAACAGAGGCGTAGGTGACGAAGCAGACAAACTGTTGAGGGAAATGAATTTCCCCACTAGTTTCGCATGGCGTTATGATCCCTGCGGGATCATTTCAGAGATGAGAGTCAGAAATAAAAATGCCCCATATGCACATGAGCCCATGCCCTAAATCGAAAGGTTTTCTAATCAAACAGAGTGGCAGCCTGATACGTTGGTGGACGTGGAACCAACTATCGGGATGGAAAAACAGGTAGCCTCCACAAGCGCACCTCCCACTGCCACACCTCAGAATCCCAAGGAAAAGAGGCCTCGACAAGAATCGTCTTCTCCGGTGACAGAGGTGTCTTCAGAGGAATTTAATATGCACGCCAAAAAGCCAAGGACTGTTCCAACGGCAGGCACAACAATGGAGCAAGAGATCACCACCACCACAGTGGCCTCCCCAGGAGTCAAGCCCATAACTCTGCCTTTCGATTCGAGTCAAGACAAGGAGATAGCGAAAGCATTGAAAACCACAGACTCTCCCTTAGATACTCCACCAAGCAAGACCGGGCCCAAATTGGGCATTTTTGAGAAATACGACTTAATAAAAAAGAGGAACCAGACCCTGACCAGCAGCGCCTATGCCCAATTTCAGAAGCAGTCAGCCACAGCTCAACACAGGCTCCTTTCAGCATTCGATATAGAGAAAGGGAGGATGCATATGGTCTACCTCCATGCACAAGTGCCGGATCCTAAAGTAATATCCGATTACAAAAGGGTCACAGTCGAGTTCCAGGTCAAAGACGTGCACCCAGCGGACCAGATGGATCTGAATAAGTAGACCGGAGAAATGGTTTTCCACACTCTGGCCCATGCTACAGCTTCTGCTTCAAGATATCAGACAACGTTGAGCAATGCCCAGACCCAATTGAATATAGAGAAAATATCCTCTTTTGCAAAGGACAACAAAATCAAGACATTGGAGGAATTGGTCCTCAAAATCGGCTACGACCCTACTAACATCAAGGCCGCCGAGGAAATGATAAAAAAGAAGAATGATGACATCGCTTCCTTTAGGAGGCAGCTGAAGCTCCCTCCAACAGAAGACCCACAAACGAAAGAGATAGCCGAAAGAGAAGGAGAAAAAGATGAAATGATGAGATTACTCATGGAACATAATGCTCAGTTGAGGGAGATGGAGGCCGAAATGGAAAAACTGTTAAAGGAGAGAGAGCAGACGAAGACAGTGGAGGCCATCCCCTTAAGTGCCATCCCCATTGCAGAATTAGGAACAACGACAGTGACAACAGTTCCATCCACAACAACAACGCAGGTACCAGAAGGCACCATAGACTTGGCCAAGTCTATGGAAAGAATGAATTTGCAGGAGTCCAAAATTGGTCGACTTAAGAAAGAAGTGGAAAATATCCAAGAGTTGAAGACTTCTTTCCAGACAAGTCTAGCCAAAGAGAAGCAGGTGAATGAGCAAATCAGGAAAGAGTTGCAACAACTCGAAAAACAGACAATGGCGTCAAAAACCTTGGCAGAGGTTAAAGAACTTGTGTGGACTGATATTTCTAAATCCATAAACGAAATATGGCCTATGGTTCAAATTATGTTTGAACAAAATGAATTGCTTGAGAGAAGCAAGCAGGCAGTGGAAAAAATCAGAACGGAGCTGGGAGACATGCATGCACAAGCCAATGAAATCATAAAGTTCCTTAATTCAAAGACCAGGGAGGAACTAGAAGAATTGAAGATCGAGGACATGACTGAAACTATATTGGAGGTGAAACGAGTTCTGACCAAAAGAGGCCTCATGCTTCAGCTCGAGGAGAAAATCCAAGTTATGGATCAAGGAGTGCAAAGGTTTTTCCACAAGATAGATGCTCTGCAGAGGAAAGGCCTGCCTGGTATGAAAGTCATAAATGATAAATTAATGATGCTCCCTGACTACAAGAAAAGGCTGACAGAAATATCTAACGATAGCTCAAATTTCGCAGGGATACAAGGGAGTATCACAGGTAGAGCCTTCATGAAGGCACTGCAGTTGGATATTGAGATCCATCATGAAATTAAGCACATTTTCGTCATCAAGCCTACATTCGCTAAGTACACAGACATGGACGAAGTGTACAAGAGGTTGCTCAAAGTGACAGTGCCAGGTCATATCCGATGGGAAGAATTGTGCAATCTACTAGATTAGTAGATGAGCTATCATTTCCAGTCAGCTGTCCTGTCAGCAGAGGTTGCGGAGGCACCTCGCCAACGGCCTACCCAGAAGTTCAACAAACAGTTTTGATGAGTCACCAAACAGTTTTTGATTAGTTGAGTTAGTTATGCTAATAATAGTATGGACACGTCCTGATCAGTTATGACAGGAACCTTTGTATTTTGACTTATAAATACTTCTTTTTTCAATGTATTGGGGGTTGTTGTCTTGCACACCCGATTGTTATCGAGCTATAACATTTTTTACGAGATCCACCATTAATAAAGAAGAGGCATTTTACAGGATTCTTGCGCATGTTTCACTGGTGATGTGATTTTCTTAGTTAAATGTTTTCTTGCTTTGTGATCATCTTGTTTTTCTATAACTAATCTGTACGAATAGCGTTATGTTGCAGGATTTATCCCTGATACCCTATTTCCAATTCTATAGATTTTAATGTTCATCTTCCAAATATCTTCAATTAAGAGATTCTTAAGTGCTTGTTAATTGGAGTTATTTTCCTTATCTTTTCTTCTGTCCATCACTTAAATTATTAAAGATCCAGTGAGCTTGTTATCTCGCCTTGTGAAAGATCTCTTCGGCGTTTCTGGTTGCATCTCGGATTTTATCAAGTACAGACCCCATAGCCCAATGGATGTGTAATTTGTCTCAACCAACTTTAAAAACCTTTTACAACAAAACAAAACTTGTGCCTTTACCTAGCCTAATATTTTTCAAACAAAGCTAAATCTTATAGAGAGATCCCTCTCTGGAGTTGGAAGGGCTAGATCCCAGCTTTAAAAGTGGTTGGTTAAGGTTACCTTTGTATATTTCTTCTTTTTCAACCTCTAGGAAATTTACCGAGTGCTAACATAAATGGCGACTCCACTGGGGAAGAACTAAAACTGACAATCTCGCGACTTCTTTCCCCTGAAGAAAGTTTGACTCTGAGAAGAAAGAAATGTTAGAGGTTGATTAACTCTGTACATATTATTTTCAGTATCTCTTTAGAACCTTTGTTCCTCTATGACTGTCCCTGCAGCAGTACAACCTGATATCGAGCCCGGACTAGCTAATCAAAATCATATTGCGTCGAACCTTTTTGACTTAATCCTCAAAACCGCCAATAACCGGGAAGAGCTCGAATGTTCATGGGAAGCCATTGAACGCGACATAGCTGCTCATGAACAATTGGAAGAGAGACAACGTCAACGTAGGAATCTTCCTTAGTTTGTTTTCAAATTAAAATAAAATAAAAAATATATATATATAAAACCCAAAAAGAGTCCTGGCTCCTAAGAAGGTCCACACTCGATCTCATCCAGATCCAAAACCCTCAGCAGCGGTAGATAATCCCGAGTAGTTGTTGAAACGAAAGACCTTAGCCACTTGTTCAACGAGTCATTCTCCTCTCCACAGGTCTCCTTCTTTTTCCGGAGGACTAAATATCTTTCAAAACACTGATCTTGATCCTATCACGCCATGAAACCTTGGTAGAACACGGTCTGAAACCTTTGCATCTAAGCTCATATTTGATCCATCTGTGTTGCAACCTCAAACCCCCAAAGTCTTGTCTCCTACTACTAAGCTACGGATCAATACCTCTGCACCACACAGTCCTTCATCACCCTCGTCTTCAGTCACTACCTCCCCTGCCTCCCAGGTCGTCTTACCACCTCCTCCGCCCATCATGGCAGCTCGTTATGCTCCTTTAGTGCTGGCTGCACCACTACATGCCATGCCCCAAGACTACCAGACTAGACTTCCACAGTTCGATGCTACCGGACCTTTAAACGCACAACAACATGTGGATAAAATGAACGACTACTTGGATTTGCAAGAAGTTGACGAGGTCGACGTTCAAAAGAGACTGTTCGCCCAGAGTCTGACAGGGGAGGTCAAAAAATGGTTCAAAGCCTTACCCACCGCGTCGATCCCTGACCTTGTCGCGTTCCAAAGAAGTTTTCTTGACCGATGGGGGGTAAAGAAAAATCCCCTCCAAATACTGTCAGAATACGAGAACATAAAAAGAAATCAAGGTGAAACTGTCCAAGATTACTATACCCGCTTCAACAATTTGTATAATGCAATCCCAACTGAAATTAAACCTCCCCCGGGTTTGGCATTGATTAAATTTTCTGATGGATTCGATGCTGACATGTCTTATCAATTAAGAGAAAGATATGCTGCCACCTTGGAAGATATGCAAAAGATTGCTATCAGCGTGGAGGCCAATCTATTGGCAAAACGGGCATGTCAAAGATCTGAAAGGAGAGTCACGATCAAGGAAGAACCTTCCACGTCTAACAACGATTCCAAAATGGATACTATAGTCAGATCATTAGAATTATTGATAGAAAGAACGGGTATTTCAGACAGAAATCATCCGAGAGACGATACACCTGCTCCTCAGATTTGGAACCCCAATTTCAGGAGAAACCCTCCTCAAATCAGACAAAGAGATCAAAGAGAACTAAGGGATCAAAGAGAACAGAGAGGCCCAGATCAACCAATTAGACCTCCTCTACAGGAAAACTATGTTGATGATGGGAGGGAAATAATTGAAGAATTGGAGGACACTCACATTAACCTCATGGGTATCCATGATAATGAGACCATTTTCCTCACTCAAGAAGAGCAGGAACTCTTTCTACTAAATCAAACAAAGATAAGCGAGGAAACCGAAGATGACGCACAACAGTTCCTCGAGAATGCTATTCTGGAGGGACGCAGGCGGTATAATATGCACAGCAGAAAGACAGAAGGGGTCCCGTCTGAAAAGATGACCGAAACACAAAAGACAGTCGAATCCAAGAAAGCCCCTAAGCCTTCTACTGAAAATACTCTTGATAAAGTTTCTCAGAAGAATAGAGATGACCCCCCGTTGAAGAAAAACGTCACTATATTGAAAAGATCAGCACAACCCGAGGTTCCATCTAATGATCCTCCCAGTCCTTCTGAGCGGAAGAATAAGGTGGACCAACCAGAGTCGACGAGTCAGACCCGGACTTCTGTGCCTTTTAGCCTAGAAGCAGAATTGGCCAAAATTAAAATCCCTATCCCACTTACAGAATTGGTGAAACGAGGTGGTTATCGGTCACAGGTACTAAAATCGTTAGCCATTGAACCTGACATAGGCACCAGAGCCCTGTCTATCGGATCAATGACTCATTCAGACACGGTGAACCTTGCTGACGATCACCTCGAGCTCCTTTTCGGACCTGAAGTAAATGGTCGAGATGATACCGGTGATGTAGCTCCCTTTTACATCAGTTTAAACATACATGATTTAATATTACATAACGCCATGTTAGATTCAGGTGCCTCACATAATTTAATGCCCAAAGCAGTAATGGAAAAACTGGGATTGGAAATCACTAGGCCCTACAAAGACTTACACTTGTTTGACTCTAGCAAAGTCAAATGTATTGGTTTGATTAAAGACCTCTGCATCACTCTGGTTCAGATCCCTTCGAAAAGTATGGTAATGGATGTGGTAGTAGCAGACATCCCACCAAAGTATGGTATGTTACTGTCCCGGTCTTGGGGAGCTAAGTTGAAAGGAACTTTGCAGCTGGATATGTCTTACGCCACTATCCCAGTGTTTGGGCAACAGAGGAGGTTATATAGAGAAACACTAATGAAGTATATGGTCAGCAATCAAGAGAAACCTCATAATTACCCCCTTTACTCCGCCCACTCATATTTAGATTCATTCATCTTGTACAATGATGGTGATACTGAAGAGCCAGATACTCAGCTGATAGAAGATGTAGCTAGTCAAGGTGAAGGTCCAGAAAGAAGCGAGGCAACAAAGATGGAAAACAAAATCGCGGAATATTTTCCTGCTGATTTCTGGAGTATGGATTTCGATGGAGCTGTAGGTAAAGAGGGAGCAGGAGCTGGTGTCTGGTTGCATAATCATCGAAAAAGGTATTCAGAAAATCACTCTTATAAGTTAAATTTCCACTGCACTAACAATGTCGCTGAGTATGAAGATTTAATGCTTGGTCTGAAGCTTTTGAAAAAAGTTGGTGCTAAGCAAATAATGGTAAGGGGTGACTCTGAATTAATTATTAATCAAATTAAAGGTGAATATGCTACTAAACACCCACGCCTTAGAGCCTACAGGAATGCAACTCTCGATTCTTTGAAGTGTTTTAACGAGGTTGACTTGCAGGTAATGCCGAGAGGACATAATATTTTGGCTGACGGATTAGCTACATCAGCCGTGTCCTGCAAGATTCCTTTCCGCCAAACCCGACCATACACTGTTGAGGTTAAATGCAGACCTACAGTCCCTGATAATATCAGGTAATGGCAAGTGTTTGGAAATGACGATCAGATAGAGGATTTTCTGCAATGCAAGAAAGATTTTGAATGTACAAACATAGATCTAGAAAATGAAAACGAGAATGTAAATAACTCTGAATTCGAAATAGATAGTGTTAATATTGTAAATACAGTAGATTCAACAGATACAGTAGACTCAGGAGAGTTAGGGGATGACGAAGTGGATGCCGATGTTTTGCAACTGAAAAGCAACGTCTTACCTAGAGGTCTTGTCCCTTAGAAGATCTGTTTGACGGCGATGATGTAGCTAAGAAGCCAAAACTAGAGGCTCATGGGAAAGAGGTAGAGGACTGTAATATAGGAACTGACGAGAAGCCTAGGATGGTTAAACTGTCCAAATCTTTACCCCCAGAACAAAATCTTAAGTACATGGAACTATTCAAAGAATATTCAAATGTTTTTGCATGGGGCTATGAAGATTTAAAAGCCTACGACACCAGCATTATACAACATAGGATTCCCATCAAGGAAGACCAAAAACTGTTTAGACAGAAGCTTAGAAGGATAAATCCCAAATTGCTTCCCTTGATAGAGAAGTAGATCAAGAAAATGTATGATGCCAAGATCATAGTCCCACTGCGTTTCTCTAAGTGGGTTTCTAATTTAGTACCTACACGCAAGAAAACCGGTGAAATCAGACTCTGCATAGATTTTAGGAATCTGAACAAAGCATCCTTGAAGGATAATTACCCCTTTCCTAAGATGGATCACCTCCTGCAAAGTGTGGTCGGGTCCAGTCGGATTTCCCTGTTAGATGGTTTCTCAGGTTACAACCAGGTCCTAGTTCACCCAGACGATCAGGAAAAAACTGCTTTTACCACACCATGGGGCACTTTCATGTATGTGAAAATGCCTTTCGGTCTGATGAACGTAGGAGCCACCTTCCAGAGGGAAATTGACATCGCCTTCGTTGAAGATTTAGGCAAGTTTATTGTTGTTTATTTAGATGATGTGACTGTCTTCTCCCAAACTGATGATGAACACCTGCGGCACCTTAGACAAGTTTTTGAAAAATGTAGAAGGTTCGGGATTTCATTAAATCCCAAGAAATGTCTTTTTGGGTTAGAAGAGGGTAAATTGTTGGGACACATCATCTCTAAAGAAGGAATCAAAATTGATCCTAGCAGGATAGAGGCTATACTAAAGATAGAACACCCCAGAAACCTTAAAGAACTACAGTCCTTTATAGGGAAAATTAACTTTCTTCGAAGATTCATTCCTAATCTGGTTGAACTCCTCCGAAACATTACCAATATTCTAAAAAGGGACGCTAAGATAAAATGGGACCCTGAGTCCAGATCATCTTTTGAACAAGTCAAACGAGCGCTCACAGAAGCCCCAGTTTTGATTAGTCCTGATTTCACTAAAGATTTTATCTTTTTTCTTTCGCCTCTGAACATATGATATCAGCTGTATTACTACAGAAGAATAGTGAAGGGTATGAACAACCCATCACTTTCTTCAGCAAAGCCCTAAGAGATGCTGCATTAAACTACAATATTATGGAGAAGCATGCTTTTTCTCTGGTAAAGGCTATAAAGGACTTCAGGGTCTATATTCTTCATTCACACGTCATAGCATATGTTCCAAACACAGTGGTGAAAGACATCCTGACACAAGACAACCCTGATGGGAGAAGGGGAAAGTGGATTGCAGTTATTCTAGAATA
>ML803745.1:125106-165747 GCA_009831015.1 Picea engelmannii
CCGAAATTGGTATTAAAGTACGAGCTGAGATCTGCGGCCTCAAATGCATCGTGCAGATCTATGGTTCCAAATGGATTAATGGGCCCCCCCTAGCGTTCTTCTTTTAACCAAAGGGGGGGGGTCCGGAATGAATATTCCCCGCAGGTGGGTCCATTGTCACAGGTGGCTCAAGCCTATTGGTCAAGAAGTCCCGTCGCCCACATGCTTCCTGACATCCCCTCACCCATAGACGTCACCCTCCACCGAACCCACTTGTCCCACTCGCTCCTGGTCTGAGTCCCATATCATAACTGATGCCAGTCCCTGCTGTCAGGCCTCACCTTTTCCATTTATGGCTAGCCCCCTTCGGCGACTTTTACCTCCAATCACATGCCTCCATGTCATCTCCCGTACACATTGGCCGCCGTCACCTGCCATCTCATCCCCAAGTGGCCCGTTGCACATTAATAACGGGATGATTTTCCCGTTGTCATGATGACAGTTTTCCCGCGTCCGACCGACCCAGTTTTGAATAAAAACACCGTTGTGCCTATTTTCACTCGTTATTCCTCCCTCGCGCCAGAAACATCCATCGCACCAGAGAACTTATCTATCGTATTTCCATTGCTTCCCTGTTGTTTTCCTCCAACACCAGTAGACCCCACTAACGTTGTTTATTGCAGGTACAGTGGCCGAAATGGTTTCTAAGACAAAGCAAGATGAGGAGGAAGAGAATCCTTTCGTTCCTCCTCCGGTCGACCTGGATAAAATCCCGCTGGTTGACAAAGATCGGTTGATAGAGGACACCATATGCAGTTTTGACTTCTCCGATCTGCAATCATGGCTCCAGGAAGTTTTCCTGGACCAGAGCGACGAGATTGGGCTCTGGGAGTCCAACCTGCCCCTCTATCTGTTCCCATAAATTCATCATTTCACAGAGTTTTCACTCAAGTTCCAAGCTCACTATGTCCCTGAACAGAAAGCCATTTTTTCCTCCTCTGGGGACGTCCTTTTCTTCATTACCCCAGAGGATATCGACCAAATGATGCAGATAACCCGCCCGGAGTCCGCATCCCCTTTCAACCTGGAGATCCTCACTGAGATCTACCAAAAAATGACCTTCCCGCAGAGAGCTCAGATCGTGGAGCTTTTCCTCCCCACTTCCGCTCCACTCCCGACCACAAATCCCCCGTATCCTTCCTCTTTGTTTTCCGTCAAAGGAAATCAGATTATTTCCTGACTATGCACCCTGCTCGGGTACTATTCCGATCAATGGGTAGACGAACCCATCCTTGGTTTTCTCTCTATCTTTTCAAATGATGAACAACCAACCACCCAATTCGATTACAACACCTTCTTAGCCCATAACATCCATGAACAACTGGTGAATTTCGCCACTGAAGGCATGTTCAGGTACTCGTCCATCCTAGCTTACATGTTCATCTACTTCCAAGCAGACAGATTCAATTTCTCGATGCAGAAGATGGACGTTGATGGGAAGCCACAGCCGGTCACAGCGTGGACGTCTCTTCTAAAGCGCAATTCTGTCGAATACAACTTCGCAGAGTTCATTGATTAGTTTTACCACCCTGTGGTAAGTATGTTCACTGGCGTTCCTGAGCCATGAGTGAATGACGAAGTCTGGAGAGTTCTACACCTCTCAGAAAATGCAAAGATAGGAGACTGGTACTTGTACCAGAATCACTCCGAGAACCGATTCTACGGGTGCGAGTTGGTACCATACAAGCTTCCGAGATATATACCGGTAAGAGTTTTCACACTGGAATATATCAGGAAAATTATGAATTCTGATGATGTTCATTTTGTTTCACTAAAAAAGAAGCAACAGTTCCGGATTAAAGGGCAGATAGGTTCATTCATTTGCAACAACAGAGGCGCAGGTGACGAAGCAGACAAACTGTTGAGGGAAATGAATTTCCCCACTAGTTTCGCATGGCATTATGATCCCTGCGGGATCATTTCAGAGATGAGAGTCAGAAATAAAAATGCCCCGTATGCACATGAGCCGAGGCCCTAAATCGAAAGGTTTGCTAATCAAACAGAGTGGGAGCCTGATACGTTGGTGGATGTGGAACCAACTGTCGGGACGGAAAAACAGGTAGCCTCCAAAAGCGCGCCTCCCACTGCCACACCTCAGAATCCCAAGGAAAAGAGGCCTCGACAAGAATCATCTTCTCCGGTGACAGAGTTGTCTTCGGAGGAATTTAATATGCACGCCAAAAAGAGAAGGACTGTTCCAACGGCAGGCACGACAGTGGAGCAAGTGATCACCACCACCACAGTGGCCTCCCCAAGAGTCAAGCCCATAAGTCTGCCTTTCGGTTTGAGTCAACACAAGGAGATAGCGAAAGCATTGAAAACCACAGACTCTCCCTTAGATACTCCACCCAGCAAGACTGGGCCCAAATTGGGCATTTTTGAGAAATACGACTTAATCAAAAAGAGGAACCAGACCCTGACCAACAGCTCCTATGCCCAATTTCAGAAGCAGTCAACCACAGCTCAACACAGGCTCCTTTTGGCATTCGATATAGAGAAAGGGAGGATGCATATGGCCTACCTCCATGCACAAGTGTCAGATCCTAAAGTAATATCCGATTACAAAAGGGTCACAGTCGAGTTCCATGCCAAAGACGTGCACCCAGTGGACCAGATGGATCTGCATAAGCAGACCGAAGAAATGGTTTTCCACACTCTGGCCCATGCTACAACTTCTGCTTTAAGATATCGGA
This sequence comes from Picea engelmannii, assembly GCA_009831015.1. Taxonomy (NCBI): domain Eukaryota; kingdom Viridiplantae; phylum Streptophyta; class Pinopsida; order Pinales; family Pinaceae; genus Picea; species Picea engelmannii. Next base: position 127,839 of record ML803745.1, read on the forward strand.
CAACGTTGAGCAATGCCCAGACCCAATTGAAGATAGAGAAAATATCCTCTTTTGCAAAGGACAACAAAATCAAGACATTGGAGGAATTAGTCCTCAAAATCGGCTACGACCCTGCTAACATCAAGGCCGTCGAGGAAATGATAAAAAATAAGAATGCTGACATCGCTTCCTTGAGGAGGCAGCTGAAGCTCCCTCGAACAGAAGACCCACAAACAAAAGAGATAGCCGAAAGAGAAGGAGAAAAAGATGAAATGATGAGATTACTCATGGAACAGAATGCTCAGTTGAGGGAGATGGAGGCCGAGATGGAAAAACTGTTAAAGGAGAGAGAGCAGACCAAGATAGTGGAGGCCGTCCCCTTAAGTGCCATCCCCATTGCAGGATTAGGCACATCGACAGTGACAACAGTTCCATCCACAACAACAGCGTAGGTACCAGAAGGCACCATAGACCTGGCCAAGTCTATGGAAAGAATGAATTTGCAGGAGTCCAAAATTGGTCGACTTAAGAAAGAAGTGGAAAATCTCCAAGAGCTGAAGACTTCTTTCCAGGCAAGTCTAGCCAAAGAGAAGCAGGTGAATGAGCAAATCAGGAAAGAGTTGCAACAGCTCGAAAAACAGACAGTGGCGGGAAAAACCTTGGCAGAGGTTAAAGAACTTGTGTGGACTGATATTTCTAAATCCATAAACGAAATCTGGCCTATGGTTCAAATTATGTTTGAAAAAAATGAATTGCTTGAGAGAAACAAACAGGCAGTGGAAAAAATCAGAGCGGAGCTGGGAGACATGCCTGCACAAGCCAATGAAATCATAAAGTTCCTTAATTCAAAGACCAGGGAGGAACTAGAAGAATTGAAGATCGAGGATAGGACTGAAACTATATTGGAGGTGAAACAAGTTCTGACAAAAAGAGGCCTCATGCTTCAGCTCGAGGAGAAAATCCAAGTTATGGATCAAGGAGTGCGAAGGTTTTTCCATAAGATAGATGCTCTGCAGAGGAAAGGCCTGCCTGGTATGAAAGTCATAAATGATAAATTAATGATGCTCCCTGACTACAAGAAAAGGCTGACAGAAATATCTAGCGACAGCTCAAAGTTCGCAGGGATACAAGGGAGTATCACAGGTAGAGCCTTCATGGAGGCACTGCAGTTGGATATTGAGATCCAGCATGAAATTAAGCACATTTTCGTCATCAAGCCTACATTCGCTAAGTACACAGACATGGACGAAGTGTACAGGAGGTTTCTCAAAGTGACAGTGCCAGGTCATATCTGATGGGAAGAATTATGCGATCTACTAGATTAGTAGATGAGCTGTCATTTCCAGTCAGCTGTCCTGTCAGCAGAGGTTGTGGAGGCACCTCGCCAACGGCCTACCCTTAAGTTCAGCAAACAGTTGTGATGAGTCACCAAACAGTTTTTGATTAGTTGAGTTAGTTATGCTAATAATAGTATGGACACGTCCTGATTAGTTATGACAAGAACCTTTGTATTTTGACTTATAAATACTTCTTTTTTCAATGTATTGGGGGTTGTTGTCTTGCACACCCGATTGTTATCGAGCTGTAACATTTTTGACGAGATCCACCATTAATAAAGAAGAGGCATTTTACAGGATTCTTGCGCATGTTTCACTGGTGATGTGATTTTCTTAGTTAAATGTTTTCTTGCTTTGTGATCATCTTGTTTTTCTATAACTAATCTGTACGAATAGCGTTATGTTGCAGGATTTATCCCTGATACCCTATTTCCAATTCTATAGATTTTAATGTTCATCTTCCAAATATCTTCAATTAAGAGATTCTTAAGTGCTTGTTAATTGGAGTTATTTTCCTTATCTTTTCTTCTGTCCATCACTTAAATTATTAAAGATCCAGTGAGCTTGTTATCTCGCCTTGTGAAAGATCTCTTCGGCGTTTTTGGTTGCATCTCAGATTTTATCAAGTACAGACCCCATAGCCCAATGGATGTGTAATTTGTCTCAACCAACTTTAAAAACCTTTTACAACAAAACAAAACTTGTGCCTTTACCTAGCCTAATATCTTTCAAACAAAGCTAAATCTTATAGAGAGATCCCTCTGGAGCTAGAAGGGCTAGATCCCAGCTTTAAAAGTGGTTGGTTAAGGTTACCTTTGTAGATTTCTTCTTTTTCAACCTCTAGGAAATTTACCGAGTGCTAACAGGAGGGAGGGGAAACTGTGGGACCCAAACCTTTCTCTAGGTGGAGAAATAAAATCTATATACAAACGAGGTGGGCATGCCCCATGCTCGTGTCATGTAGCTCAAAAAATTTAAGATGGTAACTGAAGTTGTATGATGATGTAGATAACTGCAGCACCCTCTGGGGAAGTTTGATAATAGTAGATGATAATTCTGATGGTGAACGTACTCTAAAAAAGTGCAAGGACACATGTAGGAAGTGTCAATGACCTGTAGGCATTGATGGCCTAACAAATTCATAGGTATTCGGATAGTATAAAACAACTGCAATAGTCACATAGTAAGACCCACCGTAACATGATATTTCATTGAATTCAAATGTTAGGGGGGTCAACGACGTCAGAGAGAAATGATTGTTCCCTCTTTGTCGTCTGAGACTCCTCATTGTAAAGGTAATGAGAGTCAAGATATTGTCGCCCTTCTGGAAACTGTGTTGATGTCGATAGACAGAGAGACACGACTCCAAGAAGCCAAGGACTTCATGAAATCCACTAGATGAAATCAAGAACTGATAAGGAACATGAACGAAGTGAAGATGTGGTGAGACTCAAGACTATCCTTGGTTGGGGTTATATTGGAAGGATAATTGGAAACAATCGTAAAACTGTATCTAGTGTCAGGGGGACGACTAGACATGAGGTTAAACTGGTCCAGAGGCATGACAAAGTGGACAAACTCAGAGAGTAGGGGTACATGGACTGTGGGATACTTGGGGTTTATGGATGATTCCAATCTGCATAGAGGATAGTGGCTGCCCCAACCAAGGGCAACATGGGTTTCTTTTCCATAAAAGGAAGGTTGTCAAGGGTGACAAAAAAAATCTAAGTAAATGATGGAAACAAAGGCTTTTTACCATTACCAAATAAATAAAGAATAATTTGGGATGAGTGTACAGATACAGAAATGGGTGCCTGAGTGCAAGATGGCTTGGCCTGTGAGGATGCAAGTTGCGTGGAGAACAAGTGGAGGGTGGGGGCCCCATAGGTGGGTTTTTGTATGAGGTAAATTAATGGAGGGTAATCTGCAGATGGGAAAATTGATTATGGATCAAATGGAGGGTTAATGATACTATGGAGGTGTAGTCAAAATAGAACTGTGATGAGGTAACTTGGGATTCCATTAGGAAAGATAGCAAAAATGAGGAGAAGGAGTCTGTGTCTGATTATCATAAATGTGTAATACTATCGAGACTCCCATCCTAGGGGTGAAAGAAGCATGAGTGTCAAACTGCCAAGGGGGAATATGAATGGGACAACTCATGTGGGGGAGAGTGCTACCGGGTGATAGTACCAAAATGTAGTGGAGGTGGTAGTACTGTAGAGCTAGATGTAAGGACCCTAAAGTCAAATGTTAGAGGGTGTGACTGGGAGATGCAAGTGATATTCATAGGGAATGGTTACATGGAAGTGTCGAACATATACCTGAAGGGGTTGTGCTATGTTGGGATTACCAAGTATATGCACACATGAAAACCAAATACCTGCACAGATGAATATCATATGATAGTTATTTGATAATTTTGAACATGAGCATGCATACCTGGGCGTGATGTGAGAAAAATGCTCCCCCGGGGTCGAGTGCAGATGGGAACCCGAGCAATGTGACTGTGTAGGCATCAAGACCTTGATCCTGTAGCTGAAGACAAATAAAAAAATAGAGACGCTAAGATCCTATAACTGAGTGTGGAATTTTGGCAAAAGGGACTATATATGGTTGTGGGGCCCACAATGCCACCTCATTTGTACCTGCTGCCATAGTGACGTGACGAGAGGTGTTTTCAGATTTGGAGATTACAGTAGTTCGAGCCAACCGATCAAGGAGTTGTGAGAGCCATGTTAGTGGTCTTATCCTCATGCACAATAGATAGGTTGTAATTTTTGGGTAGGGTAGTACGGATGGTTGTGCTAGGGTGTTTTGTAGGGATGGGACCACCAGTGCGCGGGAGAAGGAAGGATATTCGTGCTAAGATGTGCAAGTATAATTTATTATCTCATGCATGGTGTTTAGTTGTACTTAATACATCCATGCATGGGGGTGCGTGGGTTGGAAAAATAGGTGTGCATGTGATGTGCAATTGTTTCTCAGATAGTGGCGCATCAGTGCGCAACTGTGTAAATAACAAGTGTGCATCAATGTGCACCTGTGGGTGTGACAGATGCACATTGATGCACCTTTGTTTCTTCAACAGTTGCGCATGGATGCACAATTGTGAAATTAAAAGGTGCACATATGTGCGCACTTATGGGGGTGACAACCACACACTTGAGGCAAAGATGGGGGGCTTTAAAAAACTTGTATTTTTTGAAGATTTTGGTAATGAATGAGGAATGTTGATCAAGTGTTTTTTTTGTGAATGTAGGTGATCAGTTCAGCATGCCATTCCACTAGAGGGAGCGAGACTAGGAGTGCCTCAGGGAGGCAGTGAGAGAGGAGTCGGGCATTCATAGACTCTTAGTAGCATGTGGGTTGCTCAAGTTCTTTGAATGCCCACTGATACGGTTGCAGGAGTACCTGCTTCAGTATATGCATTCGATGTGGAGCATTGATTTGCAATGATTCATTATGCGAGGGTAGAAGTTGACATTCTCAAATATGGAGGATGTTTATTTCTTGACGAGGCTCCCTTTTCGGGGGATGGACCTACCTGTTGATCCCCAGTTGCTAGGGGATGTACACTTGGTAGACTTGGCACAACGTTTTTGTTTAGGTTCTAACATTATGTCGAGTTCAGTCATCTGCATCAAGGCGATGGATGAGCTCTTGTATCAGTGCATTGTAATGATGATTTTGAGGATCTACGGATCCTTACAGACTCAGTGGATCAATGGTGGTTAGCTCAAGATTATGCAGAGAGTGTTGGATGGGGATTTTTTTTCCTGGGGCTTGATGCTTCATACCAAGATGATGGGGCAACTTCACCAGTGTCAAACCACTGAATCTGGTGAGTTTTATTTTGGATTGATCTTGGTGGTGTGCTTTCTGGAGAGGGTGCCCATGTTGTGCCATACAAGTTTTTTACTAGTTACTGGGGCATGGGAGCCACAACTGATGCGGTGGGAATCGATTTTGGTATGTCATGGAGGGGGGGAGTGTGGCCACTATTCTACAGCTACATTGGTGCGCGTGTGGTGCCATATGTCACAGATTATACTATGGTTCCCATATGGTGGGATGGACTTCCGACATGACCCGGATATGGTGAAACCTCCTGGATAACATTGGGACCAGAGAGGTATGTTGGTGCTTTTATGTTTGGTCATTTTGATAGTATAGCATATGTTTATGTATGGATGGATTTTGATTCTATATTTGTTTGTTGTGTGTGTAGATGTGGGGTCGCGAGGTCGAGAGGTGGAGGTGGTTGGAGATTTGGTTAGACAGGGGCTTGTGATACCGTCCTGGGTAGAGCCACGGGTGAGAGAGAGACATCAGAGGGATGAGGCTAGTTTGAGGCCAGCAGATGAGGCGAGATCCGGTAGGAGGCAAAAATTTTATGATCTAGGTGCAAGGCCATCGCATGCACCTCAGGTAGAGGTTGGCGGGGTGTTAGATGATTTTTTATGCCAATTGCAGGTGGTATTATAGGGTGTGCCAGAGGGCATGTGGTCCCATATTTAGGACGAGAGAGTCTTGGAGAAGTGTGTGGGTCTTTCAGCAGATTTGCAGACCCTGATCCGCAGAGCAGTTGTAATGGGAGTAGAAATGACTGGGTGACTTCCCACTAGACTTGGAGGACCCCCAGGTGGTGGGGCACCTCCTACAGAACCTGGTGGGGGTGCTTTGGGGGCACCTTGAGTACTATGTTGGATATTTTTGTATTTATATAAGCCTCTGACCCCATTTTGTATAGGGTAGTGTGATACCCATTTTGTACCTATAGGGGTGAGGGGTGCTCACTTGCCTACAGGCGATGTACATTTTGTACTTGTTTGTAAACATTGATGACACATTGATCGATATATATATATATATATATATATATATATATATATATATATATACATGTTGGGGATATCTGTGATGTTTACATGTGATGGTATTTTTGTTGTATTTTTATGATGTCTAATCTATATACTCTGACAGACTTTTGATGACCTATGTATGTGTGATGATGTCTTGATGTGATAAATGGAAATCTAGCACCAGGTTATCCATATTATCTACTATTTGATTAAATTGTTGTGGAATATGTGTAAATATAATTGAAAAAAAATTGCAAGATAAGAGTCTAACTGGCAGGTATTTGCGAAAGAGGTAAGGATCGCGAACATAGTACACATTTTTGAGTTGCAAGATGACAAGATGGGAATCTAATAAGACACTAAGGTGGCGAATGTGACGGTGACTACCCTCGATGAGGAGGCCAATGATGATTGCATGTTCTTCTTGGTTGTTGGTTTCTAAGCCCAAACATATGCTGCTGGAGTGGAGTAGTTCATGTGAGGGGGTGTAGAGGGCCCAAGTGGTTGAAGCGAGATTCTTTGTCCAGCAGCTAGCTATGTCAGTGTAACTGATATGGTAGGATGATGGAGGAAACATCTATCAATAACAAAATGGTAGATCAGACATGAGGAGTGGAGGTGAAAAAACAAGACTAAAAACTCTACAATTGTGTATGAAGAAAAATCCTAGTGTAGAATGACTACGCTCAGGTGAAAAAATTCTTTAAGTAGAACCCGTTGATGGGTTCTTTAAGAGGATATCCTTCTGGAGAGTCTAGGATGTATGCACCTTTAGTGAGGTAGTGTTGGACGATGTAGGGTCCATGCCATAATGAATTGAATTTCCCATGGCTGAAAGTATCATGAGTGATATCGTAGGCTAGGAAGAGATCTCCTTCGTTGAATGAGAGAAGGTTGAAATGGCATCAAAGGTGGATTTAGACCATTTTTTATCTGCCTAATTGTTCTGTAATGAAAAACGACGATCCTCATCTAGTGACTCTAAGTTCAACAAGCACTGCTCCATTGGAGCAGTGTTAGGTAATAGCTCGATGGCAATGCACAATATGGGAATTTTTCACTCGATGGGGAGGGTGGCTTAAATCCCATGGACAAGATGAAACAGTGTAAAATCGTGGCGGTTTTAAATGACATGTGATAAGACAATAATGTTGAAAACAACATATGATTCCAATTGATCTTATGTTTGCTGAAAGTGCATTGCAACATGGTTTTGAGGACTTTGTTGACAACCTCAACCTATCAATTGGACTAAGGGTAGTATGTGGAGGAAAAATCATGGGAGAAGCCTAGCCTTGAGGAGAGTTTGATGAAGATATCATTCTCAAAGTATTTACCGTGATCGGAGACTAACTTTAGTGGGAATCCGAAGCGGGTAATAACATGGTTGAAGAAAAACATGTTGTTGTGTCAGTGGTGTTTTTTAAGGTAGGTGTCGATTCGACCCATTTCATAAAGTAATCTACTACCACGATGATGTACTTGTGTCCATTTCTAGATGGAGGATTGTAAGTCATGAATTCTATGCCCCATTTGCAGAAGAGCGGGTGGCGCTTGTGCTTTGTTTGCATAAAGTTGGCATTTGTCACATCACTTGACAACATGGATGTAGTCATGAAACAATGTGAGCCAGAAGTATCCAGCTCGAATGATTTTTTGGGTAGTGGACATACCTGATAGGTGTCCACTACAGGTGCCACTATGGAAATCATTCAATACTCTGTGGGCTTCATTGATGGTCAAACATCGACAAAGTATGGTGTCGACCCCACGTCAATACAAAATGTCATCAATGGGGAGGTAGTGAGGGGCCTGATTGTTACACATTATTTTCATCATCCCTATGACTGTTAATGATGTAAACCTATATATTTCCTTCAGAGGGGTTAGTGGCCTAAGTTCCTAAAGAAATAAGGGAGAAGAACTTTTCCTGAGAAAAGAAGTTGCATTCTCCTTTGTAAAAACCCTATTAAAGAGGATGTTTGTAGGTTGCTATATAGGCAGGATGCGAAAATGCATGATTTTCGCAGGCTATACCATAGCTAGGTTGCGAAGTGTTCACAGGTTGCTATATAGGCAGGGTGCAAAAATGCTCATACGTGGGAAAAATGAGCATCTTCTCAATGCTTCTAGAAGGAGAAACTTCCATGGTGAGGTGGCATCCGAATGGTTTGGATCTTACTCACTTTCATGATTTAGTGGGATCATCCTAACCTCCTCACCTTATTCTCTTCAACTTATAAAGGGAGAGCAACTGTCGTGGAGAAGGTTAGCTTTTGGGATTAGCTTGGATTGGATTGATCTTTGGAGATTGTTAGCTTGGCTAGATGAGGCATTTTGTCAAGATAGATTGTGAATATTATCATATCTATGCTCTTAGAATTCTTGGAGTGGAAGTGTGTGGGGAATGAAGGACAGTTGAAAAGGACCTTACGACATAAAGGCCATGGTTGTAATCTCTCTTTCACATTTAATATGATACATTAATATGATTCTTTCCTATAAAGCTTGTTGTGTTTTATTGTATGATTCCTTGATCACATACATAGGTTTATATTGAGTTTATGCTATTACTATCACTTTGGTTGGTTGTGTTCTTTTGCAGGTTGATCATTGTATGAGTGTTGGAACAGAGCTAGGATGGTGATGGCGAGAGGAAGCGACGTTTAAACGGTATGTCACCTATCCCTCTTTAGTTAGTAAATTCAATATCTAAAACTTAAGGAAAGCGTCATGTTCTGGTGTGTTTTTTTCTAGATCCAGGAGGATCTAGGGAGATCAGTTAGTGTCCGCACCTACCGATTTATCCAATAAAAAAATTGGTAACTCCACTGGGGAAAACATTGTTTCCTAGTTAGTCTAGTTTCCCTTGCTTTGATTGCTTGATTTCTGGTCTCTGAGTCTAAGGCAGATCCATCCAGACTCTCTGGATCTGAAAGTTCACTTATACTCTTTGTTCTTTTTTCCAAATTCCTTTTGATTACAGATATTCTTGCACTTCACCTGTATACAACCTACAAAAAAAATTGATTTCACACCTCACTATTTAAACCAGTGCGACATTTCCGCACCCTACCCATTTCTAGCCTACGAAAACTGGTGATTTTCTCACTGTAATATACTGCTGGCTTGTGAACTTGTTTGTAATTTTTTTTTTGACTGGGTCTTGTTATCTTTTGATGCCCAGTTTTTCTTTGATCAGCTAGATTGAACTTTTGGAGCCTATATTGATCTGTTTACATTCTTCTTGACATTCTTTGAGTTGTTTTTAGCCATATTTTCTTTGTTTGGTTTTGAAGGATTAGTCTCTTGCTTTGAGTGTCTTTCAATTACAAAGCATGTGTTTTCTTTAGAATTGTTTAGGGAAAGATCAGATTTCTTCTAAATAGTTCTCTTTAAAAGAAAACTTTTAGTTTGGGTTTCTTTGTTTTAAGAAAGTTCATTATTGCTTTTAGTGAAAATTTTGAAACAAAAAGATTTAATTTCTTGCTTTATATTAGATTGGGGGCATCCTTTCATTTGAAGTAGAGAAATTGCATGATTCTTGGCATTTTTTGGTCTTAAATTCTGAACAATTTTAAGATATTGAATCGTGTATTGGTGTACAGTCTCTTTGTATCATTTCTTGAAGATATTGATATTGATGAGTTTTAAAATGTTGGGACATTGTGCATATGGGAATGATAAATGTTTTCTCCTTCTTGTAGCATAGCTTTCATCGAAATGAAAATATTGCATCTTCATCTCTTTGCATAAATTTTGAGTCGGTCAAAACACCATATTGTCCACGCCATTTTCCTCTTGAGTAACAACAACCATAAAATAAAGTGTTTATAAAAAAATGATTAGACATTTTTTATACTTTCTGGTAACAAACCTACATTAGATTAGTTGTAGGGCTTTGGAATAGGTGTGAAAGATAACTTTCCAAAGTTTCAAACAAACATAGAATCTTGAGTTAGGGAGTGGTTAAATCCACTTATTACATTTTGTCCTGGGAAGCCCTTCTAACACAAGGGTCAATCACAAGGTCGCATTAAGACTGACAGAGTTACTCACCCTGCTTTGTTGGTCTTGGTGTAGATATTGCGTGTATTATGGGTGTCGCTTGAAGGTATACCCACAATTATGAGTGGAAGCCTTTCGAGTTGATTTCAGTCTAGACACCCTATCTTTGCACGTGGATCAGACCGTCGACTTTTTCCCTAGGCATTACTGTAGTAATTGGTAACCTTAGCGGCCTATCTCTCTAGGTTCTTTACATGAGGTGACTGTGGAGGGGTAAGTATTCACGGTACCTGGAATCGACGTTGGCCAAAATCACTCGAGCTCCTTGGAGGGTATACCCATGTTTATGTGTGGGAGCTTGCACCAGGGTGTAAGTCTATTAAGAAGGTCATCAACGTAACTTTTCCACCTGCTCTATCTTAGCCCCTTCTTACATTGTTCCCACAACATTGGATTTCATCACCAACTAGTGTGTTCATTGTGAGAAGGTTTTGTTTGCTTGCTTGCTTACTATATTTTTAGTGTGTGTTGTTTGTTTTCCCTAGAGGACTCTAGATTGGATATTTATTTAATGGTGTCAGTTCCTGGAATGACCAATGAAGGAACCCCTACTCCATGGGAACCTTTTGTTTTTACTTCTTATGGAAAAATTGGTCATCCTCACATCACTACTTTGAGCCTTCTAGGTCTCACTATTGGATTGTCGGTGTGGTTGTTTTCCACTCAGGTAATCCCAAATGTAGTAAGTGATTTAGTCACAAGAACTTCCCCCCAAGAGCATCAACCTCATGTTGATCCTTCACCTTATTCACCAGTAAGTTCTTCTTCGCCTTCTTTGCTTGTAAGGTCTCCTTCCATTTCATCTTCTTCATCAAGTGAAAGTTTTGAAGCTAGTAACCTCGTGAATAAGAAGAAGAAGAAAGATAAACAAGGGTCAAAACCTTCAACCACTGTCAAACATGTTGGAAAACAACTAGTTACTGTTAATCGTGATGGGAGTGTTGATGATGTCACGATAACCCAAAAAAATCGTAATCCCAAGTACCCTTGCAGGATTTGTAAGGGCATCCATATTCTTAAGGACTGCTCTGGTCTATCCAAGGTTATAGAAGTATGGTATACACAACCTGAACAACCCATGTTGTTAGCCTCTGAACAACATGTTGATGACATCTCTTCAACTAGTCACGATACCATTGGGACGAAGAAAAGTAGAGTAAAATTCCCATGTATGTTATACAAAGGGCGTCATCTAACTCATCTTTTCCCTCATATGGAAGAAGCCTCGAAATTCTTGGAAGACATGACTATTTCACAGCCTCATCTTCCAGCTGCTTATCGCAAGCTTTATCTCAACCCACCTATAGTTGATGAAATGATCAATCTGGTTCCCCCGTCGATCAGTCCAGTTGATCAAGTGGTCAATCTGGTCACATCCTTGTTTGAACCAGTAGACCAAGTGGTCAATCCGATCCCATCCTCGGTTGATCCCACTCTCCTGTTAGAGAGTGAAACCCAAGCGGTCGATCCTTTTCTAAGAATCGATCCCATTCTCTCCTTGGAGAATGCAACCCAAGTGGTTGATCTGATCTCATCATCGGTCATTCCTACTCTCCCGCTAGAGTGTAAACCCGATACTTCCCATGTTCTTCTCGTTGATATAGACTCTTTCGTGTTGGTGGGCATTCCTCCTTCTCCCGTGAAACCCCCTCCAAGTAATGAGGCCATCCTTTTTAATTGGGGTGTGCTAACTAGACCTTGTCTTGCCTCTCACATTCCTTTCCAGATTATAGTGCAAGTTTGTGGTCAGGACTTTCCTCAGATGTTGATAGATGAAGGTGCATTCGTTAGCATTTTGTCCTATTTTTCTTGGAAAGCTTTGGGTTGTCTTCAGCTTGCCCCGGTTACATAGAATTTGTTATCTTTTAACAGAAGAACCAGTCAACCTTTAGGGACCCTTCCTAAGTTTCTTGTAACTTTGGGAGGGAAAACTATCTTTATTGATGTCATGGTCGTCCAAGACCCCTTGGATTTTTATTTAATCCTTGGGCGAGACTATGTCTATGCCATGAAAGCTATTGTGTCCACTCTTTTTCGTGTGATATCTTTCCCACACGATGGAAGAATGGTGACTATTGATCAACTTTCATTCATCGATCCTGACTGGATTACCTCCCTAAATGGTTCTTATATGAAGACAGTACTGCCCTTGCCACATGTCAATTATGTGGTGTTGTCTCCCACAACTTCAACTTCTGATGACTTGGATCCATTAGTTGACATGGTGATCTCTTCAATGGGGTTGTTAGAGCCTGATCTCTTTACTCCTGTCGTGACCCTCGACATGGTGTCCTTCCAAAGTGTGTTTCTTCCTTCCAGTGAAGACTTCTTGGAAGCCATGACTGAGCTTTGTCCCTTGACATGGTGTCATTCTGGAGCATTGTCCTCTTGGAATCCATGATCAATAAGAGAGACTTTGAGGATAGTGTTTGCGTCTCTAAGGAAACCTCGTTAAAAAATGAAATAGAGGTCTTTGAGCATGATTTTTTTATTTCAAGCTCATTAAAAAATGAAACCACTTACGATGATAGTTTTTTTGTCTCTGTGGCAACCTCATTAAAAAATGAAACAGAGGTCTAGGGATTGAACCTGGATCCATGAGCATAGTTCTTATTCCTATGTCAAGCTCATTTAAAAATGAAACAGATTGTTCCGCCTCTATGTTTGAGTCAAGTCCCTCGTCTAGTATTTGAAGCTTCATTTCATTCATCTTTGAAATTGGATGAAATGAAGCTTGGGGGGCATTTGGATATAGCCTCTAAACTTCATGTTGAAGTTGAGTCACTAGCTTCTTAAGCTAAACGCTAAGTACCAACCATGTGAATTCATGGATAATGCGTTGGGAAGTTCAAGCATAGTTTTTACTTTGGTTCAATCTTGTGTAAAAATGAAACCACTTACCTCAAGCATAGTTTCCTCTGGTTCAAGCTTGTGTAAAAATGAAACCAGGTCCAAGAATTGTTTTGTTTTGTTTTAAATCTTGGGTAAAAATGAAAACAATCCCCATCTTAGTATTTGTTCTCTCTCATGCTCGTAAATACATGAGAATAAGTTACTGATCTTAGTCTTTGTTCTTTCTCGTGTTCGTAAATCAATGAGAATGTAACTGAGTATAATTTTATCACTTTTTCAGACTTGTAAAGGTTATACGAAAAAGGAACCCACTGGATTTCCCTTTAAGCTCTTTTTAGACTCTCTAAACATGAAAAGATTGTTGAGAGATATTGTTATTTTCATGCTCGTTAAAGTATTTGAAGAAAACGTCTGTTGAGCGATAGTTTATCTCTTTTTTAGTCTCATCAGACTACTTTACGAAAAAGGAACTAAGAGAGTTCTCTTTAAGTGTTTTTTAGACTCTGTAAACATGAAAAACCCCTGAGTTTTCTTTCTTTGGACTCATAAAACAAACATTAAAAGGCCCATGTGGGACCGAACCACTCCTTCCTAGTTTTTAAACATACTCCAAGGGACTCATCCGAAGGATGAGCTTACATTTCAAGCATATGTTATCCTCCTCAAGCTTGTGTAAAAATAAAGAGGTACTCACCAAAAATGGTGGGGGAAAATTGGGAAAGAAATGTGTCTAAACCTGTATTCTATGGAAGAGTCACTTTTGAACATGACATCCTTTCACTCGCTTTGTGTCTAGGTTAGAATATCTACTTGTCTCCTGATCATACTCCTTTATAAGATTACAAATTGGTCTATGATCCATGTTGTTGAGTCAGTGTTTCCAAGACAATTGTCGTGTTGTCAATATGTTCAAAAGAGATGTTCAACTCGAAAATCCTTCGATTGTGTTGGTCATTTCTACAGTCCTGAAGCCTTCTATTGAGTCATCCATCCCTGAGTCAGTCCTGAGTTACTAGTTACCCTGATCTACATCAAATATTGTTACTTGTTTTGTGTCATTGATGTGGGATACATTAAGGCCCTCCCGTGATAAGTCTTTTCCTGTCGAATTCAACTCATTATCCAGGAAATAGACTTAGAAACTAATTGGTACCTTGAAACTTGCATGCCTCAATGGAAGGTTTCCTCACTTTCGACAGTGGGTTTTCATTATCGAACCCTGATCGAGAGATTTCGTCGAGTGTTCGACCTCAGCTCATTGATTCACATTCGTTGGATTGTACTAGTGTACCTTGGGAGTCATTGACATTAATGGTGATTTCCCTCACACTTGTTAATAGTATACACTAATGACCGGTAATCAAGTGGTTTCTACCCTGTTCGACTTCGACACATGTATTCACATGGTTAGATTCATGCTATAGAGTGGTGGAGATGAAGACCCTGGATCTTTTTTGACAGATTCAGGTTGCGTTGGATTATATTCAGTTTGTATTGTTGAATAGATCCACATTGTATGTCTCGTGGCTATGTTCAAATTTGAGTCTTTAACACATAGATTCATAGTGTATTTTTGGTGGCTATGTTCAGATTTGAGTCATATTGGCATGGATCTACAGTGTATGTTTGGTGGCCATGACCTGTCTTACTTGACATGGATCTTCGCATGTCGAAATTTATGCTCTGAGTCATTTGTATTCTGAGTATGGAAATGCCTACCTCAGTGATGATATATTATTGTACTGTATTTCCTTGCTTGTTGGCAGGTTTCCGACCGACTATTCCTTGTTCCCTACACACACTCAAAAACGTATTTCATCCATCACTCTGTTCTAACTTCATACTTTGGGGGGCTCTCTGTTAGACATTATTTTTTTCATCCCTATGACCGCTAATGATGTAAAACTATTTGTTTCCTTCAGAGGGGTCAGTGGCCTAAGTTCCTGAAGAAATAAGGGAGAAGAACTTTTCCTGAGAAAAGAAGTTACATTCTCCTTTGTAAAAACCCTATTAAAGAGGATGTTCGCAGGTTGCTATATAGGCAGGGTGAAAAAATGCCTGATTTTCATAGGCTACACCATAGCTAGGTCGTGAAGTGTTCACAAGTTTCTATATAGGCAGGGTGCAAAAATGCTCATATGTGGAAAAAATGAGCATCTTCTCGATGCTTCTAGAAGGAGAAACTTCCATGGTGATGTGGCATCCGAATGGTTTGGATATTACTTTCTTTCATGATTTAGTGGGATCATCCTAACCTCCTCACCTTATTCTCTTCAACTTATAAAAGGAGAGGAACTCTCATGGAGAAAGTTACCTTTTGGGATTAGCTTGGATTGGATTGATATTTGGAGATTATTAGCTTAGCTAGATGAGCCATTTTGTCAAGATAGATTGTGAATATTATCATATCTATGCTCTCAAAATTCTTGGAGTGGAAGTGTCTAGGGAATGAAGGACAATTGGAAGCGACCTTACGACATCAAGGCCATGGTTGTAATCTCTCTTTCACATTTAATATGATACAGTAATATGATTCTTTCCTATAAATCTTGTTGTGTTTTATTGTATGATTCCTTGATCACATACATAGGTTTATATTGAGTTTATGTTATTACTATCACTTTGGTTGGTTGCGTTCTTTTGTAGGTTCATCATTGTATGAGCGTTGGAATGGAGCTAGGATGGTGATGGTGAGAGGAAGTGGTTTTTAAAAAGTATGTCACCTATCCATCTTTAGTTAGTAAATTCAATATCTAAAACTTAAGGAAAGTGTCATGTTCTGGTGTGTTTTGTTCTAGATCTAGGTGGATCTAAGGAGATCAGTTAGTTTCTGCACCAACTGATTTATCCAATAACATTGATGGTGAAGGCGCCAACGATCATCTTGAGAGAGATGAGATCCAAACTTTTGGGTCTGAAGGTAGAAGAGAAGGTTTCCATACCAGGGGTCATCCGAGGGGATGTAGAAGAGGTGTTCGTCGGGATGTAGAAGAGGTGTTCGTCAGGAAATCCATGTTGACGGGTGAACTTTTAGTGTTTGAGGGAAATGTCATGATGAGCTCAGTGAGAACAAATGATTTCTTGATTTTGGGAGTTGAAAACTCTAGGTTGTATTCCTAAAGGATGACGATCCATTGGGAAAATTTACCATTAATTTATCGTCGACTAAGAAAGTACTACATGGGGTTGGAATCTTCCACAACTTTGGCAGTGTGAAGCAGGATATAATGACGCAGTTTCTGGACTTCAAGGACAACTGTGAGGGAGATTTTCTCTTCATGATTGTACCTCAGGGGTGGTCTTGAAAGGTTTTTACTGATGTAGTAAAGAACATCCTCGTGACCATCATCTCTTAGTTGGATGAGAACTCCTGCTATTGAGATAGTTGAGGCCAACAAGTAGAGGATGTAGTCGCAATCATAGATGGGAGGACTAATCCAAGGGGCATTGGATAACGCTACTTTTAAATAATCAAAAGTGGTTTGGGCATGTTCATCCCATTGAAATGGGATATCATGACGCATTAAGAAGAGGAAACCATGTGCAGGAGTGGCGTAATCTAGGACAAAGTGGCGTAAAATGTTTGCTTTGCATTTTAGGCTCTGCAGTTGGCTCAAATTCCTAGGTGGTGGAATTTTTGTGATAGCTTGGACCTTGAGGGGGTCCACTATGATCTCATGTTGGGAGACTATGAATCCAAGGAGGCATCTGAATGTGATGTAAAAGACACACTTGAGGGGGTTCAAGAGGATATTGTATTGTCAACATCACTGAAAAATGACCCACAAGTCATCTAGATGTTGTGTTTGTTTCTTGGATCGAGCACGGAGGTCGTCCAAGTAAGCGAGAATGATGTGAGCATGATCATGGAAAATGTAAGTCATGGCCCATTGGAATTTCACACCTACATTTTGAGTCCAAAAGGCATGACACAATATGTGAAAGTACCCCATGGGGTGGCAAATGCAGTTTTATACTGACCTACTGGGTGGATTTGGATTTGATTGTAGCCAGAGAAACCATCCATGAAGGACAGGGCCTTGTGCCCTGCACATTCATCAATAATTTGGTCGATGAAAGGTGTGGGGAAGTTTTCTTTGGGACAATCATGGTTGAGATCGCAAAATTCAGTGTAGATGCAAATAGTGCCCTATTTTTTGTTAACGAGGACGGGGTTGGAGACCCATGACGTGTAATCGATGGGGTATATGAAACCTGTAGTGTGTAGTTTGTCGATTTCATCTTTGATAGCTGCATATTTGGATGGGTGAAGTGGTTGTTTCTTTTGAAGTACTAGGGAAACATCAGGCCATGTGTCGATGTGATTTTTTACGATTGAAGGATCGAGCTCAGGCATCTCCATGTATGACCAAGAAAAAATATCTCGGTATTCCTGAAAAAGATATTTGTAAGTTGTGAGTTATTCAGGGGAGCATGTGGCACCAATGGTTATTTCCTCTATGATTCAAAGTTTGATGGAAATGTTGATTTTGATAGTGGGGGAAATATTGGCAATGTTTCCTTCTTCAAAAGCATCGGGGGTAGGGATAGGGTTGTTGAACCAGAATATGTGCCCCGATGGAATACAATACTTGGTTTTGATTGTACATATGGAGGCTTGGCTAGGAGGTTCAAAGGCTTCCTGTGAGAGAAAGAGCACTCTGTGATGGAGGGAATTCCATGGCCAATCGAGGGTAGTTATCTCCTCTAGGATATCTTCGTCACGGTGAAAAATGCAAGAATATATGGGATATGTGGAAGTAACATTGGTGATGGTCACCGTGTGATTGTCTTCAGGTGGTGAAGATGTAGAGGGGGTATCACAACTATGGTGCAATGGAGCAATTCTCATAAACCAAATGTCTAGATACTGTGGGTTGTAAACTATGGTTGGGGGTAAGATGTCCTGAGGGAAATGAACTAAAGAATTGGGAGGATTTGGGGGTAAATTCTTAAACAGTCTATCCATAAACCATTGGGGGGTGGGAAGTGTCTCAGGTTCATGGGAGGTGGTGTGATAAGAATATGGAGAAGGAATAGGGGAAATCACCTGCATCACAGGAAGTGAGGTGGTTGGTGGATTTTGAATAAGGGTCATTTGACGATGCCTTTAATCAATGATCGAAGGACATTGGTATGTGAAATGATCAAGTGAGTCACAAAGAGAGAAAGGGCACCTCATCTGTTCGTTTATTGAGGTCATGACATAATGGATGTCAGTGACATGGGTACTCGATGACGTGGGTGGAGAGGGGTCTTGTTGAAATCTTTGGCATACTTCCGTTAGTTTCTGTCGAAACTGAGGTAGCACAGAGAAATGATGAGTGTAGTGGACATACTTTGAACAGATGGCACATGTGAATTTGGTTTGCAGCCCTTTACTCCCTATAGTAGGGGATGCTCTGGTAGTACTAGGTGTGCTTGGTGAAGCAATGAATGATGTGGTTGCTTGAGGGATTTGGATAAGATTACGTAACTCAAGGAGAGAGGGACATCTATTTGTGGGGTGTCCCTCTCTCTTGCAGAGTGCACAAGGAGGTTGAAATGTGCGAGGAAGTGGAGTGGTGAGATATTTATTCTTCTGTCTACCCCCAGCCATCACGGTGGTGCTGGAAAGTGGTGGTGAGGGAGGTGTGGTCAGATTTAATACTAGAATATGCAATGGGATTCCCTCTGTTTGTGGAGGGAGGGATGGTTGAGGAACCATCGTGGGTGGGTGTATATACCATACTATAATGGCGAGCACCATGTTGGGAAGGGTAAGTGTTGCGGCTACCTGGAAATGTTATACTCCCGGTGTGGGGTAGAAGAAGGTAATTTGAGTAATGTCTTGGGGGATTGTCTCCCAAACTAGGATTTGACCCTTGGGAGGGTGAAATAAAGGATAAATGGTGTCATAGGGTTTTCAGGGGATTCTTGAGGTAGGGTTTCTTCCACTAATGGTACATTAGGGAGTGGAGAAGCCTCTATGGAAGGAATTGTATCTCCAATTTTAGTTCCATTGGAAGATATTACACACAATTGTGATGAGGGTTGTATGAACGGTGGTAATCCATGGTGTGTCCCCAACAAAGATGGATCCTTGAAAATTTTGGGGCCCATATCCATGAGTGGATATGCATCGGAACTAGTGCGGATGAGAGGTAAGATGTTATCAATGTTGGAGGAGTGGTTAGGCTCGTAATGTGAAACTTGTTCGATGGTGATGATCTTCCCGTTGTGGGGGAACATCATCATTCGAAATACAGAAGAGGCCACTGGCTTCATAGAGTACATGTAGTTGCGTCCAAACAAGATGTTGTAATCAAGCGGAGCGTCGATAACCTCAATGTCGATAAGGATGGTTTTTCACCTGAGTTCAATAGGGACATTTTGAAAAAGCCCTCCAGGAGAGGATGGCCGTCCATCATAAGCTCTCAAAGTGATGGCATATGGTATGAGCTCAGGGGAGCCAAGTTTATTCCATACAATTTTGGACTTGATGCATGTGGATGAACCTTCATCAATGATATATCAATGAATCATGATGTTTCGAATCTTGACTAGTATCTGGAAAGTGACCAAAGCAGGGAGATGAGGTTTCCCACAATATAGATCAAATGTGATGAGTCTAGTATCAGCTGGGTCGACTTTCCCCAAGGTGGATAGTAAGGATTTATGTTGAGTTGTACAAGTTTATAGGACTTCCAATACCGACATGGCTATAGGATATTGCGCCAAGTGATCAACTAGACTGTAATTGTGTGTTTCCCTAGGTTGGGAGTTGTTGACATTTCATCATAACGAGATGTGAGGGATATGAATGGTGGGTTCGATGTTATGGTGTGGAATCATCAAGGGTTGTCTGGTTGTAGATGAAACTACTTCCGAAGTGGTGGGAGTAGATTCAGGGGGTGCGCTGTATTGAAGACTGTGCATTTGCAAAAGAATTTCTTCTTCGCTAGTTAGGAGGATGTTGCGATACGTCACTAGTATGGTCACCAATATCTTGTGTCCTTTTCTCCACTTGAATGAGCAAAATAAGGGCACTTACAAGTCTAGTTGGGCCTACTATACAATACATAGGTTAATGTATGAATTAAACAATTCAATCACGTGAAATAAACAAACAACTAAGCTAGAAATGACTAAAGAAATAGAATTAAAATGCATGAGGAAATTTGAACCAAAATCAATCAACCAATTGACCAATGATTATGCCACTAATGGATAACTATATTAGTTGGAAAACAATGTAGAGAAAAGATGACTAGTGGATCCCCTCTTCCTCCTTGGGAGGTCTATTGAATCACCTATTTGAGAGATCTTATTACAATGATAAACTAGAAAGAAAATGGTGAAGAAATCCAAGCCTATTCCCTCAAGAGGTGAGGTGAATAGATTATTGAGATGTTGCTAGAATGATCCAAGAATAAAAGAGGTTACTTGAGGGAGGATAGAGGCAACATAACAATATAATGAGATTCTTCAATTCTTAGTGCACCCATTGCCTCCTTTTATAGCATGTCTTTGAGTCAATATCCAACTGGTTCTTAGTGTGGACAAGGGGCCCTTTAGGACACCCTTAGGTCTTTGACTAGCCCCCTATTCGGATTCATGTCGGATTTGAGGGTCAAATCAAGTTTCGAGCTGGTCCAGAAGTGGGTGAGGGGATGACAAGAACCATAAATGCGTCATTCACAGGAGTGTGCGGATTTTCTCGTACACAGTCACTCATATGGTGCATTATGCATTCTACGGGATTCTTTGGCCCACGCACTGTGCGCACGCTTCCTTTAGTGTTTTAGTGCATGTCAATTTTTGACCAGTTGTATAGTTTTTGCCTCTTGGAAATGCATTTTTGGTCATTCAAGTGAACTAATAGGTTGTTGGAGATGTTGTATTATCGTAACCATTTGTATGTGATGTTGCAAATGAAATTTCAATGATAACAGTGTAGATGACAGAAGAAGTGCTACTTGGATATGTTTCAGTTTGAGATTTTCCACGATGTCATGGGATAGTAGGAAACAAAAGTCTATTACACTCAACACTATAGAAGAAAAGTATATTGTAGCTTGTGATTCTTTTAAAAAATCAATGTGGATGTGTACTTTGGTTTCTGTTCATTCTTCTTGGAAGTCACTCTGAGTAGTGGTAAAATAGAACAGTCCACCTTATTGGGCAGCCATTCTTTCAAACTTCATGGTTGTGAGCAGTTTCAAATAATGGTCCATTTTGGAGGTTGGTGTAGGAAAATAATTCCATAGGAAATGGTCCAGACAGTCATTCCCTAGGGAAGACTCATTCTCTCTAGCTTTCACTGTGATTAGTGCTGGAGGAATGGCCCAGTTAGGTGAATTCTCTAGGTTCAACAATTAGGGACTGGAATTATTTAGGTCAGACTCATTCTCTCCAAGTTGTATTGTGATTAGTGTTGAAGGAATGGCCCAGTTAGGTGAATGGTCCAGGCTCATAAATCAGGGACAGTTATTCTTCTATGCTTGGGAAGAATATTCCTTGTAGCATGTTATCACTCCAGGAGTCCTTCTGAGATTGTAGCTTGAAGAAGCCTGGTAACTTAAAGTATGTTTTGGTTTTTTGTGTATGTTGGATCAAATGGGATAACTAAACAACTGGTTCACACTCAAGACATTGAAATATATATAACCAGATGAGACAATTCTTTCAAAATTCAATAATCAGATAAATAAGTGAACTGATGGGTAACGAAAGACTATATTTATCAACCAAAACAACTATGTGATGGGTTGAATAAATATAGTACAGATTAATATTAAATCAATGTTTATGGGTTGACCAATGAGATGACAGTCATTTGCAACTAGACAAACCTAGATAACAGTAATCATCCAAAGTACAAGAAAAGAGAGAAGATGGAAATCTGACATTAACAGTGAAAGAAACTTGTGTATCTATATTATATGAAAAAGTTCTAGTACAATAGTAGTATGGTCTAGTCTCCAGACTCGAACCACATTCCTCGAGACTGTTTTATCCCCCCTTTTACATCATAATTCAATGAGCTTAAAATAATCTTTACATGATGATTATTAGATCCCAAAGAAAAGGATCAAATATCTTCAAAATATCTAAATGAAAACAAATACAATAACTTAAGGAGTTAGATCCTATATTTAAGGAATTGGATCTCATCTAAACTTGAATTCTCAAGTGCCACACAAATTATCCTTGAGGAGAAGAGATCTTCTCGAATGATGTTTTCCACATAAGTCATGAGTCATTATACAAAAATATAGAAAAAGTCTACCTGCTGATGAGTCACCTGCTTTGAAAGATGCAGCTAAGGTCAGAGTTTGATCAAATCTACTCATCCTTCAACCAAATAAAAATCAGTTTTAACTTTAAGACTTTCATCAAAATCCACAAGAGACATTCATGTTCTGTATTTTGAAATGGGTATGGACCTGGAAGTCTCCTTGAGAGACATGGATGCAAGAATATATGATCTAAGAGAATAAACTAGCATTATGTCTATGTCTGTGCTTTAGGCAGCTTACAGGCATGAAATAGAGTGATATTAGTTTTCGAAAGTTAGGGATTTCAGCAACTAACATAGGCTTTTCAAACCTGGCTAAGCTGTTGAAAGTGCAGGTCTTCAAAATTGTTTATAAACTTGCAAAACTGAATTTCCATTCTGTTCTTATATTTGAATCTGTCTCTTATTTCCAGATTCAAGCAACAATAGAACTCCATCTTCAATGACTTCTCATTTGTTTTGAGCTTCTATGCTCTTTCTTTATCTACTTTGAGTCTTAAAGAAAAGTCTTCAACATTTTATCCTTCTGGGATCTTCCCAAATCTAAAATTAAAATACTATCATCTTCAATGCTTTGTCATCTGTATGTTTTCCTCCTCTAACCAAGTCATACATAATACAATTTCAAGGTCTACTTCTTACTTTCACTGTTTCCCTTTGTGTTGTATGGATTTTAGAGGAGACAACCATCTGCAATCAAGGAACAAACTGTACAAGATGGATGATATAAACCAAACGAGCTCTTTGATAACTATATTTACTTCATAAACTTTCAATATAAAATGATAGTAATATCAACAAAGAGATATATATATCCTCTTTCATATAACTAATTGTTGCAGTTACTCTATTTGGTCAACTAACTGATTTACACTCTCAGGAGTTACTCTGTCTGTCGTCAGAAACTCTGTTGGTGTGTATGCCAAGTTCATAATATATCTTTTTCCATCTCTATTGTTTTACATAAGGACAAAACATGAAAGTCTAGGATTCCTATCCTCATCGAAAAGCACCCTATATGTATTTAAATCATGATAAATGCGATGATTTTTACTATTACAGTGGTCTAGTGCTTGAGTAATATAGGATGCAAATCTCAATTGCCTTGCCCATGGCATAGGTTGCTTCTTCCAATGAATATATGTTTGAAAATACTATCGTAGGGAATATATTCTGCGGCCAATATCCTTTTATCTCCTTCAGAATAGAAGTCGATAAAGTTTACTAATCTTGTGATGGCTGGGAAAAAACAATTAACCCTGAAGAAGAGCAGTAGAAATGTCGAGGCCCATACAAGGAAATTTATGAGTCCTGTGAGTGCCATGATTTGATTTTATAAATCAACAAGTTCATCCCTACAATTCCACCTATTCGTGGATCTTATTCATGGCCCGCTCCAAAAATTGAACTATACTAAATCACAAGACACCTGCGCAATACACCTATCAACCACTTTTTATTAGGATTTGTTTGTCTTATGTGTTGACTCATGGATTGATTCATAGCTGACTCATGACTTGACATGTCAACTTAGTTTTTGAATTAGGCATGCATGGCTTTGGGCCTATTGAATGTGTAGCTAGCATGTAGGATGAGTGACATGACTCAGAATTGGCATATGTACTTGAGTGCACATACCACATCTTGATGAGATTATAAATATATATATATATATATAATATTTTTATGTTTGAAAATCCTAAAGCATAGATTAGGGATAACAAATATAACAATTATTCATGTTTTGTGTATTGCAGGTCAAGAGGGAAAAGCCAAAGGATGCCGGGAAAAAGCGATCAACAAGAGATTAGTGAAGAACCTAGTGATCACCAAGAGTTTAATTAATAACCTAGAGGTTTAAGACACTGGCCAA
Organism: Picea engelmannii; assembly: GCA_009831015.1. Lineage (NCBI taxonomy): Eukaryota > Viridiplantae > Streptophyta > Pinopsida > Pinales > Pinaceae > Picea > Picea engelmannii. Next base: position 152,094 of record ML803745.1, read on the forward strand.
AAGACTGAAGAAAGAGATAAGTGAAATAAAGAGAGATGAAAAGTGCTCTTAAAAGTCCATTATAGCTTGGTCGCTAACATCTGGCTCCAACTGGGATGGAGACCTCCCTGGGAGGTTTCCAAGAACCTATTAGTTCCATTCATCTTTACCATTAGGCTATGGAGTCATCTGGCCTTTACAAATGATCTCCTGCAAACTTGTAACCTACCTGTAGCCTGCTCTGCTTATTCAAGAAAACTGAAAGCAATCTACATGCTCTTATGTAGATCTTATTCTTCTACCTACTCCTACACTAACCAAATGTGTTGTTCCTTATCAAGTGAACTCATGCTTCCAATGAAGCCATGTAAGAAAATGATTTGCTGATAAAAAAAATTATTTTGACCCCAAAAATAAAGGAATGTATATCAAAAAATAAAGTGGTTTGAAAAGATGATAGAACCAACTTTCATCTGACAAGAATACTTTAACATCTATGTTGCTCATTAAATCCATATAATCAGCAATAGGGTTATTAAAATCAATAAGGAATACCTCTTTAAGTTTTTGTTCCAACTGACTATTTAAGTTCTTTTGTTGGTTGTCTTCAGTGATCTCGATGCTGAATATGGACTTCTCAACCTTTGTCGGAAAAAAATACATGATGAACTACTGATCTAGACTTTTCAACTCATCATCTTCCTCCTCATATCTACTGCACTTTCCCTTTGTCTGCAAGTTTGAAAGCTAAAGATTGTTCTTAGTATTTGCTATAGATTTGAAACTGTCATCTATTGATATGTTAATCTGTTGATTATCTTTTGAATTTCTGAAGCGAATAATCTGATCTTCATGACAACTCAAGATAGTGGATGCATTTGGTACGAGGTCAAAAGCATCTACACTAAGCTTGTCATTATGTATGTCACCAATCTCTTGGTCATAGAAAGAGTTATCTTCTACTGCAACAAACTCTTCGTGAATGTTTAATTCCTTATTCAACAAACTAAATTCATGACAACATTTGGGATATAGAAGGTGATATGAAAAAAAAAAATTGAAAAATGAATGAAATGCAGCATGAAATTCTGCCAAGGAACTAATATTTTCATCTGGAAGAGATTGACACCAGTCAAGAGAAATAACCTCTAATGAATAGTTGAAAAGTTTAATATGAACATCCTCATGTACAACCTGAATCTGATGAATAAGGTCACAAAAATCTAGTAAGTGTTTAGTTGGCACTTCCCACTCTTCTCCTCGAAATCTGGAAAGGCTATTGTCCCATTCATCTCTACTAGGCACTGGATTAGGATAACTAGAAATACTTGAGGAATTGAAAAATGCATACCTCTTGTTCATTTCATACCAGTGGATTCGCCAACAGATTTCTGAATAATGGAGTCGCTATTGAAGATGTCCTTCATGGAGTCGCCAAATAGATGATTACAACCGAAAATATGTCCATACTTTGTCTATCATCAAAGATAGATCTTTTCGACTCCCAAGGAAGCTGAGCTTCAATCTCCTCTCCCCAGCAACAACACCAATTTGTTATCACTCCAGGAGTCCTTCTTAGTTTGTAGCTCGAAGAACCCTTGTAACTTAAAGTATGTTTTGGTTTTCTGTGTATGTTGGATCAAATGGGATAACTAAACAACTGGTTCACACTCAAGACACTTAAATATATATAACTAGATGAGACAATGCTTTCAAAAGTCAATAATCAGATAAATAAATGAATTGATGGGTGAAGAAAGACTATATTTATCAACCTGAATAGCTATGCGATGGGCTGAATAAAGAATGTACAGATTACTATTAAATCAATGTTTATGAGTTGACCAATGAGATGGCATTCATTTGCAACTAGACAAACTTAGATAACAGTAATCATCCAAAGTACAGGAAAAGAGAGAAGATGGCAATCTGACATTAAGAGTGAAAGAAACTTGGGTATATGTATTGTATGCAAAAGGTCTAGTACAATAGCAGTATGGTCTAGTCTCCAGACTCGAACCACAATCCTCGGGACTGTTTTCTCCCCCCTTTTACATCATAATTCAATGAGCTTAAATAAGCTTTACATGATGATTATTAGATCCCAAAGAAAAGGATCAAATATCTTCAAAATATCTAAATGAAAAAAAATACAATAACTTAAGGAGTTAGATCCTATCTTTAAGGAATTGGATCTCATCTAAACTTGAATTCTCAAGTGCCACACAAATTATCCTTGAGGAGAAGAGATCTTCTTGAATGATCTTTTCCACATAAGTCATGAGTCATTATACAAAAATCTAGAAGAAGTCTACCTACTGATGAGTCACCTTCTTTGAAATATGCAACTAAGGTCAGAGTTGGATCAAATCTAATCATCCTTCAACCAAATAAAAATCAGGTTTAACTTTAAAACTTTCATCAAAATCCATAGGAGACATTCATCTTTTGTATTTTGAAATGGGTATGGACCTGGAAGTCTCCTTGAGAAATCTAGCTGCAATAAGATCCGATCTAGGAGAATAAACTAACATTATGTCTATATCTGCGCTTTAGGCAACTTACAGGAATGAAACAAAGTGAGATTAGCTACCGAAAGTTAGAGATTTTGGCAGTTAACAGAGGATTTTCAAACTTGGCTAAGCTGTTGAAAGTACAGGTTTTCAAAATTGTTTATAAACTTGCAAGACTGAATTTCCATTATGTTCTTATATTTGAATCTGTCTCGTATTTACATCTTCAAGCAACAATAGAACTCCATCTTCAATGGCTTTTCGTTTGTTTTGAGCTGCTATGCTCTGTCTTTATCTGCTTTGATTCTTAAAGAAAAGTCTTCAACATTTTATCCTTCTGGGATCTTCCCAAATCTGAAATTACAATACTATCATCTTCAATGCTCTGTCATCTGTATGTTTTCCTCCTCTAACCAAGTCATACATAATACAATTTTGAGGTCTACTTCTTACTTTCACTATGTCCCTTTGTGTTGTATGGATTTTAGAGGAGACAACCATCTGCAATCAAGGAACAAACTGTACAAGGTGGATGCTATAAACTAAATGAGCTCTTTGATAACTATCTTTACTTCATAAACTTTTAGGATAAATAGATAGTAATATCAGCAAAGTGATATATATATATATCCTCTGTCATATAACTAATTGTTGCAGTTACTCTATTTGGTCAACTAACTGATTTACACTCTCAGGAGTTACTTCGTCTGTCGTCAAAAACTCTATTGTTGTGTATGCCAACTTCATACGATAGATTTTTCCATCTCTATTGTTTTACATAAGGCCAAAACTTGAAATTCTAGGATTCCTATCCTCATCGAAAAGCACCCTGTATGTATTTAAATCATGATAAATGCGATGATTTTTACTATTACAGTGGTCTAGTGCTAGAGTAATATAGGATGCAAATCTCAAATGCCTTGCGCATGACATAGGTTGCTTCTTCCAGTGAAGAGATGTTTGAAAAGAGTATCATAGGGAATATATTTTGCAACCAATAGCCTTTTATCTCCTTTAGAACAGAAGTTGATCAAGTTTATTAATCTTGCGATGGCTGGGAAAAAACAATTAACCTTGAAGAAGAGAAGTAGAAATGTCGAGGCCCATACGAGGACATTTATCAGTCTTGTGAGTGCCATTATTTGATTTTATAAATCAACAATTTGATCCCTGCAATTATACATGTTTGTGGCTCTTATTCATGGCCCGCTCCAGAAACTGAACCATACTAAATCACAAGACACCTGTGCAATACACCTATCAACCACTTTTTATTAGGATTTGTTTGTCTTATGTGTTGACTCGTGGATTGATTCATAGCTGACTCATGACTTGACATGTCGACTTAGTTTGTGAATTAGGCATGCGTGGCTTTGGGCTTATTGAATGTGTAGCTAGCATGTAGGATGAGTGACATGAATTGGAATTGGCATATGTAATTGAGCACACATACCACATCTTGATGAGATTATAAATATATATATACATAATATATTTTTATATTTGAAAATCATGAAGCATAGATTAGGGCTAACAAATATAACAATTATTCATATTTTGTGTATTGCAGGTCAAGAGGAAAAAGCCAAAGGATACTGGACAAAAGTGATCAACAAGAGCTTAATGAATAACCTAGTGATCAACAAGAGTTTAATGAAGAACCTGGAGGTTTAAGACATTGGCCAAAAGACTGAAGAAATAGATAAGTGAAATAAAGAGAGATGAAAACTGCTCTCAAAAGTCCATTATATTTTGGTCCCTAACATATCCCATGGTGTGGCTTCCAGCATATATTGGAATAATTATACTTCTAGTAAATATGTCTAGATTAGAAGAATGGTTCTTGTATCACTCTGTGGAGTGAGTGACCTATTCAACATCATACTCGATTACCCATATGGAGTATGTATTTGAGAGATGGTGTAGTTGATGCTATCAAATGATATTGATAGTGATGATGGTGCTCATGATTTGATCATGAGATAGCCTGTGTGACTATGATGATGTTATTGGTTGAATGGTTTGTTTATGATCAAGACCATTGTCTTTCATACCTCCCTATCTAGGATGGAGTGTTGATATTATGGTAGCTGCAAGAGGTATTAACCTCCGTGTGTAACCTTTGATAAGACTAGAATATTCTGAGAAGAAAGAGAAACCCTAAAATTTGGATAATAACTCTAGGAGACAAGTTGGTTCAAGAGAATATTCAATATTGAGTTATTATCCTCCAGAAAGAGAATTCGGCCCAGTCCAGTGAGATAGAGTAGTATAAATAGAGGGCGTTAGAGCTCATAATTTGTCCTACTCTCTCTCTCACACAACTACATAAGACCAATGGTGTGCAAGTTTGGAGAGAAAAACAACTGCAACAAGTTTGGAGAGTTTGGTGCACAAGTGCATAGAAGGTGTACAAATGAACTAGGCAATGTTATTAGTGAACCATTTTCTAATAGATTGTAGGGAAGCTGAAGACAGAGGTACGAAATTTATTTATGCATGGTTGTTGATACTGATAGAATTATTGGTTTGGAGGGAGTCTATGTTCGACAACACAGGTATTCCAACAGAGGACGAACACCTTCAGTAACCACTCACACAACCAAATCAAAGATCAACACATTGATGTTTTAACATAGTAAAACCCCTACAGGGAAACGTCCATGGCCCTAGCTAACGCGGTCACTTGGAGTAGTTTATTAATGAAAAAGAAAAATATTACAGAGATATTTTACAAGATATTTTCTCACAATCGACTATCGTAAAATGACCCTTCATTCTCTTTAAATAGATGTCATGGAACAATCGGGTGTTAATCCATGGATCAATGTAGTCATTAAGATCGAGGTGAATATGAACCGTCAAATCACTCTATGTCGGGAACATATCGTGACCGTCAGATTTCTTAACTACAAATTCATACTAATGCATACTAAAGAAACACACTTTTACCTAATCGACACATTAGACCAAGTAGATATTAACTAGCTCCTAAGTGTCTAAATATCCTAACATCCCCCCTTAAGAACAAATTGGGATAGGATTGAAGGATTTACAATAGTGAAACAATAGGAGAAGGAAGGAGACATTAGAACCTATCCCCCCTTAATGACAACTTCCTGAACTAACATAGATCAAAGTTTGGAAAACGTTTCTTCTATAAGAGACTTTGTCAAAATGTCTGCAACTTGATATTCTGTAGAGAAAAAGAGCACTTCAATAAATTTATAATGAATGAGATTTCTGATGAAGTGCATGTGTATATTGATGTGTTTTTTGTGTTGATGTTTAACTAGGTCTTTGGAGAGATTAATGGCACTATGATTGTCACACCAAAGTCTGGTTAGATGCTGCTATTGGAATCCAAACTCTGAAAGGATATGTCGAAGCCACAAGGCTTCCTGACTTGCATTTATCGTTGCTCGGTACTCTGCTTCTACTGAAGAAAGTGAAATAGCTTGTTGTTTCTTATAGGCCCAAGTGAAAGGTCCTAAACCAAGGCTAAAAACATAACCTGCAGTATAATTCCAATCATCAGATTCCCTGGCCCAATATGAATCAGTGAAACCAACCAATAAAGGAGTCCCCCTTGTGCTGTAATGGATCCCAAACTGAACTGTACCCTAGACATATTGAAGTATCCTTTTATCTTATTTCCAATGGATTTCATGGGGTGTTTTCATATACTGGTAAACAAGACCAACATCAAAGGAAAGATCGGGACGAGTATGAGTCAAGTATAAGAGGCTACCAACTAACTGATGGTACAAGGTGGCATCAACTTCGGGAGAAGTACAGGTGGCAGCAAGCTTGATTCCAGACTAGAAGGGAGAAGGGGATGGTTTACAATATTCCATTTGAAATCCACGAAGAATATCACAAGAATAAGTAGACTGGGAAAGGAAAATTCCTTCATTGATTTTCAAAACTTGGAGACCAAGGAAATAGTGCAAAAATCCTAAGTTTGTCATTTCAAATTTCTTCTTAAGGATGGTTTTTACATGGTTTAAACGTTTTGAGTCAGTACTAGTAAGGATAAGGTCATCAACATAAAGGAAAAGGATTATGAGATGGCTTCCTACTTTCTTGGTATATACATTAGGATCATAATGGCATCTAGAAAATATGGTGTCAATAAGAAAGTTGTCCATTTTGGCATACCAAGATCAGAGAGCTTTCTTAAGACCACAAAGAGATTTCTTAAGGTGACAAACATGGATAGAGTCATTCTGGACATAGAGAGGAGTTTGTTCCATGTATATTTCTTCTTGCAAATCCCCATGCAAGAAGGCGGATTTAACATTCATCTGATGGAACTCCCATTTATGTGAGGTGGCAAGCGAAAGAACAAGGAAGATGGAATTCATTTTTTCTACAGGGGCAAAGGTTTCATTATAGTCAATTCCTTCAACTTGGGAAAATCCTTTGGAAACTAGCCAAGCCTTGTGTCTTTTAACAATTCCATCTGATGCATACTTATTTCTATAGACCCATTTACATATGACATTTTTTCTCCCTTTTGGAAGAGGTACAATATCCTAAGTATCATTTTCCATTAAAGAACGATACTCTTCATTCATTCTTGTATCCCAATATGGATGACCTAAAGCTTCTACAAATGTTTATGGATCATGAGTCTCTGAAACTTGATCCAAAAGAGAAGATTCTCGCTAGAACTAAGAATGTGTCTAACGTTGATCTAAAGGATCACCAACAATATCACCAGTTTCTTCTCATGTTGAATGGACCCATATAGGAAGCGACGGTGCTGGTGTTGGTTTAGGTTCAATGAACTCATATAGAGGAAGGTGAGTAGGAAGAGGTGTATTTTCGTCCTCATTGTCATCATTTGAAGAAGAATCCATAATAGGAACAAAAGAATGCACAAACATCGAAGATGGCTCACAAGATGAATAAGGCACAATCGTTGAATTAGGATTGCAAGCCAAGAGATTTTCATCAAATTTAACATCTCTTCTAATAATAATTTCATTACAATGTGGTTGAAGAAGTCTGTAACCTTTGACATCTTTAGAGTAACCAACAAATATACACTTCTCACTTTTAAGCTACAATGCTTTCCTTTTCTCATCAGGAATGTGAGCCCGTGTTATATTCCCAAATACATGGAAGTGACTTACATCTAGTTTAATTTTAGTCCATGCTTCTTCCGGTGTCATATTTTTAAGAGCCTTTGTGGGAGTGCGATTTACTATGTAATTTTCACAATTGATGGATTATTCCCAATACTTTAGACTTAATACCTTAGATTGGATCATACAATTAGCCTTTTATTTTAATGTGTGATTCTTTCTCTGAGAAACACCATTTTGTTATGGTGTATATGGAACAGTGTGTTTCATTTGGCTTCCCTATGTAGTGCAGTAACTTCTAAAATTATTGTTCACATATTCGCCTCCATTATCTATTCTTAACCTTTGAATTTGATGTCCAGATTTCATTTCTACAAGGGCCTTGTAGGTCAGAAACTTGTCAAAAAAATCACTTTAAAGTTAAGAAATACGTCTGGAAAATTCATCAATGAAAGTTAAGAAATACTTTCTCCTAGAAAAATAAGGAGAATAAAGTGGACCACAAAAATCACTGTGAATAAGTTTCAAAGGGCCTGAGGCATGCCAAGAGGAACGTTTGTCAAAATTGTTGCGATGATGTTTTTCGAGAACACAACCGGCACAAACACCATCTCTACATGAAACAAGAGAAGACTAGTCACCATATATTGATTACATAGTTTTTGCAATGAGCGATAGTTTAGATAACCAAACTGTTCATGTCAAAGTTTGCTCAAGTCATCGCTATGAGCAACAAAAACTAATAAAAAAGATGATGACCCAAATTTTTCAAACTTGTACAACTTGGTAATATCATCATCAATTCTAGTTTCAATAACATGCTTACGATATTTTAGATCATTTATTACAACTTGGTGAGGAGAAAACTCTATGGTTTTACCTTCACCTAAATGAGTGATTTGATATACTGATAGAAGGTTACAAGAAAGACTTGGAACACATAATACATAATTGAAATGACCATTATCTACTTGAATTGTTCCAGATCCTACAACACTAAGATATCTATTTTCACCAACAAATATTTTATTGGTGTTACATTCATTTAGAGTAGAAAATATGTCTTTATCCTTAGTCATATGATAAGATGCTCCAGAATCAATAAGCCACTCATCAGAATAAGAAGTAGAAGTTGCATTGAAGGAGAAACCAGAAGCAGAAAGCGCATGTCCAAGAGAAGAAGAAGAAGAAGAAATAGAATCAATATTGGTGTTGTTATTCTTCATCGTTGCTTCTAAAGCTACCATCTTCTTGAAACATATGGACTCATCATGACCATCTTTATCACAAATGTTGCAATGTCTGTGAGTCTTCTTATTTTTAGATTTTTCTCATTTGTCACCATTAGAAGTTGAAGCTGTCTAAGTGGGTTTGGGACCCTTGTTTTGCTTGTTTTTATGGTGAGGATGTTGCTTCTTTAGATTCTTGGGTTTATCTTTCAGTTGGGTGACTAAAGCTTTGTTGGAGTTACCTGCAGTGTTGATCACTCCAAGTTGTACAGGCTTATCTTGCTCTCTAATCAAAGCATCACAAAAGGACTCAGGAGTGGGTTTTTGATAATCTTTCCCTAGAGCCTCTCTCATGGCATAAAAGGTAGATACAAACACAAAATATGCACTACCTAGATTAGAAAGAATAATATAGATGCAATGCTCTTCCTCCATCTTTATCTGATATTCTTCAGATAAAATTATGAGTGTTTTAAACTTAGATAGATAGTCTTCAATGCAATAAAAATAATTTAAACTTAAAGTCAGTATTTGAGATTCTAGTTGATGTGCTTCAATAATATTGTGTTTACCAAAAACAAATTCAATCTTTTCCGAAGCTTCATTGGGGTCATCAATTTCTTGAAGGTGGAACCTTAAATCAGGAGATATGGACATTTCGATCAGTCTACGTGCTTTGTCACTCCTATTATCCCATTTTAATTTCTTATCAACATTTATGGGTTATTTTTCCTTTCTGAAGGCAATCCATTAAAAGTATTTACTTCTTAATAAATCCTCCATATGGGATTTCCATTGGAATTAGTTGGTGTTGGTAAGCAAAAGATCACTAGAAGAAGCCATATTAAATATGCAGATAATATGGATTTAAAAACTTAAATTGATGTTCTAGATGGAAAGATCTCAAAACATTAGGTGGTTTTAAAAAAATGGCACTGAAAACGGACTTCATATGTGAAAGGTATGCCCTTTTAAAAAAAGGCATAAATGGTAACCAAAGAACCATGTGGTGGTGATACCCCTCCAAATAACCTCACTTTTACAAATAAGTTTCTTTATGAAGTGACCCACTTTTACAATGAAGTTACTTTATAAAAGAAAATTTGCATGCAAAAAATACAACTCTAAAATAAAATATTAAAGCTTCATAGAGTGATTCACTTTTATACTTGAAGTGAAATGAATTTTTCAATGGAGAATGAACTTTAAAAAAAAAAAAAAAGTGAAAAAAAGAGAGACTTGAACTCAAGACCTCTTACTTAATAAAGTAACTTTTAACCAAGTGAGCTAGAAAAACATATTGTATTGTTTAGAAGGAGGAATGGAGGTGTTGTTTTTGTTGTTGTTGAAGACAACCTTGGAGAGCATGCTCATAAAAAAATCTTTTCACACAAGAAATTTTTTTTTCTTATCAATGACAACAAGGGTTAGATCTCGGTTAACTTACCTGGAAAATTCACATTTTCCTATATGCTTCTGATTTGTCGAGATCACACAAGGCACAGGGAAAAGAGAATACGCAGATCTAAAAAAGTATCAACCCGGAAAAAAACAATATAAAACCAAAATAACACTCTACAAAAATTTAAAAAGGGTGTATTCTGACTTTTATACCTCCAGATCTGACTGAAATGGTCGTATCTTGGGAAAATGAAAACCTTTTCAAGTCAAATGAAAATCACTCTTGAATGAAATTATCTCTCTGAATGCAATGGAATGTTCCTATTATACTATAAATGTATGGAAATGGTAGATACCATAGATGAGACAACTTGGCTTCACGATTTCGATCTACAATAGGAGCGAATTTTCAAACATGATATGATTCCATGCTCGACATCATAGGTATTCCAACAGAGGATAAACACTTTCAGTAACCACTCACACAACCATATAAAATATCAACACGTCGATGTTTTGACATGGTAAAACCCCTACAGGGAAACATCCACGGCCCCAACCAACGCGACCACTTAGAGCATTTTACTAATGCAAAAGAAAACCATTACAGAGAGATTTTACAAGAGAGTTTCTCACAATCGATCATCAGAAAATGACCCTCGATTCTCTTTAAATAGAGATCATGGGCAAATTGGGTGCTACGCCATGGGTCAATTTAGTCATTAAGATCGAGGAGAATATGAACCGTTGGATCACTCTATGTCAGGAACATATAGTGACTGTCATATTTCCTAACAACAAATTCATACTAATGCATACTAAAGAAACACACTAAGAAAAAAACTTTTACCCAATCGACACATTAGACGAAGTAGATATTAACTAACTCCTAAGTGTATAAATATCCTAACAACCAGAGGACTCAAAAAAAAATTCAACTACGAACAAACCATGTTTGGTAGCAAGATACCCTAACTTGTGGCATACTGCGCATAAGGAGAGACAGCAGGATAACAACATTGCATTCTACATCTAAAAGGAGGTTATTCGGGAGAGCATCCAAAAGACACCATGCATATTATTGAAGGTGGTAGAAGCATACAAGGATGTTTTGCAGTTTAAATCAAGGCGCCATCACATGTACATCTAAGTGAAGAAGGATGCAACTTAGGAATGGTTGCCCACGAGATACAGGGTAACTAAAGAAGAAATGGGACACATCATGAAAGATTGGGATGTTGAGTGGAAGATCCCACCGAAAAAAACATAGCATCCTGAGACACAATGCCTAGAAGTAGAAGATATAGAATATGATGAAGAGGAAGAAGGATAAGAAGGATAAATAAATGAAATGGGAACAACATAGAAGACAATATCGTGCACGAAAAAGAAGTTGAAGGAATAGGATACGTGAAAATTAGTACCACAATGAAAGAATAGGAAAGTAGTTAAGGAAGTGGCCACCGAGGTGATCCAGGTGGATATTGGTGGCCACCCAACTCTTCCAGTAGGCTCACATACAACTTTCATCTTGGAAGTTACAGTGTTTATCTTGGGAGTTTTTTTCTATCTTTTCGGGTCCTACACTTCTCGGGTCATTTTGAGGCCCTAAACAACATTTGTTGGCCTGGCCACGGTCACACTATAGGAGTCAAAGTGTGATATAATAATGTTTATTCCTCGTATATACCTTTCAAGTGGGATATCATGCCCTAAAATGGAGATCGTATGCAAAAGATATGACCCTGGGAAGTTGATGTACCAACTTACCTCATCAGGGCCCACATGACTTTTGGCACTTCATCTACTAGGGTTAGGTTTTTGGATGTCTAGGGTTTTTTGTTTACTTCTGGATGCTAAAAAGGCCTGGAGGCCTCATTGTAATATGCTCATATGAATGTATGTATCCCCCACATCTCTTATTAGAGATTAGCTACCACCATTTGAGCAAGATTATTTTCATTTTGCATTTTACAGTTGCAATAGATTTCTTATTTAATAGAAGTTAAGTTCCACTCTATCTCTGTTATTTTTCTCTATATATCTGTGTTAATGTTATAGATATGTGTTTCATTTCATTCTTCTCATAGATATGTATCTGTGGTATCATATTGGTCTTCTCTTCATTTGATTCTTTGTGCATGTCTCCAACGAGGTCAGGGTATAAGCAGTTCGGACTCGAACCAATTGAGCCTTTGCAAGATCAACCTCGTTGGACCCAATGATTTCCCATGGGGGAAGAAAAGAGAGAGGATGGGGTTGTAAGTTTTAAACTTGCGAAGTAAAGAAATGCATATAGATTCTTAAGAAATACAGAAATTGATCAATGGCTCATACACAGAATACATAGAGATTTTTACCAGAAACCCTCAACCGGGAAAACCTTTCTTATTTTCATTATCTCGAATTTCACCATTCGCCATACAATATATACAATGTTTTTAGGTATTTCGTATATACCAAAACCCTAATCCCTTAATCCGGGATTAATTTACAAATCAGCTAAAAATAGCAAAATCCGCTAAAAACAGCAAAAACCGCCCAAAAAAAATAATTATGAAATACAAGAGAGAGTATTTCTCTTACCCGTCATGTGCTTTGATGCACCACTATCAATGAGCCATGTGTCCTCTCCAGGTCTTACCGATCCTCAGAGGGCCGAGATCAAGACATGGTCCTTGATCATCTTTGTAGGTGGCTCTTCATCTTCAACTATGTGGGCATGTTGCCTCTTATGTTTCCTCTTGTATTCTTCTCATCTGGCTGGACAAGAATTCACCTTGTGTCCCATCTTACAAAAATTATAGTTGTAAGTTTTAAACCTGTGAAGTAAACAAATGCATATAGATTCTTAAGCAATACAAAAATTAATCAATGGCTCATACACATAATACACATAGATTTTTACCGGAAACCCTCAACCGGGAAAACCTTTCTTATTTTCATTATATCGAATTTCACCATTCTCCATACAATATATACAATGTTTTTAGGTATTCTGTAGATACCAAAACCCTAATCCCTTAATCTGGGATTAATTTACATATCAGCTAAAAATATCAAAATCCGCTAAATATAGCAAAAACCGCCAAAAGATAGTAGATATCTAGTTTGTACAGATCGTCAGACGCAGTTTTCATATCTGACACACCCACACACACACACATGCAAATAATATAATACATACCCAACATTCTCCCACTTGTTGTTTTCTTTGCATCCAGGGGTCCAGGGGATTATATAGTCAACAATCCAGGGCAGCAATGCCCATTGTTACTCTACACCAAGAGAACTTGTCTGTGCTCACAGACTTTGTCAATGAATCTACAACATTCTTCAAAGTGTCAACCTTTTCCAGCAACACCTTCTTTTCCTCAACCATGTCTCTCACAAAGTGATACTGAACATCAATATGCTTTGTCTTCGAATGATAAGTTGG
>ML803745.1:168316-188285 GCA_009831015.1 Picea engelmannii
CAACTTGTCCCAATCTTCCTTCGACATACCAGTAACTGGTGTACTAGTAGTTTGTGTGCTGGTAGGAGGTGTACCAGTAGTCTGTGTGCTTGTAGATGGTGTACCAGTAGGCTGTGTACCAGGATCCACAACGATCCATTGTTATTTTTCTACAAGAAGGTCCTCCATCTTGAGCTTCCATAGCTCAAAGTTTTTACCATTGAACTTCTCTATCTCGATTCTAGATGATCTCACCATTCCTCTTACTTTACTCGAATCTCCTCTGCAAAATCTCCCACTGAACCCAGGTTTATCACAGACCCAATATAAACTTGATCTATCAAGACCGAGCTAAACCCTCAGCAACAAAGGCGTCCCTCTGAAGCCAAAAACATGCTCTAATACAACATGTAAGTTTTAAACCTGCAAAGTAAAGAAATTCATATAGATTCTTAAGCAATACATAAATTTATCAATGGCTCATACACAGAATACACAGAGATTTTTACCGGAAACCCTCAACCGGGAAAAACTTTCTTATTTTCATTATCTCGAATTTAACCATTCTCCATACAATATATACAATGTTTTTAGGTATTCCTTAGATACCAAAACCCTAATCCCTTAATCCGGGATTAATTTACAAATCAGCTAAAAATAGCAAAATCCGCTAAAAATAGCAAAAACCGCCCAAAAAAAAAAATAGTTAATCTAGTTTGTACGGATCGTCAGACGCAGTTGTCGTATCTGATGCACCCACACACACACACATGCAAAGAATATAGAACATACCCAACATTCTCCCACTTGTTGTTTTCTTTGCATCCAGGGGTCCAGGGGATTATATAGTCAACAATCCAGGGCAGCAATGCCCATTGTTACTCTACACCAAGAGAAATTTTCTGTGCTCACAGACTTTGTCAATGAATCTGCAGCATTCTTCAAAGTGTCAACCTTTTCCAACAACACCTTCTTTTCCTCAACCATGTCTCTCACAAAGTGATACTGAACATCAATATGTAGTTGTCGTATCTGACGCACCCACACACACACACACATGCAAAGAATATAACACATACCCAATAGGGGTAGGAGATCCCTTTAAATTGTTTCTTGAGGAATCCATCTCATGACAAAGGAATGAGATGATGGATAACTTTGCACAAATCCTTTGACGGTTGCCAACATGTGATGCACCTACCTCAAGTGGAGGCATCACCCCCTTCAAGGTACAGATCAATTTTTATATTCTTATATTTGAAGGTCAAATATATGAAGATGTTGTATAAAAATGGTTAAACCTTCTAGAAGGGTATTGTTTTCTCCACAACTTTTTCGATAGAGAAAATATTACATTTTGGCTCCTCAAGGTCGTCCCCCATGTCAAAGATTGGTGGGATACTTTCTGTGAGAAAAAGGAAACAGAGGGATTTACATTATTTGTAGTTGCACCCACTTAGGGTTCCTTTAGGGATGTTATTAAGGAACAATACTACCTTATTGTAATCTATGACGACTTATATACAAGATGGACCAAATTGTGGTAGGAAAGGGACCAAACAATGTCAGAGTTCACCAATGTCTTCAATACCTTGCACACCAAGTTGGGTATCAAATAATTTGAGCGACATATGTTTCTCAAATACCATGGAGGTCTACATAGATACATCCAAATAGATACATAGGTCTCATTGATATGTCATCGAAATCGATAAAAATATTAAACATAAGACATGGTGGTTTGGGTCTGCAAACCCCTCACAACAGAAGCATGGAAAAGGCGACCCTAACCCATAAAAAAAATGGTAGAGAAAGGATGGACAACCTCAGTAAAACAAGTCCAAACAGAAAACAAATAAAGATAATGGGAAAACAAA
This sequence comes from Picea engelmannii, assembly GCA_009831015.1. NCBI lineage: Eukaryota > Viridiplantae > Streptophyta > Pinopsida > Pinales > Pinaceae > Picea > Picea engelmannii. Next base: position 170,173 of record ML803745.1, read on the forward strand.
GAAAGACAATGGGAAATGGTGTGAGTTCCATAAGAGCCCCTGGCATAAAACCGTTGAATTCCCCTCAAAGAAGTCATTGGTGGCTGAGATGAAAGCCTCTGAATTCGATGCAGCCTCTGACTTTGACTCAGAAGCACAAAAATGGATATGGATCATTGATGTGGAACCCAGACCCACAATTTATACCACCACCAAGGTCCATCCTGACGAACCTGATGAACCAGAGGAAAGTGAGCACCTCTTTCATTCATAGATGTGGGAGAATGGTACTTTGTTGCATGTCATCATTGATAGCAGTAGCTAGAAGAACCTCATCTCAGCATAGGTCATCAAGTGGTTGGATTTTCCAACAACACTACACCCGTATATGTATACCATCAAATGGCTCCACCAAGGGAGTGATCTCTGTATCATCCAACAATGTTGTCTAGCCTATGACATCAAGTCCTTCAAAGATGAGGTATTGTGTGATGTCGCCCCCCTTGAATTTTGTGATGTTATTTTTGGAAAACCTTATTTATGGAAGCTTCATGTTGTATATGATTCTAGACCTCGTAGTGTTATTATTACTTTGGATAGAAAATTATACAAGATACCCAAAGTAGTCCCATCTACCGCCATTTCCTTGATCTCTGCCAAGCAATGCAGGAAGGTCATCTCTCAAACCATAAATTTTCTGTTCTTCGTGATTCACACTCAAAGTGAGTGGAAGGTTGCAGCTACATCCATGGCCTCTGTGACAAGTCTCTCCACATAGTAGAATCAAGTGGATAAGATCGTGGAAGGATAAAAATACATATTCTCCTCACTCATTGGGGTACCTCTACACTATTAGGTCTAGCACTCAATCGATATGACCCCTGACACACTTCTACCCAATGGACCAATCTATCTCTGCTCTTTGTCAAAAAATGAGGAAATAAAATGTCAGATCCAAGAGCTTCTCTAAAATGGGCACATCTTCCCAAGCTCATCACCATATGGAATCACAATCATTCTTGTGCAAAAGAAAGATGGGTCCTGGCAACTCTACATTGATTATCGGGACCTAAATAAGATCACAGTCAGGAACCGATACTCAATTCCCCAAATTTATGATCTCCTTAACCAGCTCAAGGGGGGAAAATACTTCAATAATATTGATCTGAAATCTGGCTACCACCATGTCACAATAGAGCAGACATATGTATGGAAGATTGCCTTCAAGTCCAAAGAAGGTCTTTTTGAATGGTTGGTCATGCCCTTTGGCTTGAAAAATTCCCCAACAAATTTCATGGGGATGATGGACGATATCTTGCAGCATTTAACCAATTCATTTGATGTGGTTTATTTGGATGACATCCTCATCTTCAACAAGAATTGGGTGGAACACTTGCATCACATTAAGCAGGTTTTGCACTCTCTGCGACAACATAAGCTATATGCAAATTTGAAAATATTCTCCTTTGGCATGAACATGGTTGAGTACCTAGGCTACATTGTTGATGAGAATGGGGTGCATGTCGATCCATCCAAGATCCAGGTTATCTGTGATTGGCTAGCCCCAACCATGTTCACAAAGATTTGGAGCTTCTTAGGCCTTGCCAATTTCTATCACAGGTTCATGTTCGGATTCTCCCACATTGAATGGGACCTTAACCAAGTGACCGGGGGTGGTGGAAAGGAAAAATTATTGTGGGTAAAGTCACAATAGAAAGAATTCAATGATTTGAAGTATCACTTGTGTTCATCCCTAGTGCTCTCATTACCCAACCTGCAACACCCTTTTGATATTGAGATAGATGCTTCAGACTATGTTGTGGGTGTGTTTCTCACTCAGCACAGACATCACATGGCCTATCATAGTGAGACGTTATCAGATACTTTTCATAAGTACCCCACTTATGAAAAATAAATGCACTTCATTGTACAAGCCTTCCTTTAGTAGAGGCATTACATTCTCGAGAAGGAGACATACATCCACACTGATCATAAATCTCTACATTTCATGCAAACACAAGGAAAATTAAAAAATGAATGCCATCAGAAGTGGTCCACATACTTGCAACAGTTCCATCTCAACATCAAGTATAAGACAGGGAGCACCAACTACATCATTGAATACCTCAACCAACCTCCAGTTGTTGCACTAACCATGGTGCTACACTCCTATAGACATGAGACCTCCATATGGCCCCAATTCTACGAGTGAGATCCTAACTTCACCACTACCTACCATATGTTGGTTACAAACACAACTGTCACTGATTTTCATCTACAGAATGGGTTGTTGTGCCATCTGGGCCATCTCTGTGTTCCATCAAGAAAGAAAGAGAAGCTAATTTTGGAAGCTCACTATAGTCGAGTGGAAGGACACTTTGGTGTAGAAAAGATAGTGGCAGTGTTGCAAAAACAATTCCATTGATTGAAACTCCAACAATATTTCAGCAAGTATATCAGGTCCTCTACGGACTGTGCCATTTCCAAACCATCCACTAAGAAACAAGGCATGTACACCCCTCTTCCTACTCCCAACAGGCTGTAGGAATCCATATCAATGGACTACCTGTCAATCCTTCCTTCCATCAAGAAGGGAAATGAGTATGTTTTCATGGTGGTTGATTTGTTTTCCAAGATGGAAATTTTGGTCGCCTACAAGAAGAGCATCACAACAAAGGCCACTACCAATCTCTTCTCCAAATGAGTCTGGGTATATTTTGGGATACCAAAAACCATCTTCTCTAATTGGTACAACTTGTTCCTCAGCACATTTTGGTTGAACCTTTGGTTAGATCTAGACACCAAGATCACCAAATCCATGACCTTCCACCTCCAAACGGATGGCCAAACCGAGGTCGTCAATAGGATGATCCTGCATATCTTGCGCATGTACAATTCCAATTATCTGCGCACATGGGATGAGATTCTTCCCTATGTTCATCAAAGTTACAATAGATCCATACATAGGTCAACTTGCCACAATTCCTTTTAGGTTGGGTTGGAATTTAAACCATTGGGTCCCATGGATGTTGCACTACCCCTTACGTCCACACAAGAAGAATCATCCCATGCACAAACCGAAGTGGAAAAAGCCACCCGGTTCATTGAATGAATCCATCACATCTATCAATAGGTTCATGATATTTTGTAGAAGTCCAATGCCAAGTACAAGTAGTGCCATGATCAACATCGAGTGCCACACAAGTTTTAGGTGGGAGATAAAGTTTGGATGCACTTACAGAATAATTCCTTACAGGACCCCATCAGAAGCTTTGTCCACTTCACAATGGACATTAAACCATCACCAAGGTTATGGGTGACCATGATTTTGAGCTCAACATTCCCCCCTTCCTTGGCTTACACCCAGTGTTTAATGTGGACCTCTTTCGGCCATACTTTCCACCCTTATTGGACACCTCTGAGATAGAAAAACAATTGACACCGATAGAGATCAACCCTGAGTGCATAAAACAAGCATCCATTTATCAGATCATGGAAAAATAGGTCAGGGGAAATCACTAACAGAATCTTCAGCTTTATCATGTTTTCAAAGCAGGAAAACTCCTGCACCAAGGCAAGTGGATCACCTGGGGCCAAATTCAGTAAAAGTTTCCTCATTTGGTGGGGGAAATCAACACAATGAAGACCATTTATTCCTAAGGAGGGAGGATTGATATAGGTGTATATCGGTGGCCACCCACCTCTTCCATATGGATCGCATACATATTTCATCTTGGTAGTTACGGTTTTTATCTTGGCAGTTTTTTTCTAGCTTTTCGGGTCCTAAACTTTCGAGGTCATTTTGAGGCCCTAAGCAATGTTTTTTGGGCCTGCCACAATCACACCACAAATAAATTCAAAGTGTGATGACATAATGTGTATTCCTTGTATAGAAATTTCCAATGGGATATTGTGCACCTAAAACGAATATTGTATGAAAAAGTTACGACCTTGGGAAGTTGGTGTACCAACTTACCCCATTGAGCCCCACATGACTTTTGGTGCTTCATCTCCTATTGTTAGGTTTTTGGATGTCTAGGGTTTTATGTTTACTTATGGGCGCTAAAAATTCATAGAGGCCTCATTTTAATGTTCTCATATGAATGCATGTAGCCACCACATCTCTTCTCAAAGATTAGCTACCACCATTCGAGCAAGATTGTTTTCTGTTGGTCACTGTAATTGCTTATTTAACTAAACAATCAAGTGATACATAAATTGTCAACCCAAGGAAGTATGTTTATTTCAAAGGTAACCACGCACTGTATGTACTCAATCTCAAAAGCAATCTAGAGTTGTAGTAAAAATACATTAATCACACCTTGCCTTGAGTAAACTGAATTTCTAACTTGAATTACAGGAAAGCAACCTATCTATTGCAGAGTTCAAAGTCTAAAGAAATGTTTATCCAAAGAATCCTGGATTAAGAAATAACAACCTAGGAAAGAAATCCTTCAAACCACTACAAAAGGAAAGACCAACTATATTGTAATAGAGAACAAGACCCTATTCCCCAAGCAGGAATCTTCAACACCTGTTTACGATCATCACACTTTCATGAACTCATTGTTAATTGAAATGATTGACACACTTTGAAGACTAACTACCTCTTAACAAAGAACATGACCATATTCCCCAAGCAGGAATCTTCAGCACCAGTTTCCGATCATCACACTTTCATGAACTCATTGCTAATTGAAATGATTGACACACATTGAATACTAACTACCTCTTAACAGAGAACATGACCCTATTCCCCAAGTAGGAATCTTCAGCACCTGTCCTTGATTATCACACTTCCATAAATTCACCAAACATGATTGCTAACTAGAATGATTATCATTTACCCAAGAATGAATTATATGAAAACAATGTAACAACTAGTAAAGCAGAGTTTCAGCAAGACAAAGTTCAGTAAAGTAGTATTTCAAAAAAACAGAGTTCAGTAAAGTAGTGTTTCAACAAAACAGAATTTAATCAAGGCATGAACAGAAATAACACTAACACACTACAAAGCTAATGGGTGAATCTTTTGAAGAAGGTGGGCCCTCCATTCTCACAAGATTCCCCTGAAACGAAAGGGACTAGAGAGAAATGCTCAGAACAATCTTTTATTCATCTGTCAACTGTATCATATTACAATGTCTGAAATAAAACACGTCCTTCTCTGTAAATCCTTTCTTAGTTAAGAAGAAGGTCCTCTCTAATGGTGATTTCCTCTTATTTAAAGAGGAGAATCCCCTTGATACAATTTGATCAACAAATTACATGTGTACATCTGAATCCTATTCTTAGTCAGATCTGATCTCTATACTGAAATAGGATATCCTAGTCTCCCGTAACAAAATGCCATTACAATAGTTGAAAAGATGTTGAGTGAGGTGTTGTTGTTGCGGCTGGAGTAACAGTCTTATTTATTTATCTTCTCGTTATTGTTGTTGTATGTTGTTTCAGCATCGCAAATCGCGGGTTGTTTCAACAACGGGATTTTTGTTTTGACTGTTTCAGCAATGTGGTCACGTGGCAGCGATGGTTAATTCTGGTTCAAGGCGTGGCTGTTGTGGTCAATGTAACAACTTTGTGTTGTTATTTCAGCATCGTAGACCACAAAAAGTGTAACAGCTTCTTCTTGTGTGAGTTGTTGTTTCAGCATCGTAGACCACGGAAAGTGTAACAAATTCCTCTTATGTGAGTTGTTGTTTCAACATCGTAGACCACGAACTGTTTCAGCCACGGGGTTTGCGTGATTTGACTGTTTCAGCAATGGTCCTTTGAACAACAATGCTAATCTGCAGTTCGAACTGTTTCAGCACTTATAGATTTTTGATCAATGGTTAAGTATGAGAGTAATGTAAAATTATATGAAAAACATATTAAACATATAGTAAAGAGAAGAGACGTTATATACCTTTGGAGAGATAGGGTAAGGTGATAATATAAGTTTAAATGTGAGTGTAAAAAGGATGTAATGGTAGCAAAAAGTGTGAGCAAAAAGGTACATTGTAGGGTCCTAACATCCCCCCCAACTTAAAAGGTTGCATGTCCTCAGGCAACTTCAATCTGAATTAGAATCTGAATACTGACTCTGTGCATGCAAGTTACTTAAGAAGTAGTTGTGGAAAGTGTTTTCTGTTGGAGCTCTGAATCCTTGAATGCGTTGGAGCCTTTTCCAAGCTGTTGTTTCGGCCTTCTTGGGCAACTTATAATGGACTTGATATTTTTCTGCTGGCATCCACAGGATAGGAAAATGAAACGGATAACCTATCCAGCTTTCAACACATTGTTGAACACACTTGATGTAGTTGGGTACCCTGGAGATTGCTATCTCAAGATTAGTGGGGCTAAAGGGATTATGTTCCTATCTTTTCCCAGTAGATTGTTGCCAAAACATGTTATTTGCTTGTAGAGAAGCAATCTCTGTGGATTTGATGAATTGTTGACAATCCTGAAGCACTGTTGTCTGTAGTTGCTGAATGTGTTGGGTCATCCCTAGTTTCTTCAAAAACTGATAATACTCTGTAACAAAGGTGGAAATAGTTTGTGGTTCTGGTTGTATCCAGAGAAGGTGGTTATCCTCATTATTCTTGGTAGCTAGGAAGTCATCCTGCCATATAATCTGATTGTTTAGGAAGGAGGTAAGTGCCCGAATCTAGATGTCACTGACAAGGGGGTTAAGGTTAAGTTGTCGATTCTCAGGGATGGCCTCATTATGAAAATATACCTCACAGAGGAGGTGTTGATCCATAGTAGAGGATTCTGCAAAGGTTTTAACAAAATTTGTTGGATTTAACACTGCATGGGGTCTGCATTCTTTGATTGATTTAATCTGAAAAAATGTAAGTCATTCCATGAGGAACAGAGAGTAATTGCAAGATGGTTTCCTTGTAGCCAACAACTTCTGTGCCATGTCAAACATCAGGAGCAATTTTCCTTTTAACCCTTTATTATGTTTCTTATAGGCACGGGATTCCTGGTGTGTTTTCTCCAAAGCTTCCCAGTTTGCATAGATATGGTTTATCCATATTAGTCTGTGTTCCTGTAGGCTTTTGCTCTGTGTGACAGCAGACTCTTTTTTCCATTTGTCTATTATTGCCTGCTCATCCCATGGTTGAGTTTGTGTTTTAGCATTGCAAGTGGTAGGCTAAGGTAGGGTCTGAGTTTGTGTTTCAGCATTGGAAGTGGTAGGTTGAGGTAGGGTCTGAGTTTGTGTTTCATCATTGCAAGTGGTAGGCTGAAGTAGGGTCTGAGTGGCTTGTTCCACATAGGTGTGGGTATTGGTCTAGCTAGGAGGGGTAGATTCATCAATAGGAAATGTTTGTAAAACTTTATTAACAAAAATAGGGGCTTTAGTTTTGACAATTGTTGTAGGCCAGGGTTTAGTTTTTATTTTGGAGGGTCCTGATGGTTCTTGTGTAACAACAGGGTGTTCTTCTTTGACTGCAAAAGTCGTAGGTGCAGGGGAGGCTCCTGGCATTGGAATTTGAATCAATTTGTATCCTTCTTGATAATAGATGTCCCCACATTGACTACACATATACTCTCTACACAGATTCTTTATTGTAGTTCCCTCTGCCATGGTCGCTATGCGAGCTAGGGTGTACAAATTAAGTTCCTTCTCATAGGCTTCCTTTGCCGTGACTAGATCTTGCTTGCAGGATTCCAGTTCAGACCTTAGGAACTCATTTTCTTGTAAGACAGAGGCCATTGTTGGTTATGGAAGAGGGTGACTAGTTCTTGTGTAACAGTCACAGCCTCACTAGCTAGTTCTTCTAGAGCAGCTACAGGTTCGGTAGTTGATTCTTGTATTTCAGCTTCTTGATGTAGAGACAGTAATGTTGCAGCACCCTGGGCATCTGATTCCTGTATCTCGGTAGCAATATTAGTAGTTGGTTCTTGTGTTTTAGTTGTAGCTAGTTCTTGTGTAACAACTATAGTTGGTTCTTGTGTTTCAGCTACTTGATGAGTAGTTGGTTCTTGTGTTTCAGCTACTGGATGAGTAGCTGGTTCTTGTGTTTCAGCTACTGGATGAGTAGTTGGTTCTTGTGTTTCAACTACTTGATGAGTAGCTGGTTCTTGTGTTTCAGCTATTGGATGAGTAGTTGGTTCTTGTGTTTCAGCTACTTGATTTGAAAAGGATAATGCCACATCATACTGGGTCGTTGGTTCTTGTGTTTCAGTGCCCGTGGGTGGAATAGGTAAAGATTCTGGAATTTAGGAGGTTGGAGATGCACGGGGTTTTAACTAGATGGGCTGTGGATTTAGGGCAGTGGCAGTGGTGGATGCCCTTGTTGAGGCCCTTGTTCATTTTCTTTGTAAAAAGGGTGGAAAGAAAGGAATTTTCTTTCGTTTGCGTGGGGGATTTTCCTCAGTGATGGGATAGGGAGAATTGTCTAATTCAAAATCCTCTATAAGGATATGAACGACAAAAGTGGATGATTCTGGTAAAATGTGGGGTGGGCTTGGAAGGTTAATTGGATTGATTGGATCTATGGGCGGACTATTAGGTATTTCCGGAGGGTCTGGAGGGTTTTGTGGTTGTTGTTCCTGAAGATTTTCAGGATATTCAATAGCTTCTTGGGGGTCTATAGGTGGGTTATTTAGTGGAGGGTTTTGTTGGAAAAAACCCTTTTGGATAAGAAGTTGAGCGAGACAATGATGGGTGAGGGGCAGGGTGGGATTTTTAGCCTTTTTACAGTAATGCGACATGTTTTTAAGACATCCAAGAAGATAATAAGGAATGTTCACCAATCTAGCATGTCATAAATGAGACAACAGGACAAAATCAGACTGGTAGACTACCTGGTATTGGCCTTCATAGGTGAGGTAGTGTTTGACGAATTTTGCAACTTTCGGCCATGGAGGCGGCAATGAGCTGAGTCGGACACCCCAGCCTTTAGGCTCAATTTGTTCCCCTGGTAGGAGGAAATCCTGTTGGTCATTAAGGATGATATGTTTATGGCTGAACCAGCGAATGCCATTGGTAGGGAAACCTGAAACCTGTGCTATATCCTCCTCTGTAACCGAAATTCAAACCCCTTGAACAATGGAATGATCTTCCTGAAGATTTCTATCGAATTGAAGAACCTTTTGTTGATCAAATCCCTGGAGTCTCTGAAAAACTTTTGGATATAGTTCTAACAGGGCTATCGTGGCGGGTTCATGCCGTATAACAGGGCCTCCCATAGCTAATCGCTTAGTAAAATGCACTGACAGAGAGTCGAGTAACCGCTACTGTGCAGAGTGAGTTTTCTGGATGAAGTCATCCAAATGGTAGTGAAACAATGAAAGGATGGTGAAGAAAAAGAATGACAGTGGTTGATTTGTGTGAAATGATGGTATAAGATTTCGATATTCCCCCCCCCCCCTCAAGTACAACNAACTGACATAATGATTTTACATGAGTGGTAATAATGAGTTGGAATCTTCTCATTAACTATAGTTCAATTGTATTTACATACAAAGTTTACATACCTCATCTTTACCTTTTGATTCGTGCTTGGAACAAAATATAGTGTCTGTCCATAATAGTTATGCAGTAGCCATGGAGGAGACTTTTGATTTGTTAGAGGAATTGTATCAAGGATTTGTTTACTGGAAGGACAAAATCTCGTATGAGAGCGCAAAATCTTATTGACAGAGAATGTTGAAAAGTTGGTGTTTCAGCAACAGGGGAAGAGTAGAGAAATGTTTGCTAAAGAGTGATGTTGTAGAATACTGCTGAGGCAGTGGTGTTTCAGTAGTGCTGAAAATGTGAAAAATTGTTGAACAGTGGTGTTTCGGCAATGGGGGGAAATGTGGAAAATTGCAAAACAGGGGTGTTTCAGCAATGGGAAAATGTGGAAAATTGCAGAACAAGGGTGTTTAAGCAATGGGGAAATGTAGAAAATTGTTGAACAGTGGTGTTTCAGCAATGGGGAAAATGTAGAAAATTGTTGAACAGTGGTGTTTCAGCAATGGGAAAATGTAGAAAATTGTTAAACAGTGGTGTTTCAGCAATGGGGAAAATGTAGAAAATTGTTGAACAGTGGTGTTTCAGCAATGAGGAAAATGTAGAAAATTGTGGAACGATGGTGTTTCAGCAATGGGGGAGCTTGGCTCTTCTTGAAGTAAGATCATCCTTTCGTAGTAGGCCTTGGCTTTGATCGAGATTCTGCAAAAATCAATTGTAACATGCTATTTCCTGACAGGGATTATTAGTAAACAAAATCTAATCTAATACTAAAGAAACTAAATTAAAAATAATTAATTGCAATGAGGGGTAGGAGCCTCCTCTAAAAAGAGGTAATGGGAGCCTGCCACACATGTGGCCTTAAAATCTTCCTTGGAAATGGGGCGCTGGTACAGACGGAGCCGATGACCATTTACAAGTAACGGTGTTTTAGAGTCATCGATTGTGAGGAGCCTTACTGTTCCATTGGGGAAAACAGTGTCTACTTCGTAATGTCCAAGCCATCTTGTACGTAGTTTCCCTTGAAATTCTTTGAACCGAGAGTCATACAGTAGGGCCCAATTACCTTTATGGAACTGCTTATGCTTGATAGTTTTGTCATGCCATTTTGATCTTTGTTATTGAATCATAGTTGTCTAATGAATGGCATCTAGTCTTTTTTCATCCAATTCATTAAGCTGTTGCAACCTGGCTGTCTGTGCATCGGTCAAATCAAGGTTGATAGCTAAAGTAGTCCTTAAGGTTTTGATTTCAAATTCCACAGGAAAGATGACACTTTTTCCATAAACTAATTCATAGGGAGAGAATCATGTAGTATTTCTCCAGGTAGTTCTGTAGGCCCATAATGCTTCAGGGAGTCTGTGAGACCAATCCTTTCTGTTTTCCTTCACTGTTTTTGTGAGAATGGCTTCTATTACTTTATTTTTTCTTTCCACCTGTCCATTGGCTTAGGGGTGGTATGCTGTAGTCATTATATGTTGAATATGATATTTTTGAAGGGTGGCTTTAAAACCATGAGAAGTGAAAGGAGGTCCTCCATCTGTAACTAATTCTCTCGACACTCCAAATCTGATGAAGATGTCTTCAAATAGGAAATCTAGAACTACTTCTTCAGTTTCTCTATGGAGTGCTTTAGCTTCCACCCATTTAGTCATATAATCTGTGCAGACCACTATGTAAACTTTTTGATTGGATGGGGGTTTAATGGGTCCTACAAAATCTAAGGCCCATCTTTCGAATGGTTCAAGTACTATCTGGGGGTTTAATGACATTTCATCTCTATGATTAGGTTGGCCCATTATTTGACAGCTATCATAGGCCCAGACATATTTCTTTGCATCTTTAAAGAGTGAGGGCCAATAATACCCCATCCTAAGAATTTTATGTGTTGTTATTTTATCAACAAAATGCCCTCCACAAGGGCCATCATGACAAGCTTTTAGTAGATCATAAACCTCATCTTCTCTAATGCACCTTCGGATTTATTGATCAAGTCCTGTATGGAAAAGACACCCACTTATCTAGCTATACCGAGCACTTTGTTGAATGATTCTTCTTTTCTCCCGGTGGGATAGGTGTGGTGGTAACTTCCCTGCAACCAAGTAGTTAGCGATGTCTGCATACCAAGGTGAGTGAGAATATACTGCAAATAGATATTCATCAGGAAAGGAATCATATACTGGGGCATCATCATCAGGTGTTAACCGAGAAAGGAAATCAGCAACTACATTTTTTTTTCCTAGTCTATCTACAATTGTAATATCAAATTCTTGCAATAATAGTAACCATCTGGTGACTCTAGAATTTGTGATAGGTTTGTTCATTAGATATTTGATAGCTGATTGATCAGTATGGACAAGAGTAGAGTAGCCAGTGATGTAATGTCGAAATTTATTAATAGCATAGATAACTGCTAGGAATTCATTTTCGGTAACTGTATAGTTAAGTTCGGTTGGAGTCATATTCTTGCTAATGAAATAAATAGCATAATGAAGATGATTTTCTTCTTGTCCCAAGACAACTCCTATTGCAGTGTCTGAAGCATCAGAGGATATATGAAAGGGAAGTGTCCAATCAGGTCCTATAAGAATAGGAGTTGTAGATAACTGATGTTTAAGTGTATTAAATGCTTCCTGGCAAGAATTAGTCCATTTCAATTCAACATTTTTCATCAGTAAAACAAACATGGGAGAAGCTATTTTGGAAAAAAAATTGATAAATCTTCTGTAGTATCCAGCATGTCCTAGAAAACTTCTTACCTCTGTTTGGGTTTTGGGAGTAGGATGATCTTTAATGACTTGTATCTTGAATGGATCTACCTGAATTACTTGAGATGAGATAAAATGTCAAAGCACTATTCCTTCACTCATCATCATATGAAATTTTTCTGTACTTAAGGAGAGGTGGGCTTGTATACATCGTTTAAGTACTTTCTCAAGGTTTTGTAGTGCTTCCTGAAAAGGAACACCATAAGGGGTAAAATCCTCCATAAAAATTTCCATTGAGTCATTAATCATATCAGAAAAGATTCCTATAACTGCTCTTTGAAAGGTTGTTGGTGCATTACATAGTCCAAATGGGAGAACTCTATAAGCAAAAGTTCCCCAAGGGTTGGTAAAAGTGGTTTTTTGTTGGCCCTGAGGTGCAATTTTGATCTGATTATACCCACTGAAACCATCTAAAAAGGAGAAAAATTTCTTCCCTGACAAACTGTCTAACACCTAATCAATGAATGGTAATGGAAAGTGATCTTTTTGAGTAGCTTTATTTAAGGCTCTATAGTCCACACATACTCTCCATTTCCCATTTTTCTTAGGAACTATTACCAATGGGGAAACCCATTCATTGTCTGATATAGGATATATAAACCCTACGTTCAACAATTTTTGAAGTTCTTCTTTAAGGATTTCTCTTAAATTAGGGTTCATTCGTCGTTGATATTGGCAGATCGGTCGACAATCTTCCTTGATATATATACGATGAGTACATAATTTGGGACATATTCCTTTCATATCTGTATAATCCCATGCGAATGTTTTTTTATGTTCAAGAAGTAACTTCATTAATTGTTGTGTTTCAACATCTGTCAGGTTAGGGTTTATGTTCAGTGTTTTGCCAGGTTCAATTTCTACTGGTATGCTTTTAGAAGAGATGGTGGCAGATGTTTGAGGTGGGTTTTCAGAATTAAGGTTTTCTTGATTATCTGACTCCAACAGTGCAGCTAGTTGGTTATGAGTTTCTGGAGTCACAGAGGAGGGTTCACAAATAAAATTATTAATTACTTCATCCTCAGTGGCATTTTTAAGGCTTAAGGCTTGTCCGATAGTCAAGATGGGTTGAGTAAGTTGATCATCAAAGTCTACCCATACAGAATTATCATTATTAATCAAGGGTGTAGCATGAGGGTAGAGGGTAAGCTGTTTGATTTCGTAACCATTGGAAATTGTCATTGATCCTGATCTACAGCTGATAAAAGCGTCTGTTGTGGCTAACCAAGGTCTACCCAAAATTAGAGGGTGGCCCCCCAACTTTATTTTAGGTTGTAATACCACAAAGTCAGCTGGATAATTCCATGATTTCACTGAGATAATTTGGTCTTCAATGACTCCCTCTGGTTTGATTGTAGAGCGGTCAGCTAATTCTAGGATAGTTGGGGTCTCTCTGATTTCATTCTGCAGTTGTAACAATTGTGAGGTTTCCAAAGTCATAATATTGATAGCGGCACCTAAGTCTACCAGGACTCGAGGGATTATCATTTTTCCAATTTGTACTGAGACGGTAGGGTGGCCAGGATCACCATATTTAACTGGGGGGACTTTACCTGACATTAGTGCAGACAAGTCACCCATGACATGGGCTGTGAGGGGATCCTTAATTTTCCTACCAGGTTTCTTAACACAAATGTCTCGCATAGTCCTGGCATAAATTGTTACATCTCGGAGTGCTTGTAATAGAGGGATTTTGACATAAAGATTTTGTAATTCCCACATAAGATTGAAAGTCGGTGGCTCGGGCGTTTTAGTCAAAGCTAAACACTCAGGAAATGGTGGTTTTGTTGTTTCAGTGGCGGTGTTAGAGGATGATTGTACCTCTCAGGTACATCATGCTCTTTTGTTTCCTCTTTATCAGAAAAGGTAACATCAGCTATGATAGGTTCTACTATTCTCCTAGATCATAAATGATTATCGTTGCATTGCGTAGGGAGAAGAGAAAATGTAGGTTGGTTATGAATATCAATGCACTGCACACCTTTATTATTGGGGTTAGGGTTAGGTTGTACAGGTAGTTGGGGCCTCATTATTTGATTGTTTGGTGGGGTGCCTGATGGTAAGGAGAGTGGTTGCAGAAATTGTGATTGAGGTAATTGATTTGGGAAGGGGGGTTGTTGTGCTCTCCAATTTGGATTCCATTGGTTCTGATATGGTTGTTGTTGTTGTGGAGGCCAAGGAGTCCACATTGATGGATCAACAAAAGGTGGGTTAGTTTTTTGCATGGGTGGGTAATTCATTTGATTTAGGTATTGCATTTGATTATAGAGAGGGTAATTCATTTGATTAAAAGAAGGATAGTTATTCCAATGATTAGAATATGTAAATGGCATGTTAGGATTCATACCTTGTCCTCGCGGTTTCCATTTCCTTCTCTGTGTCAACAAATAGACAGCTTCAGCTTCTTCGTTAGTTGGTTGTAATGCTACCTTGATTCCTGGTAGAGAAGGACATTGTTGAGTTTCCTGATATTTATCACAGATGGTGAAGATTGGCTTTTTATCCAATGGGAATTCCCTTCATGGGTGCTTGTCTCTGCATTTAGAACAAAAGATGGACAGAGTTGCTTCTGCTTCGGCTTGCTTCTTTTGAATCTGCAGGGTATCAATTTGTGAGGCAAAAGAGCTTAACATTTCAGTTTTAAAACCTTCAAGTAAATTACCTATTTTGGCTCTTGTTGCTCCCCCACTGGATGATTTTTGAACTCTTGAAAATGTGGTATCCCAGCTATTTGATCTATTCCTTGAAGCTCCTCTAGAACATCTTTTACATAGGTTAACAATTTCATCATATGATTCTTTAGATATGTCCCCTTTTCCAAGCATATTCAGCATATCTAGACAGTCATCCCTTACTCCTTTTAATAATATTGTTTTAAGAATATCCTTACTTACATCGTGCTGATTGGATCTTTGTAGATTATACTGTAGCCTTTCTACAAAGTCCTCCATATTTTCATCCTCTTTCTGTATCATCTTAAATAGTTCTTCCCTTTTTTCTCTTGTTCGCCAATAGTCCTGATATTTATGCAGGAATTTATGTTTCATTTGGTCCCATGTTGTGATTACATGGCCTCCAAGGCTCATGAACCATCTTAGTGCATTTCCTTTCAATGTTGCTGGAAATAGATTTAATTTTTGAGCATTGGAAATGTAATCATAACTTTTGCATAATATGTCAAACTCAAAAAGGAATTCATCAGGATCCTCTGAAGACAAACCATGAAAGTTAGGTAGTTTTGAGAGTGGAATGTTCTTCAAGGGCGCTACCCCTTTAGGAAGATCACCAATAGGAAATCCTAATGTGGAAAAAGAATTTTCATCATTTATGTAAGGTAGCTAGAGAGGTAGTTGTTGGCAAATGTTTAACAGATAGCATATGCTTGTCATTGATGGCAAGTACAACAGTGAAGATGGCAGGATCAGAATGTGCATCGATGGATAAACAGGAACAACGTAGGCTCAGGAGGAATTAGTGCAGAGTTGAAATTCTTCCAAGTAAGAAGGATGTGTAAACTTGGAGGAGAAGCGTCGTTGATCGTTGGATCCCATCCAAAATTCTCGACAGCATGAGGGCCATCAGATCTGAATAAAAACAAGAAGAGAACGCACTGAAGAGATCAGAGAGATATCGCAAAATCGGGGGTTCGCAGGATAAAAGTCAAAGTATTGGTTGTTTGAAGTCACGAGGCGTGAGGACGCAAGGCGACGAAGTGGCGAGAAGATCAGGACCGTTCATCTCGGAAGGATGTGTGGCAGAGATGAGACAGATCTCGCAAACTCGGGAGTTCACAGGTTGAGAGTCCAAACATTGGGTGTTCAAATTCGTGAGGGGCGAGGACGTGAGGTGGCGAAGTGGCGAGAAGATCAGGACCATCCATCTGGGAAGGACGCGTGGCAGAGATCGGACAGATCTCGCGAACTCGGGAGTTCGCAGGTTGAGAGTCCAAACATTGGGTACTCCAAGTCGCGAGGTCGCGAGGTAGCGAAAGAAGGACAACCGTCAGATCCGGATCACAGGAGGACCATTGGATCTACGCGGGGGATCACGCATGGCGAAATATCATCATCTCGTTGAATGGAAAGCCAAAGGAATATCGAAGGTGCGAGATCGCGATTTAATCAAGGACTGTTGGATCAAGAGGACGCGTGGCGAAAGATCATATCACCATTAAGCTCCATCTCATAGTCTCGCCTATCGCAACTTGGAGTGACGTGAATCTCCAGTGAAGAAACAGTGAGATGTGAGATCACGATAAGATCCTGACCATCAATACACCAAAAGATGTGGACCGTTGATCTGAGCTCCATATCGGAGTCTCGTCTATCGCGACTTGGAGTAACGAAAATCTCCAATGAAGGAATAGCGAGATGCGAGATCACGATGAGATCAGGACCGTTGATTCACCAAGATCATGAACCATCGATCAGGGTCGATGACGATCAAGAATTCGACTATCTCAGAGAAGACGAAGAGTCTTAAACTACCAGAGAGACTGAGGAATTATAGGATAACATACAGTGATGCTGGACATGTGGGGTGAACCACCAGAGAAGCTGAAGAGTCACGATGATAATCAGACAGAGCACTCGAGAGGTGGAGGATAACGGTGTAGAGTCAGCATGCAGAGGCATTGTGAACACTACATGCACAAGGTGCACAGAAGCTATAAATACACGGAATAGAGAAGAGATGGTGGTTGTTGTTGTTAGAGGTTGTTGTGAGTGTTGTTGGTAAAGGTGATTCAGGTGTGAAGAAGGAGGAGAGTGCAGCAGCTGAATAGCACAGAAGAGGAACTGTGCAGAGAATGGAGATGGCGCACAGAGCATAAAAAGAAGAAGACCAGACAACACAAGTGATGTGAGCAAAAAGGCAATGAGGCAGAAAGAGAAACAAAATGCAGCAAAACAGTGATAAGTTGGGTAAGCTATTGTTGAACATTATATCACTGTAATAAGTTTCAGAAGCAAAGATTTATATTTCAGGGTAGTTGGGAGGTGCTAGGGAGGACTGTTGTCCTCAGAGGTTCAAGTGGGTTCTTGAACACAGGGAGTTGGTGCTTCCTTCTAGTTGGTGCTAGAGAAACTAGGGAGTTGGTGCTAGAAAAACCAGGGAGTTGGTGCTTCCTTCTAGTGGGTGCTAGAGAAAACAGAGAGTTGGTGCTCTCAACAAGTTGTATCTTGCTAAACAGAGGTTGTAGCCTCATTATGAGTTGGTGCTCATATGTATGATAATGTAAATATTGTAACCATTAATTATCATATAAAGAAAAAGAGGTTTTTACCCTGTATGGGTTTCCTCAGGAAATATCTGTCTCTGTGTTTCTCATATATGTGACTGATGTTGAATGTGCCATTGTTTATTTCCCTGCATTATTGTGATCATCATTTAGTGTCTCAGCAAAGAGTTTAAAAGAAGCACAATTGTTTAAGCACGGTAAAAACTGATTCACCCCCCCCCCCTTTCTCAGTTGTCCAACAATTGGTATTAGAGTCGGCCCCTTTTATCTAAGGGTAGATCTTAGGGATTAAACATGTCAAGCCATGAAGGAAACTCAACCAATAAGGCCTCTCTGTTCAATGGAACAAACTTTACCTTCTGGAAAGTTAGAATGAGAACCTACATAATGGCTTTAGGTGCAAATGTTTGGGATGTGGTAGAGACTGTTTATGTAAATCCAGTTGTGCTAGCTAATAAGGATGACAAACTAGAATTTAGCTTCAACTCTAAGGCTATGAATGCTATCTTGAGTGGGCTTGATCTGGATTATTTTCGGCATGAAATGAGAGCAGAGATATAATAAAGAAATGCACAGAGATATTGTAGATATTCAATAATATAACATAAATGTATCAGAGATGCAACCATAAACACAGATATATAGTAATACACGATTTCTATTAATCAAAGAAATGTAC
>ML803745.1:199482-223647 GCA_009831015.1 Picea engelmannii
AAGATTTTGGAACCCAATAACCAACTCCAAATGATGCTCCAAAGACTGACACCTATCATGTGGATCCAAATAAGAAGATCCATCCACATAGTGGAAAAGGGTCATAGCAGAATCTGAAATGAATAATACCACTGTAGAATATGTAGACTGAATGTTGGTAACTAGCTTTTGATGTGGGACAGTGATGTTCTTTACAGAAGGTGGAGTAGAGTCATCAAATAAAATATGAAAGTGGTTGTCATCCCAGAAATGACAACTATCCATATACCAATCATCACAATCTGCCTCAAAATCATACCAAGCATATATTTCTTGATTATATTCATCCTTGAGGCCCTACATAAGAAATCTCTCCTGCATGTTATTTAATGAATCTTGAATACTTCGAAAACTATCATTGAGGTCGTCTGTGAGGCTGTTTGTGAGGCTGTCTATGAGACCATGTACAAATGCATCCAATCTATCATCCAATGTGTGAAACAATTGGGATTTGAATGATTCAAGAATTTCTTTCAGGTTTTGAAAAGAAATAGCCATTTGAGCATCCTATGAACTCACCCAATAAGTTACGGCAGAAAATCGCAGTTTTTTCTGGAAAAACCCTAAAAAACTGTTGAAGTTAAAATGCTCATAATTTCACTTCCCTGACTCCATTTTGGCTGTTGTTTTTTTGAAATTGGGTGAAATTGTGAGAGGAACTTAGATATGTAATTTATTTGGGCAAATTTAGCCTCCAGATGCTACAGAAATAAAAAAAATGCTCACCACCGTCCGCGGAAAAAATCCTGAAAATTTACAGATTTTAAAACTTCAATATCTTGACTTCTCGGACTCTGTTTCAGACGATTTGTTTTTTCAAATTGGGTGTTTTTCTGAGAGGAACTCAGATATACAACATGTTTCTGTAAATTTTTCACAGAAATATACCAAAAACTTCAAGAATGTCGCGGCCCTCTTTTTTCTGCTTCGAAAAAAAAATCTGCAAAAATATAAAATATTTGCCCACAATGTCTGCCCAAGGAAAGTGCTCTGATACCACTTGTTAAGAACCTGAATAGATATACAAATATAATCACCACAAATACTGAATACATAATATATCCACAAGCAAGATATAAGAAACCACACTTTATTATTACCAAACCCTTGAGGTAGGGCAACACCATACAATGGATCCTATTATGGAATGGATCCTCTCCTGTTCACTTGCCTCTTCGAGGGGGCATCCTCCTATTGAGCTACTTCTCCAAATATAATAATTCTCTTCATGTCTCATTACATTGCTTGAACCCCTTTATATAGTGCTACCATCACCTAAGAACATTCTAGAGGAGGAATCTTCTAGAAGTAGAACCTTCTAAGAAGTCCTCTTACATTTATTATATCTAATTACCCATTTATTATATCTAACTACCATAGTGGGCCTTATTTAATAATATAGTGGACCTAGTCCACCTTACATTGAATGACCTCCACTATTATAACTATGGGCCCTCTGGGCCCCCCCACTACCTCTCTAGCTACCTTACAATGTACCTCTCTTTCAGGACCTGCATGTTCTTCATGATGCAATTCTTCTTTATACTCATCCATGTTCTTTTCTGTTTGCTCCCCTGTTGCGCTTTCTCTGTCCTTAATGTTTCCTGGTGGTTTCTCGACTGTCTCAGGGCTCCAAACCTCTTTCCCCGTTTCAAATTTTGCTTGAAATGAAGGTTGGGATTTTTGTTTCCAAGGGTTTGGTCATTGAGCAGCAGATTCAGACTTTGATATAATCTCGTCAATATAAGTCTTTCTTACTTCTCTTCCTCTTCCCCTACCACCTGTAGGGTCAGTATCTTTGGGCTCTCTGCGTCCTCTCATGCAATCTTTGTATCTTAAAAATCATAAGTGCTTTTGAAATCTATAATTACCTTTTCTAACAACGACGCCAAAATGTTGGTCACTGTAATTGCTTATTTAACTAAACAATCAAGTGCCACATAAATTGTCAACCCAGGGAAGTCTGTTTATTTCAAAGGTAACCACGCACCGTATGTACTCAATCTCAAAATCAATCTAGAGTTGTAGTAAAAATACATTAATCACACCTTGCCTTGAGTAAACTGAAGTTCTAACTTGAATTACAGGAAAACAACCTATCTATTGCAGAGTTCAAAGTCTAAAGAAATGTTTATCCAAAGAATCCTGGATTAAGAAATAAAAACCTAGGAAAGAAATCCTTCAAACCACTGCAAAAGGAAAGACCAACTATCTTATAACAAAGAATAGGACCCTATTCCCCAAGCATGAATCTTCAACACCTGTTTCTGATCATCAAACTTTCATGAGCTCATTGTTAATTGAAATGATTGACACACTCTGAAGACTAACTACCTCTTAACAGAGAACAAGACCATATTCCCCAAGAAGGAATCTTGAGCACCTTTCCGATCATCACACTTTCATGAACTCATTACTAATTGAAATGATTGACACACAGTGAAGACTAACTACCTCTTAACAGAGAACAGGACCCCATTCCCCAAGCAGGAATCTTCAGTACCTGTCCCTGATTATCACACTTCCATAAATTCACCAAACATGATTGCTAACTAGAATGATTTTCAGTTACCCAAGCATGAATTATATGAAAATAATGTAACAACCAGTAAAGAAGAGTTTCAGCAAGACAGAGTTCAGTAAAGTAGTATTTCAGCAAAACAGAGTTCAGTAAAGTAGTGTTTCAGTAAAACATAATTTAATCAAGGCATGAACAGAAATAACACTAACACACTACAAAGCTAATGGGTGAATCTTGTGAAGAAGGTGGTCCCTCCCTTCTCACAAGATTCCCCTAAAATGAAAGGGACTAGAGAGAAATGATCAGAACAATCTTTTATTCATTTGTCAACTGTATCATATTACAATGTCTGAAATAAAACACATCCTTCTCTGTAAATCCTTTCTTAGTTAAGAAGAAGGTCCTCTCTAATGGTGATTTCCTCTTATTTAAAGAGGAGAATCCCCTTGATACAATTTGATCAACAAATTACTTGTGTATATCTAAATCCTATTCTTAGTCAGATCTGATCTCTATACTGAAATAGGATATCCTGGTCTCCTGTAACAAAATGCCATTAAAATAGTTGAAAAGATGTTGAGTGAGGTGTTGTTGTTGCAGCTGGAGTAACAGTCTTCTTTATTTATCTTCTCGTTACTGCCGTTGTATGTTGTTTCAACATCGCAAATCGCAGACTGTTTCAGCAACGGGATTTGCGTTCTGACTGTTTCAGCAACGTGGTCACGCGGCAACGATGGTTAATTCTAGTTCAAAGCGCGACTGTTGTGGTCAATGTAACAACTTTGTGTTGTTGTTTCAGCATCGTAGACCACAGAAAGTGTAACAGCTTCTTCTTGTGTGAGTTTTTGTTTCAGCATCGTAGACCACAGAAATTGTAACAACTTCCTCTTGTGTGAGTTGTTGTTTCAGCATCGTAGACCATGAACTGTTTCAGCCATGGGGTTTGCATGCATTGACTATTTCAGCAACGGGCCTTTGAACAACAATGCTAATCTACAGTTCGAACTGTTTCAGCACTTATAGATTTCTGATCAATGGTTAAGTACGAGAGTAATGTAAAATTATATGCAAAATAGATTAAACATATAGTAAAGAGAAGAGACGTTATATACCTTTGGAGAGATAGGGTAAGGTGATAATATAAGTTTAAATGTGAGTGGAAAAAGGATGTAACGGTAGAAAAAAGTGTGAGCAAAAAGGTACATTGTAGGGTCCTAACATTTTCATTCTGCATTTTATAGTTTCAACAGATTACTTATTTAATAGAAGTTAATTTCCACTGTATCTCTATTATTGTTCTTTGTATATCTATGTTAATGTTATAGATTTGTGTTTCATTTCATTCAGCTCATAAATTCGGATGATCGAGCCCTGTTAGAGGATGACCTAGAAAAGATTGCAGATCAGGTGAAGGAGGTGACTGAGGAATATTTTGAGGGAGTGGTGCAAAAGCAAGAAGAAAGGCACTCAGAAGTGCGAGCACATATTGCCACACTATGTCAAATTTTGGAGACCACTATAATCGCACCAGTCAGAACAGGAGAAAAATAGAAGACAATAGAAATTCAACCGATGACATCTATGACAGGAGGTGAGCACCAAGTAATGAAGATAGGAACAAGAGCCTTAAAGTTCCCTACAACAAAGTTAAAGGAGAAAGAAAAGGAACTTAGTCATATCGACTTGGTGTTGTCCCAATTTCCCATAGAAATACCACATAGTCTACAAATGAGCATCACACAAGAAATTCAAGTACGCACAGTGTCAACATCGATGGAGTTGTCTAAGGCAATTGAAGATAAGGATGTATTATATGCAGAATGTGATCAACTTATGCTCGAGAGACGTGAGGCCGCGTAGAGAACAGAGAGACTAAAATAGTAGGTACAAAGAGTTTATAATACCATTCCATAAGTGTTTATAAAGGAAGACCCCGTGTTAGAAGAACAAGTCACAAATATTGGATAATCCATGCATGTCTTCCGCATGAAGATTAATGATATGGAAGCACACCAGACAGATATCGATAACTGTGACCAAGGAAAAACCAAGAGAATTGGCGTCATGGTCAACCCTGGCTAACTATAAAAGGGATTATGTACCACCAAGGAAGGTAGAAAACTTCAATGAAGAGAAGATGAAGACTCATATTACAAAACATATAGCAGAAGAAATATTGCAACAGGAAGCACAAGTTAAATAAAAGGTCGGTACCACACGAGAAATATTTCACAAGTTCATGATGACATGGAAGTAGGTCTGAAGTGGCTCGGGAAAAGCCATGGGTGAGTGTTGGGGGCCTGTTGGAGCACAAAATTTTGGATAATTTTTGGGATTTGCGTAGGATTGAACCACGTGAAAAGTCAACAAAGGAATAGAACGCATGGAATCTAGTTAGCACATTTTTCGGAGGTAGTGCACATAAGACAATTAGCGCATTTTCAGGAGCCAGCGCATGAAAGGTGGAAGTTAGTTAGGAGTTTTGAGACATTTTGTCTACATTGTAATGTGATAAGACCTCATGTATATGTATAAATATGTAATGTGTTTTTGGGTAGAGAGAGCTTTTTGGGGGGATAATTATGAGTGAGTTGATTTGGTTTTTGGGCAATGAATAGCACTTTGCTAGTTGATGAGTATGTGATGAGTTGAATATCAGTCGAGAGGTATGTGTACACTATAGAATAGAACGGATTAGGAAGGTTTTAGTTTTAACTGAATATTATTATATAAGTGCATTGCACATCTGTAGCAAGAACTGAACATGAATGAATTATATAAGAATCCATCCATTGTGTACATATCCCAATTTCGTGCACATGTAGTAGATTCTTAATTGTTAATATGATTATAAGGGTTTTGTACACTTGTTGAATGGTTAAGTAGGATGAATTTATCATATGTTATTATGTTGTTATGAGTTCACACATGGCATATATGAATGAATGTTAAGTAAACAGTATGGATGAATACCTCATATTCCCCCATGACTATGAAAACCTGGTTCTTACAATCCCCATAGGTACCTTGGGTGAGACTTCGCCTGATTGCAGGTGATGCCGAAAGGGCTAGTATCTTGGGATTTTTTGGTGAATTAATGTTGAACCCTGGGTCTACCCACTGTGCATCGAAACTCTAGCTCTAGATATGGCTTGTGGTTCTGGCTATTGGCTTTGGTCCCTGGATATGGCTCAAACTTTGGTTCTATCTCACTTTTTATTTCATTTTATAAGTCTTATCACTAACTCTTAGCTCTGCGATATTCAGATCCAAAATATGGACTCAATACTCATTCCCAACTCCCTCTCTTTCATGGAGACATTCCATCTCAATAATCATGAAGCCAATTCAAATGTTATTCTATGTCTAGTGTGACCCCACTAAGTAGTCGTCACTCAAAAACTACTCAAAGGAAGTTTGGTTGGATTCCTATAGAGAATCAGTTTCTTCTCATCATGGAAACAACCCTTTTTCAACAAGCATGCAATGGAAGAGATTTCAGCCCATGCTTGTATGCACAACATGGAGTTCTCAAGAACTCCTATAAGGTCATTAACCTCCATGCACCATTCTCTGACACAAATCCAAGATGGGGTTCTTCGGATTCAATATCGGATACAAGAATTGGATTGTAGTTTCTCTCGACGTCAACTTGTTTTCCTTATCTTTTGTTGTGATTCTCTCTCGTGTTTCTATCTCTCCTTGGAAAAATTTTGTCACTTGGAATGGAGATGCAATAAGATCTTCATCTTCCTCAATATTCACTCTCCACACCCTTCTCCTGGTTGTGTGGTGTCTAAGGTGAAGCTCTAGATGAAGTTGCCAACACTTTGCTTCCCAGTGACCACTCAAATTACAGTGGTGGAATTTTATTTTTTTTTCTCCAAGGACTTTTTGGAATACTCATCCTCTCCATTTTCCTCTATGTGTGTTGTTGAATAGTATAAGCCTTCTTTTCATTCAACTTATATGAACCATCAGGTTTGGGGAACATGGCTTTCTTCTCCCAGCAACACTCCTCATAATAGCCTTTCTTTCCATAAAAAGAACAAGTTTCTATATACCAACATTTGTCTATGGTATGGCCTCTCTTCTTGCAATAGTGACAAACAATAAATTTATGTTTTGACATGGACTTCTTGGTCTTCTTCTTCTTTATTTCACTGATTGTTTTTTTTTTGCCTCTAAGTGCATGTGTGGGATGAGTCTGTGAACTTTGTTTATCGCTTCTCTCCTTCAATATACCACAAGGTTGAGGTGGTGGTGAGCTGACACCTTCACTCATTGCTACTACTCCTTCTCCAAATGAGCAAGCCAACTCTGACATGTCTATTTCCTTCACGAAAATGGTTTTCTTCATAGCAATGTAAGTTTCACTTCTACCATCAAATCCCAAACCTTCATGCTTGACCTAGGGTGTGACTACAATGGGGGTCAAGATTCCTTGTAAAATCTTTCATAGCCCTTGTCCATCATATCCAATTTTCCTTAGAATTTTAGAGTCAATACCCCTGGTATACTTCTAGAATTCACCAAGATTCTCTTGAGAGATGTCTGTTGGAGGTGATCTTACCAAGATGGCCTCATTCATGGTGTTAGCATATGCAGTGGCAATGGAAATTTTCCTTTCTTCTATGTTCTCTTGGACAACTACTTGAATCCTTGCGAAGGCTTTATCCTTATCTTCCAAATATTGTTTCAATTGTATCATCATCTATGTGAACCTATCCTCTTGCCAGTTTTATATCTGGATGACCTTCTCACCAAGGTACACAAGTTGTGCTCTGTGCTTGTCCCAATCTATTCTAAATGTAGTGAGGGAGTCTTGGAATTCTTCAAACTTATTCTTGAACATATGAACCCTCTCCTTCAACTACTCAGTCTCCTCTCTACATTGATAATTGTTGGTCCTTAATTCTTCCAACTTGTATCTACTTTCTTTACCCATGCTGAGGTAGGAATGTTTTGTTCAAAGTCCCGGTAGTAGTGATGGTCAAGGATGAAACTGCTATGATACCTTCTGATCTGTAAGCAGGATGCTTATATCCCACTTGCTTCACTAACACACATACTATGCATAAATTTAAATTTTGATTTCTATATTAGTCCTATATTTATAGATTTGTCTACACAAGAACTCCTAACCCTTTGTTCCTATGTGCTACTCTATAATATCTCTTCTTGTCTATTGCAAATAGTTTGAAGCTGGTGACCATATTATGATGTTATGGGAGTTCTCTATCCATGTTGTACACTCTATGCTTTTAATCACTTCAAGGTCCTCTTTGTGCAACCAATGGAAGCAACCAACTTCAATCCCCTCTATTCTCAAACTGTCTACACATAAGGAATTATATGTCAATGTAGCAGTGATAAATCATTGTTCTCAAGGAGCCAACCAATCTTCGGTATCTACTTTGGATAGAATGTTGTTCAGTTCCTTTTATTTATGCTCATCACTTAGTTTCCAAGCCCATGCTCACCAAGTTAGATGAATCTACCAAGAGACAAATCAATCGACCAGAGCGTAATCCAAGTCGACTAGTAAGTGTCATCTACATAAATAAGGGGAAATTCATCTCAATGGAATGAACTAACCAACAAAAAAGAAAACTACTCAATGATCGATTTGGGTCGACTGGCAGAGGAGAGAAATTATCAAAGGGAGAATTGGGTAATAATCGATGAACAAAATTGTCTAAAGGGAGAGTTGGACAACCCACAACATTTAAAAACATTTCGGAAACATCCAAACATGTCCGACAACATATAAATTTTCCCAACAACTTATAAATATGCCCGGGCATGTAGGAATCCATCCATCCACATCTAAAAACATCCAGGAAAGTAGAATTTATCCCAGGCTCTTTTAAACATGCCCCACAACCTCTAGAAATTCCCAGTAGCTTCAAAAAACATACCCAACAAAATATGAATGTCAAACAACCTATGGAAAACACCCAACAAAAAAGTAGCTCTCCCAAGCAAAAGAAGGTCAACCGGACTAAGTAAGTTCAATCGGCAACGAAGATAATCTGACCCATCAGATTTCAAGTTGATTGGGTAATGAGTTGGTCGAAAAGTTAAGTCAACTAGCAATCCAAATCGACTTGGAAAGAAACTAAGTTGACCATGGAAGTAAACACTCAACTCAACAAAATAAATCCAAATAATAACAAGAATTAATTCATCCATATCAAATAAATTGACTAGCATGCTCTATTCGACTTGGAGAGGGATACAATCAACCAAGGGAACATGTCATCGACTAGGCATGTGATTAAACACCCATGGGGTGATGTAAACTCACCCATGCATGATGGTAAATACCTTATGTCAATGAAAAATGTCACGGGTGTTAGAATTTCTCCCAATAGACTTAGACTCGACTTGGAATTTAATTTAGTCACCCTAGGACTATATAATTTGACACAATGGTATTCAAGTCAATTGACAAATAAAGTTAATCATCCAATGAACAATTCAACTATCCAATGAGAGAGAATTATAGCCCCTGTAGATAAACAAATTCCTTAGCAATTAATTTACATTCCCAGACAATGTAAACTCATCTGAAAAACTAATTTTAATATCCATCGATCTTCGACTTTGATGGGAAATGGACGATGGGAAGTCAAGAGTAGTTGTGGTTCTTCATTTTCATTAAAACCCAATTATAGGCAGTAATTAAACACGTGGGAATCCATATGTCATCTCAGAAATGAAATAATCAACAAACTAATTCTCAACATAAAGAAATCAAACACAACCAATCACTAATGAACTCAGAAGTTTTTCAATGGAAACCCAAACAGTAAAAACCAACTTCGAATGGGGATTTGTCTTTTCATTATGGCAATCTCTGGTTACATTACATTCATGGATTCAGTTCCTCTTCTTCTCTCGGCCAAAATACCCATTGCAAATGAGAGTGAGGTAAGAAATAGGGAGAGTTGGGGGATAGGGGGAATGATCCACGTGGATATTGGTGGCCACTCACCTTTTCCAAATGTCTCAAAACAATTTTCTGGCAATTTTGGCAATTTACTATTTTTAGCAGGTTTTAACTTCCAGGGCCATTTTGAGGGCCCAAATGAAGGTTTTTAGAGATTGAGGTTCTCAATGATAGCCAAATGCATGATTGAGCCCCCAAAATTAATCTCCTCAATGATACCTTTCCAACGAGCTATCACACGCCTAAAACAAATATCGTATGCAAAAGTTACGACACTGGGAAGTTGATGTACTCACTTAACCAAATGGGGCCCACATGACTTTTGGCGCTTCATCTCCTAGGGTTAGGTTTTTGTATGTCTAGGGTTTTTGAAATTCCTTCTTATTGTAAAAATTCCTTTAGAGCCTCATTGTAATCATCTTCTGGCGAATGCGAGTAGCCGTCACATCTCTTCTCAGAGATAAGCTCCCACCATTCTAACGAGTCTTTCACTCTGTATTTTTGTAGTCTCTGTACATTTCTTTGATTAATATAAATCATGTATTACTGTATATATGTGTTTATGGTTTCATATTTGATACATTTTTGTTATATTATTGAATATCTTCAATATCTCTGTGCATTTCTTTATTATATCTCTTCTCTCATTTCGTGCCGAAAAGAATCTGGATCAGTGGTATCAGAGCAGGCTACTCCTGATCATTTTTTCAGTGCGTGTCCCCAATGAGGTCCGAGTATAGAAAGTTGGGTCTTGCGCTTGTCTCTCTTGAAGACAATCTCTCTTACACACCCAAGAAACCCTCAATGGTAGAAGAAAAGAAAAACGACTGAGCAAACGATCCTATCAATCTGTTGCTTGAGAAAGCTCTCACGTGATAGAGAGACGAAATGATGGAGAATTTTGCCCACATATTTCAACGCCTGCCGATAGCATCAGGCACATTTTCATCAAGTGGCCACTTTGGAGGCACCTTGCCTTTCAAGGTACAAGTTAATTTTGATATTCCTGTATTTGAAGGATAGATAGATGCAGAAGCCCTAGAAAAATGGTTAACTCTGCTAGAGGTTATTTCTCTGTTCACAATTTTTTCGACAAAGAAAAGATCACCTTCGCACTCCTTAAAGATCTCCCTCATGTCAAACATTGGTGGGAAAATTACTGGGAGCAATGTTCCACAGAGGAGTCTGGAATATATGGGGTCGATCCCACTTGGGATTTTTTTGTGGATGCGGTAAAAGAACAGTATTACCCTATTGGCAACTATGAGGACCAGTACATGAGATGGACCACATTACAGCAAGAGAGGGGCCAAGAAGTTCCAGAGTTCACCAATACCTTCCACACCTTGCGCACCAAGCTGGGTATCAAAGACTCCGAGCGACGTTTGGTTCTGAAATACCATGGGGCTCTACACAGATACATCCAGACTGAAATGGATTTTCTGGACATCTCATCACTCGGTGTTGCTTATCGATATGCTGTTAAAATTGAGCAGAAATTTAAGCACCAGAACAAACAGGAATTCAGGTCTACAAATCTGCAACAACCAAAGTATGACAAAGACGGCCCTAACAAACAAACTTCCTAAAACCAGTCTAAGACACAGGAAAAGAAGGGTCACGGGAATACAAAGAACGACACCGGAAAATGGTGTGATTTCCACAAAAGCCCCTGGCACAACACCGATGAATGTCACTCAAAACAGTCCTTGGTGGTTGAGATCAAAGACAAGGAGTCGAACCTTGATTCAGAATCTGATTCTAAAAATACTGGTAAAGGACATATCATTGATGCAGACCCCACTGCTATTGTTGCAACCGTAGCAATTCAACCAAAAGAACCAATAGATCCTGAAGAGGGGGAGCGCCATTTTCATTCACAGATGTGGGTGAAGGGGACCCCTCTACATTTTATTGTTGATAGCGGAAGCCAGAAGAACCTCATCTCAGCAGAGGTTGTCAAATAGTTGGGATTGTCGACAACACCACACCCGCAACCATACAACATCGGGTGGCTTCGCCAAGGATGAGATCTCCATGTCAGCTAGCAATGTCGATTGTCATACGACATCTAGCCCTTCAAGGATGAGGTATTATGTGATGTTTCCCCACTGGATGTCTGTGATGTTCTCTTGGGCCAACCATATATGTGGAGATGCCATGTTGTTTATGAGTCTCAACCCCATAGTGTCATTGTTACTTTGGGGGGTCATCTCTACATAATATTAGAGGTATTTCCAACTATTGTTCCACCTAAAAAGTGTCGCAAGGTAGTATCTCATACTGCAAAATTTAGCTTCTTCACAATCTGTTCAAAAGGGGAACAGAAGGACACTGCAACCACTACAGTCTCACCCCATGCACCTTCTATCCAACAGAAGAAAGTCGAAAAGGTTGCAGGAAAGTGAAAAGATTCCTTCTTCACACCTTCCTCTCATGTAGCTTGACTTGTTGAACAGCCTCAACTTCAACAGGTTCATGACAAACTTCCACAAACTAAGCAGTGTGATGTCTCCAGCGATACAAGTAGCTCACCCAGATGCAGATCCAACAAATGATTTTCCCTCTCGCCCGGTAACTCAACACAATGGAGACCATTTCTTCCTAAGGAGGGAGTATTGATCCAGGTGGATATCGGTGGCCACCCACCTTTTCCAAATGGCTCAAAACAGTTTTCTGGCAATTTTGGAAATTTATTATTTTTAGCAGGTTTTAACTTCTGGGGCCATTTTGAGGGCCCAAATGAAGGTTTTCAAGATAAAGGTTCTCAATGATATCCAAAGTCATGATTGAGCCCCCAAAATGAATCTCCTCGATGATACCTTTCCAATGAGTTGTCACACGCCTAAAACAGAGATCGTATGTAAAAGTTACGACCTCGTGAAGTTGATGTACTCACTTACCCAAACGGGGCCCACATGACTTTTGGCGCTTCATCTCCTAGGGTTAGGTTTTTGGATGTCTAGGGTTTTTGGAATTCCTTCTTATTGTAAAAATGCCTTCAGAGGCTCATTGTAATCATCTTCTTGCGAATGCGAGTAGCCGTCACATCTCTTCTCAGAGATAAGATGCCACCATTCTAACGAGTCTTTCACTCTGTATTTTTACAGTCTCTGTACATTTATTTGATTAATAGAAATCGTGTATTACTATATATCTATGTTTATGGTTGCATATTTGATACATTTATGTTATATTATTGAATATATTCAATATCTCTGTGCATTTCTTTATTATATCTCCGCTCTCATTTCGAGCCGAAAAGAATCCAGATCAGGGAAGGCCAATAGACCAAAGTCTTTGTTTCCCCTTCCTCGTCCTTTCCTCTATTTAATTTTCAATTACATTTAATTCTTCATTTTGCTATCATGTTCTCATTTGTTTTTCCTATTAGAATTTCAAATTTACATTACTTTACAAAGTACAAGTATTGATTCTGTTAGCACCAGAAGTCACCTCTGGATTGTAGTAGAGGTAAGCCCAATACCCATCAGTTTTATTTCACAATGAATAAATTTAAGGGTTGTCTAATGGGTGCAGTCTCATGAAAGTATAGTATTAACTCAGAAAATTGGGTTGGTATGCACAGATAGGTGAGGTCTTGATCTAACCTCCATCAGTAAGTTGTAGTAAGGGTGAGTACGAGGAAGAAATTGAGAATAAAATGTAAAGGTCTCTTATGAATGTCAGGTCTTCCAGCAGCCTTAGGAGGAAAAACTTAGAAAACAAGATCTTATTGGATTTAGAACTTCAGGAAACTAAAAACATTATGACAGCACTACAATCAACCATCCATTACAACATAGTCACAATAATCCATGTGAATCCTTCAATCATGAACATTCAGTATCAGACACATAATAAGATGGAATAAGAAAATATGACTTGGATTAAACAAGAAGTCTCAAATATAGATAAATAACCAGAAGCTAGAGGCTTTACTAAAACTTTACAATACGAGAGCTTTTCTCTACCATAGACCATAACAAAATATTAAAACTGAGTATATATACTCAAAGCAACTTGCTCCCTACAGAAGTGCACTACGATCACTATATTCAAGGCTTGGTTTCGGCATCTTCTTCTGTCAGGCTGCACTTGCATTCTTCTGTAAGATGCAAGATCGGATCGGTATGGGCTTCATGCAAAAATCCATGAAAGGGGACTTTCGACTGATAGTTTGCCTTCCACGACCAGATTTTAATGCTTTCCATTTATGTGGTAAAATGAGGTTTCAACCACCTTCCCCATTTTCATTAACTTCTTTCATGGGGATCAGGGTGAGACCTGACACCCATGAATGTTCTAGGCAAGTTAACGACTCCTTTGAGTCAATTTTGGTGCCTCGAGGCCATGCAGATATTTCTCGGTGACCGACTCAGGCGCTTTCCTCCTTGGCACAACTCTTTTCCTTTCCCCGTGCGATCTTGGGCCATGACCTCATGCTTATCCCACATGAAATTTTGGGAGTTTTCACTCCTCTTGATTCAAATATCCCGATGCTCATTCTTGCGAAATGGCCCATCTGGATCCACGGTCATATTTGCCTCAAATATGACGACCACGATCATCTCCTCAAACAAATCTGGCCACTCATCGCTCGATCAGGTGCTTACCCCTCTTAGGCCCCACTTTCCATATGACCTTGGGTTGTACTCGTGGGCCTAACTCTTAGGCATGTTGCGATTTCACATTTTGTGAATTCACGTCGTGCCCCATGCTCAAACCATTCGAGTAGCGAAATAGTGATCCCTTAGATCAGATGACATGTGTCCCTCTAAAATGGATGGCCTAGATTAACATCAACATTTTAGGACCTTGGGCCATCGACATTTCTCACTTCGGTCTTCCCGAAATGAATTTTTTTGCGCTTCGGATCTAGCGCTACCTGTCCTGCTATGGCCCAGATCATTTCGCGACTTTGCGTTTCACGAGTTTGCATGACTCTACCCTTTGATTGCTCCATCATGCGTGTCAACAAAACGATTATCTTGTGCCACGTGCTCTTCCCAGGATCGACGGCTAGGATGGCCTCACGATTTCAGAACTCTTGTTGACGTTAAACCCAACATAACTTTATATCTCGATCACCCGATGGCCATTGATACGATCTGCCTGATGGATCTCTGCCATTGGAAATTGATCTTGCTTGCTTGCTTGATTTTCTTTTATATCAGACTGCTTCAAGTGTTGCGCTTGGTGCTCATGACTGCGGCCTATGAAAAATTTCTTGGATGACTGGTTGAAGGCTCAATAAAGCAGAGGATCAATGACAGAGGTAAAGAGAGAAACGCTTGTCTTTAGGGAAAACAAAAAGTCTTAGGGAAAATACTCTTCAGGCAAGACGACAAGGAAAACAGGTCGATCAAATGGGTGAAGGAAAATAGAAGAAAACTACAAGCCGAGAGGAAAAACTTACAATCGGGTCTGCAAAAAGAGGAGAAACAAGAAAAAATATAGACTTGGGTAGAAACCACAAACCCACAAGACTCTAACAAGTCTATGTGATAACATTTGGCTCCATAGGGGATGGCATGCTCCCTGAGAGCTGCCAAGAACAAGTAGTTCCAGTGCCTTAGCTTTTGGTTTATGGAGTCATGCTCAAAAAACATCCTGCTAAGGATTACATGTCGATAATTAATCTAAACAAAATCAAATACATGGGTTCCAGAAAGATCTTATTTATGTACAGTGCTAGGCTAGATAATTCTTTACAAAGAATTAGGTGAAATCAAACTTCCACCATAACCAGCCAGACTGCTCGATAATATAATTCTTCTCTTTACTGCAAATAATCCATAAAAGGTAAGGGAAGTATGACATTATAAAGAAAACATGTATTGGAACACTGAAAATACCTTTGAATGATGATAATATGAACAATTTTGCAGGCTCCAATGCTTTTGGAAAACATAGTTCCATATATAACCCCACAGGGTCACAAAATTTATAATCAGGAAAGCTTGACTGGTAAGGAATTACCTCATGAACTTCATTTCTACTCACCCGTCGTTCAATGTTCTCAGAGTATACAGGCGGGTGGAGGATAGATGCATGTTGGATAATCCCAAGTGATACTTGCTCACTTACAGTTTCCAAGACAAGAATATCCTTTGCATCTCCTTCGTAAGAGAAGCAAACAAACTCTGCCTTCGACCCCGAAAAAATAGGAAAAAACATAGAGGAACCTTCCCTAGCTTTTGTTGCTATCTTTTCATCTATCTCCGCTTCATAGTCAAGAGAAAAATCTTCTGCAAAATACACTTGCTCTTCAACATTGGGATATTCAGAAGAGATATGTTGATCTTCATGAATGCTTAAAACAACAGACATGTCTGATATGATGCCAGGTGTTTCTATGTTATCTCTATCATAATGAATATCATTCAACACCTCATGCTCTTCACAACAAATGTTTTCTTCCATATTAACAACTTCATCAAAAAACTGATCTTTGTGACAGGAAGAGTCTTTATAAAACAAATAAAAATCATCACAACAGTTTTCATAAAGACACTCAGCTGGAAAATAATCTTTGTAAAACGAATTGAAAGATGCATGAAAAATGGTCAAAGAGTTGATGCTTGCAACGAGAAGAGATCGACACCAATCATGAGTAGTCCCCTGTAATGAATACTTGAAAAGATTAATATGAATATCTTGATGCATGATATGAAGTCAATGAATAAATTCATGAAAGTCCATCAAATGCTCAGATGGTTATTCCCACCCTTTTCCTCGGAACCTAGGAAGGCTACTTTCCCATTCATCTCTACTAGGTGGTGGGTTAGGGAAACCAACTATTTTTGAAAAATCATAGAAATCAAACCTATGAGATAAGATCTAGTCCATTTCATACCAGTTGAGTCACCATAGTGGAGTCGTAATAGTGGATTCTCCAGGTGAACAGTTGAAATCTTCAATGTATTGAGTTCTGATGCACCTTCAGAATCAGTGGACTTCTTTGTTGTTCTATCCTAGGGAAAATTTTTCAATTCATTCCCCGACAACGGTGCCATAAATGTTAGCACCAGAAGTCACCTATGGATTGTAGCAGAGGTAAGCCCAGTACCCATCAGTTTTATGTCACGATGAATAAATTTAAGGGTGGTCTAATGGGCACAGTCTCATGAAAGTATAGTCTTAACTCGGAAAATTGGGCTAGTATGCACATATAGGTGAGGTCTTGATCTAACTTCAGTCAATAAGTAGTAGTAAGGGTGAGTAGGAGGAAGAACTTGAGAAGAAAATTTAAAGGTCTAATATGAACGTTAGGTATTCCAGCAGCCTAAGGAGGAAAAACTCAAAAAATAAGATCTTCTTGGATTCAAAGCTTCAGGAAGTTGAAAACATTATGCCAACACTGCAATCAAACATCCATTACAACACAGTCATAATAATCCATGTGAATCCTTCAATCATGAACATTCAGTATCAAATGCATAATAAGATGGAGTAAGAAAATATGACTTGGATTAAAGAAGAAGTCTCAAATACAGATACATAACCAGAAGCCAGAGGCTTTACTAAAAATTAAGAATACAGGAGCTTTGCTCTACCATCGACCATAATAAAATATCAAAACTGAGTATATATACTCAATGAAAATTTCTCCCTACAGAAGTGCGCTACGGTCACTGTATTCAAGGCTTGGCGTTTCATATTATTCTATCAGGATGCACTTGCATTATTCTGCCAGACGCAAGATCAGATCGGTATGGGCTTCACGTGAAAATCCATGACAGGGAACTTTCCGCTGACACTCTGCCTTCCATGGTCATATTTTCATGCTTTCCATTTATGTGGTGAAGCAAGGTTTCAACCACCTTCCCAATTTTCATTAATTTCTTTCATTGGGATCAAGGCAAGACCTGACACCCATGAATGTTCCAGGTAAGCTCACGACTCCTTTGAGTCAATTCTGGTGCCTCGAGGCCATGAAGATCTTTCTCGATGATCGACTCGGGAACTTTTCTCCTTGGCGCAGCTCTTTTCCTTGCCCTGCGCGACCTCGAGCCATGACCTCGTGCTTATCCCACATAAAATTTTGGGATTTTTCATTTTGGTAGTTTTCACTCCTCTTGACTCAAATATTTCGATGCTTGTTCCCGCGAAATGGCCCATCTGGATCCACAGTCAGATTTTCCTCGAATCTGACAGCCATGATAATCTCCTCAAACAACTCCGGCCTCCCATCACTCGATCATGCGCTTACCCCTCCTAGTCCCCACTTTCCATATGACCCTAGGTTGTGCTCGTGGGCCTAACTCTCAGGTGCGTCGCGATTTTGCGTTTCGCGAGTTCACGTCATGCCCCATGCTCAAACCATCCGGGTAATGAAATCGCAATCCCTCAGATCAGATGACACGTGTCCCTCTGAAATGGATGGCCCAGATTAACATCGGCATTTCGGGACCTTGGGTCGTCGGCATTTCTCACTTCGGTCTTCCCGAAATGATTATTTTCACGCTTTGGATCTAGCGCCACGCGTCCTGCTTAAATGGACGGCCCATACCATTTCGTAACTTCACGTTTCATGAGTTTGCATGACTCTTCCCTTTGACTGCTCCATCCTGCAAGTTAGTGAAATGCCAAACTTGTGCCACGTTCTCTTCCTAGGATCGATGGCTAGGATGGCCTTGTGATTTCAAAAATCTTGTTGACGTTAAACCTGGCATAAGTTTATATTTCGATCACCCAAAGGTCGTCAATCCGATCTGCCTGATGGATCTCCGCTGTTGGAAATTGATCTTGCTCGCTCGCTTGATTTGCTTTTATAGCGTTCTACTTCAAGTGTTTCACTTGGTGCTCACGATTGTGGCTTGTGAACAATTTCTTGGATGACTGGTTGAAGGCTCAGGAAATCAGAGGATCAATGACAGAGGTAAAGAGAGAAGCACTCATTTTTAGGGAAAACACAAAGGCTTAGGATCGATACTCTTCATACAAGCTGACAAGGAAAACATGTCGATCAAATGGGTGAAGGAAAATAAGAGAAAACTACAAGCTGAGAGGAAAAACTTACGATCGGGACTGCAAAAAGAGGAGAAAAAGGAAAAATTACAGACATAGGTAGAAACCACAGACCCACAAGATTCTGACAAGTTTATGTGATAACAAATTCTTACACCCATTCATCGGTACAGATCCATTTTGGATCACTTATACATTGTGTCCACTAACTAATCCCTCATTTTCCTAGGTAACCTAAGTTCTGGCCTCATCCCTTCTTGCTATATTTTGTTTCTTTGGTCATTTAAATTCCTTGTGACATTATACTCTACATATATAGCAAATTATCGCATACTTACATTTACCTCTTCCAAATACTCTACCTCTCCCAATGCCACTTCCTACTCTTCTATTCTTGTTGTTGGTTTCTTCATCTTCTTTCTCATTTCCTCTTGCAACACATGTCCTTCTCTTGCCCCTAGGACCTTTACCTCTAAATTTCTAATGTGATCTCCTAGAAAAAATTTCTTCTACCTTTAGACAGATTTGATAGGCTCCATCAACATTATGAAAGTAATATGTTCTCATTTCATCTTGTATCTGAAACTACAATCGATTAATATAGTTGGATACCCTTTGATATTTTGGTTCCTTTAGTCCTGATCTAAGGGACAGTTTGCAAAATTATTCAGTGTACTCTCAGACACGTCTCTTTATGTCTCAAGTTATGTTCTTTCCTACATCAACTCAACTAGTAATCAACATGTAGGGATTTCTCCTTGATTTTACTCACCATTTTTCTCCAAGTCTTAATCTTCTTATGTATATTGTCCACTCTTTCATTCTATATAACATCCCACCAAAGTGCAACATGTCCTTTTAATTTTGTTACTGCAAAACGAACTCGGTTAGGATCTTGAAAAATTTCATACTCAAAGTACCTTTCAATCTCCCCTATCCAAATAATGAGATTCTTATCTTTCAAACTTCCATCATAGCACAAAAATTCTACCCGTGCACTACCTTTGTCCTTCAGAAAAGATATTAGACACGCCGTCAAGTCTCCTTCATAAATATTTTGTTCTTCTTTGATATCAAATTTTTATTCTAAGTCTACTTCAACATCCCCAAGTCTTTTATTCTCTAGTTCTTCTATTCTTCTTTGCAATTCCTCAAACTCTTGGTTCCTTACCCCTCCTTAGGTTTCTCCTCTTCATGGAGGAATTCTCTAAAGTTGTCTCATAGTATTCAATTGGACTAACATCCATAGGCCTTACTTTTGGTATTTTTTTCCCACAACTTATCTTCCACAACCACGGATATACAGGAACACTAGAAACCAACTCTCAAAAACTTAACCAACTCTGATGCCACTTGATGCAGAAAATCCTCAATTTTTGTCACCCAAAATCATCTTTAGAACCACATTTTTTTCCTTTTTAAAATACACAATGAATAATGTTCTAATGTTTACAAAAATAAATTGAAGTGATATAATTATGAATTGACAGTGAAACAAATTCATAAAAAAGGAAACAACCAAAAAAATTGGGATTGAAAGTTTTATTCGTCAAAGATGAATTTATTTTTTTATGATCTCTTTCATTCCAAGGATCGAAATCCTTTCCCTTTTTGTAATTTGAGTACAATACCATGTAGTATGAATTTGTTTCCTCCCACATTTATCATTCTAGGAACATTCGTATGTTCCAACCCTTTGAACTCAAATTGGACATTCACTTTCTCCTGCTCTATAGTTCTACAATCGTGCCCTTCAGTTTGTTGTTTAGAGCTTTCAAAACCCTCATTTCTTGTGTTCTATAAATCACCCTCTATCCAATATCAACTTTATGAATCCAATCACATCGAAATCCCCTTGTTCTCATCATGATCCCTTCTTTAAACCTCTATCCACCACTTGATTTGATTGGAAGATGAAATGATTTGTCTCTCCACTTCCTTGTGCATCCTCTCCTCTTAACTAGTTGCC
The DNA here is from genome assembly GCA_009831015.1 of Picea engelmannii. NCBI lineage: Eukaryota > Viridiplantae > Streptophyta > Pinopsida > Pinales > Pinaceae > Picea > Picea engelmannii. Next base: position 219,940 of record ML803745.1, read on the forward strand.
TCCTTTTGGACTAGTCGATAATTGTTTCATCCTATGTGTCTTGATTTGTGATGAATGAGTTATGTAGTAAAGGAACTTATGTAGAAAAATTTTTGTGGCATGTATTTAATAGAAAGTTTCCTAGCATCTCTTTTGAAGAAAGTTCCACAACATGTCTTATATAGAAAGTTTCATAGCATGTCTTCTACAACAAAGGTTGACCTTTATGCTATCTATAAAAAAAAAACCTAACTTATCTTAGGTGATGTTGATTTCTCAAGACCAAGGATGCTCATGCATCATATTTGTTCATCTTCGGAATATGTTAAGTGAAAAAACAAATCATCATTAATAGGGGATATGTGCAATGCCTCCTTCCTTCTCCTTATGTCGCTTTGTAAATCATTATTTTTATCCCAAGTTGTTCTTAAGGGGGGATGTTAGGATAGTATAAATTCAAGGGAGGTTGATTAAGATGAACTTGGCATAATGTACTCATCATGTGTGAATTTAGTGTGTTTCTTATAGTGTTCTTCTATACTTGAGTTATCTAATGTGCATCATTCTATCTTGCACATCTAGGTGATTTGGCTTGTTAGAAAAACATGATCATGAAACAATAAAATAAAACAAATTTGGAAATAAAACACAGAATATACACAATACAATAGAGACACAGATATATGTGGTTCACCCAGTGTGGGCTACGTCCACCAGAGAAATTGCCAGGTCCTTCCTTTTTATTATCTAGAAAAATGAAGGGATACAACCTACGACACACCCATTGTAACTTTCTCTTATTTATATCACAGTCAACTCTCTCAAAATACAACATTCGCAATGATGCACAGCTGCAATACAATTCCCTCATAAAAGAGGGTTTCCTTCTAGGGAAAAAAAACCTAACATAACTTCTACTGTCAGATTTCTGACCTTATAATGAACGGTCCAGATTTACTATGAAATTACAATATACATTTACAAGGAAATTTTTCCTTCAAGGGCTTCACCCCCAAACCCCAAACCGGGGGGATGAGCCCACTGGACCCCACAAGGGGGGAAATCCCCCCCCTGCAACCCCCCCACATGGAGGAGTGTACAGTATTTTGGGGTGTATAGTCTTCATGGGGTATCAAAACGGTTTAAAAGAAAGACCTTTGAATCAGGAAGATAATCAGGCTCCACAACCAACACTTTCTTCATCTTCGGAATATGTTAAGTGAAAAAAAATCATCATTAATAGGGGATATGTGCAATGCATCCTTCCTTCTCCTTATGTCACTTTCTAAATCCTTCTTCCTATCCCAAGTTGTTCTTAAGGGGGGATGTTAGGATAGTAGACATTCAAGGGAGGTTGATTAAGATGAACTTGGCATAATGTACTCATCATGTGTGACTTTAGTGTGTTTCTTATGGTGTTATTCTGTAATCTAATGTGCATCATCCTATCTTGCACATCTAGGTGATTTGGCTTGTATTCTCAATTATATTAACACTTGATATTTGCCATTACACTTTATTGGTCCATGATCTCTATTTAAATATCATAGAGGATTATTTTTCCATGATACCTCATGACAGGGAGGAGAGTATTGCATTGGATGTAAGAATCCTTTTACCAATAATAAAAAAAAAATTATAGCTTCAAGGATGTTTTCTTCTCTCAAAGTTGAACCACCTAAATCTTGTTGTCTCTATCTTTTATGTGCAAGTTATTTCTTTGTGGTATTTGTTCCTATGGTTACCCACATGTTGACTTCACAAGAATAACCAAGGTGGGGGACACTTAGGATATTAGACTTAGGAATTTCTTATAAGAGAAACTTGGTCTAATGTATTATAGTTATATGTATTGCATGGTTTACTACTATCTGTGGACTCAAGGTAGACATAGGTACACCTACATAATTTATTCCCAAAAGGATTAGAAAACTGCCTGATTTTGTTTTTCCAAATGTTATTTGGTTTGATGGTGCGTCGCAAAACAATGGCACTATGAGTGGAGCTGGTGGTATTATTAAGATTGGGGAGAACACTATCTACATGTGGACATTCAACTATGGTATGGGTTCAAACACGAGGGTTGAGCTCCTTGTAGCTTGATCCACCTTAACATTAGCCTCTAGAATTGATATTGCACAGCTTTAGGTACTTGGGGATTCTAAGATTGTGATTGACTGGATTAAAAACAAGTGCAAGATTTGTGTTACATCTCTTACAGGTTGGAAGCAGAAGATAAGGTCCCTTATTCCCCTCTTTGAAGATTTAAAGTTTGAACATATCTATAGGGAAGATAACGAGGTTGTTGATTAAATCTCGAAGAAAGTGATATTGGCCTCGGAAGGAAGGATTCTATATTCCATATGGTAGGATGACTAGGAGGCCCCCCACACTATCACTTCTCCTTTACACCTGGGCAGTCTAGCCCTGGAAGGGATGTGGATAGTTATTACTTTATCTTGTTTATGTCTACTTTATGTTTATACTTGATGAAATTTAAGCTTTCCGTTTTGGGACTATTTGGACTGCATTGAAAAGAGAAATGTAATGTAAGTTTTGGACTCACTATGAATCAACACTACCTGATGGGGGTGTTAGTTTTTTATATGGTGAAGTCTCTTTAGATGATTATGTAATTGTACTTTACTCTGTTTTTTAGAACAACTTATATTAATATATATGAAGAAATTTTCTACTAAAAAAATACTAGTATAATCCACATGGATGACATTCTCTTGTGTGTCAATATAAGATTAATTTTTCTGGTTTCTTATTTTGACTTATGATATTCTCAAGTACTTAATTCAATTTAAATTGATAATATTTAAATTAATGATTTTAGTGATTTTCTTAATGTACATGTATGTATGAATGTTGTTATCCTTTTATTTTTATTTATATATATATATATATTCAAATAACAATCATTAAATAGTATCATAAATGTATTAAATGACATCCTTTTGAATAATAATACAACTTTTATATTATTCCATTAATATTTTAAACCATATAAATCTTCCTCTCTCTTTAAATTATTTATATGATATTCATTTCTTGATTATCCACATGTCATTATTGTCAAAAGAAAAAACAAGGGAGATAAAGCCATGGAGTGGCTAGTCCCTGCCTAAGAATTAATTTATTGATTTTGTCTATTTTGAATTATATTATATTAATATAATAATATAGTTAATAATTTATTAAAATAAATAAATTATATTAAATTATTGTTTATGATGATGATTAATGTTTACTAAGACTTAATTGGTCTATCAGACTTTAAGAGGGTAAGTGATTACTTGTGATTCTTAAGAATTTTGTTTTTGTGCTCGAAAAGCATTAAGAGAAGCTTTCCAAGATCACCATACTTTTGTTGAGTTAAGAGGTTAAGAAGGTTGGTAGTGTGATCAATATTTTAAAAATGAGATCTAATATGGGTAGAGGCTGGACAATCTAAGAGAAAGTGCTTTTCATCTTCAACCTTCTTAGTGTCACAAAATTGACACACTCTTTCATCCCATGGCGTTTTAGGAATTGACCAACTCCCAGTTTCACTATGGATCTCGTGAGAATTTGTTCTTACCTTAGCAATGCTTATTTTTTTCTTCACACTTGGCAAAACAAATAGATAATTTTGATCGTCTAGATTAGGGTTGATTACATCTTTATAATACCTTAATTTTATTTTTTCCTCCAACTCTTTATCACACCACATTTTTTCCTTAA
>ML803746.1:2061-34311 GCA_009831015.1 Picea engelmannii
AACTCTATATTTATTTATGTTAAGGAATATTTATTAATAAAATTATTTATATAAAATTCATTTTTATTATTTGTTTTTCTTACTTATAATCTAATCTATAGGTTATATAATATAATATATAAGGTATAGGTTATTTATATAATATATATTATATAATTTATGTAACATGTTATATAAGTGTAGAATTGTAGAATTTAATATATTTATTATGTAAAACATGTTTTATCCTTTTAAATTATTTGTTTTTCTTACTTATAAAGTATAGACTATATAATATAATATATATTATATAGGTTATTTATATAATATATGTTATATAATTTATATAACATGTTATATAATGGTAGAATTTAATATATTTATTAAGTAAAACATGTTTTATCCTTTAATATATATATATATATATATATATATATATATATATATATATAATATTCCAATTTAATGGCGAACTTTATCAAAAAAATTTATGAGGCGATTTTTTTCCGAATTTTATCGATGTCGAATTCGAACACGAACGTTGTGACTAAGTTGCCACCTAGTCTAGTCTCTTAGGCAGTCATGGGAGTGAACTGCCACTTAGCTGAGTTAACTAGTCAACCAATCTTCAGTTAATTGACTGAAACATAGTGTAGTGAGGAGTAGATCAAGGAATCAAGGGTAATGCGCTAGTTTGGTGATGAAACCAAGACTATTGCGCATTAGCATGGTGATGATCTCAATGTTGCATGGTGACAAAACCAATGCAGCATCTAGACTCAACTCAACTAGTCAAACTGAAGTGTCAACTGAAGATAATATTCTCTAGGTGGAATATTCTTCTCTAAACTTTAGGAGATTGAATAATGACTAATAAATATAGGAAAAACCTTAGGACCTTAGGAAAAAGAAATCTTAGGTGTGTGAAGTAACTCCAACACCCCCCCTGAATACCACTATGGTGAAAATAAAGAATGGGTCCTGGCAACGAGGCCATGTTAGGTACCCAAATACAAAAGATACATTGAAATAAAATGAGGAAAGAGGGAAAACCTCATGGGAACCCCCCCCCCTCAAGGTACAATGTATGTAAAAAGAAGAATTGATAGTTGCTAGACAACTGTGTCCTTCACTCCAAGACGACTTCGCAGAGAGTGGAACTTCTGCTCAGTGAAGGTCTTGGTGAAGATGTCTATCATATGTTCTGTTGAAGGACAAAACTGTAGGTCGATGATCTCCTCGTGTACTAAGTTCCAGATGTAGTGCATGTGGATCTCGATGTGCTTCGTCCATTGCCTCTGAATTGGATCTCTGCAGAACTTCAGAGTGCTCTGGTTGTCACATTGGATGACGATCGACCGATGAAATTGAATACCCAACTCAGTGAGAAAATGTTGTAGCCACATAGTCAGAATGGTTATGTTAACTACCCCTATGTACTCTGCCTCGTCTGAAGAAAGAGCAATACCAACCTGCTTCTTGCTCGACCAATAGATAGGCCCGGAACCAAGACTGAGTGAGTAACCAGATGTGGACTTGCGATCAGTGTTATCGCCAGCCTAGTCAGAATCAATAAACCTGATGAGATCTAATGTAGAGTTGGTTGCATCATGAATCCCAAAGGTGATGGTGCCTTGTATGTATCGAAGGATACGCTTTGCAGCGTTCCAATGTAGCTCATGCGGCGCCTGCATGAACTTGAAAACTGCGCCAATTGCATAGGAGAGGTCTGGTATGGAGTGTGTGAGATACAACAAGCTCCCCACTAGCTGTCTGTACAATGTGTTGTCAACCGGTGGAGTGTCCCCGCCATCTTCAAGTTTGACTCCTGATAGGAAAGGAGTCAGAGTAGACTTGCAGTTTGTCATGTGAAATCTCTCAAGGAGATCTCGTGCATACTTGGCTTGAGACAGTTTGATGCATGATGCATCTTGACTGATCTCAAGTCCAAGGAAGAAGTGTAGCGGATCCATGTCCGTCATCAAAAACCTGTCATGTAGAATCCTCTTGACTGCGACAATCACTGAAGTCGAGCAATCGGTGATCAACAAATCATCAACATATTGAACTAAGAGTAGAAGTGAATCAACCGTCCTGAGCATGTAGACATTTGGATCTGATTTACAACGTACAAAGTTCCGTGACAACAGGTAGGAGTCCATCTTGGCATACCATGCTCTTGGAGCCTGCTTGAGGCCATAAAAAGACTTGTTCAGTCGACGGACCAAAGATGAGTCCTGCATAAATCCCTGGGGCTGCTCCATATAGATCTCCTCAGAGAGATCACCGTGAAGAAATGCATTCTTCACGTCCATCTGATGGACTTCCCATCCCTTGGTCGCCGCAATGGCAAGTGCCAAACGTATGGAATCCATCTTCACTACTGGAGTGGAGGTCTCATCATAGTCAATGTCATGCACCTGCTGAAAGCCTTTGGCAACAAGCCTGGCTTTATATCTGCTAATCTGTCCATCCGCTGCGCTCTTGGTCCTGTAGATCCATCTGCATCTGACAAGTTTCCTTCCAGAAGGAAGGGGAACCAGATCTCAAGTCTGGTTCTCGAGGAGGGAGTTGTACTCCTCTTGCATGTCGGATTCCCAAAAGGGATTTCCAACAACCTCGCCATAAGACTGTGGATCTGAAGACTGAACCAAGAAAATATGTCTAGAGGGCAATGGTTCAATGGCAGTGAGTGCAATAGGAGGCTCCTCGAAATCAGATCGAGTCATCCTAGTATCGGTTGGATCACCAACAAGATCCCTTGCATCTTGAAGAGTACTCTGTGCCCACTTGGGCCTCTGCTCTGGCTCTGCATCTACATCTAGATGCTTTGACTCCGCATCTGGATCATTTGAGTCCTTTGAATCAGAACTCTCCTCTGAAGAAGAGTCAGCATGTGCATGCTCAACGTCTCAGACAGGTGGAAGAACGAAGGTGTCTGCATGCGGCTGTTGAGGTACATGCGAGACACTTTCCTCGAATTGGACACTTTACTCAATGATGAGTCGGTTCGAGGAAAGATCAATAAGTCTATATCCCTTCACACCGTCGGGGTATCCAACAAAAATACACTCATCATCCTCTTTTCAGGAGAATCCGGGCCCATGCACGTGAACCGAAAATACGAAAGTGGGTCACTTTCGGTTTGAGGCCGCTCCAAGCCTCGTAGGGGGTCTTATCCTTGACAGATCTATGGGGAGATTTGTTTTGGATGTATGTTGCACAATTAAGTGCTTCAGCCCATAGTCTCTGTGGCAGTGACTTTGCATGTAGCATGCAAGATGCCATCTCTTTTAGAGATCTGTTTTTCCGCTCAACAACTCCGTTTTGCTGCAGAGTATAGAGAATTGTGTGCTGCAATTGAATCCCTGCCTCATGACAAAGATTTTGGATCTCATGATTGACATACTCTCCCCTGTTATCAGTTCGGAAAACTTTGATTTTCTTTCCTGACTGTGTCTCAACCAGGGCTTTGAAATCTTTGAGTTGTTGAAAGACCTCGGATTTTTGCCTGAGAAAGTAAATCCATGTGAAACATGAGAAATCATCAACAAAAATTAGAATAAACCTCGTTTTTTCTGATATATGGATGCGGAAAGGACCCATGAGGTCACTATGGATCGGATCTAAAGGAGAGGAAGCTCTCTGAGTCTTTCCTTTGTCGAATTTCTCTTGAGGGTGTTTTCCAAAAACACATTCCTCATAGACTCCTTTGGAGAAATGGAAGTCTAGTAGAACATCAACCAATCTTTGCTTACTAAGTTGTTGCATATATCTGAAATTCAAATGTTTGAACCTTTTGTGCCATATCCTACTACTTTCATCAGCATGGGTAAGTAGTAAAGAAAAATCTTGTTCAATAAATTCAGAAAATGTATTCAATCTAGATTGATGATTTATCTCATCGGTAGCTAATTGGTTTGCATGTCATAGATGTCCACTGCATTTGGTGTGAATATGACTTTATTTTCGGTGCCAGAATTTGTCATCTGATACATAGAGAGAAGATTGACGGAAAGTTTGGGAACGTGCAACACATTCTCGAAGCTTCTGTTGGTGATTTCAATCCTTCCTTTGCTAGTGACCTCGACTGGAGAGTTGTCCCCCATCAGAATAGGAAGACCATTGCATGCATCCAATGAAGAATAGATTGCTTTTGTGGCAGCCATGTGATGTGATGCTCTTGAATCTACGATCCAAACATCGAGAGAGGAGTTGATGGCAATCAAGGCATGTGCTAGAATTGTCTTTCTTGGGATTCTGATCTTCTGGCTTCTTCTTCTTGGCAGCCTCGAGGATGCGATCTCCAAGGTTGTTTTTCTGAAGTATTTGAGTCATTAGATCTATTTGTTTTTTCATGCATGCAGATTCTGGATGGAAACCTGTATGGAAGTACTTGCATTTCTCTCATTTTCTTCCCTTTCCACCTTTGGATCCGAAGGCATTGGTGAAGGGTTTTGAGTACCCTTCCTTCTTCGGATGTGCATGAGCTTTCCTTTTGTATTTATCTTTATATTTCTGATATTGATGGCTGCCATCTTGCACAGTAAGTGCATGCACCTTTGATTTTTCTCATGTTGATGAGCTTGGTTTTCTCGTGTCAGGGATTCGATAAATTCCTCAAGAGAAGGCATATTCCAGGTGGCTCTAGAGGCAAATTTGTCTGAATGGAATGTTGATACGAACACAAATAATTTAGGACCAAGTTTGGAGAGAATGGTCAGAACCATTTGTTTCTCCTCCTTAGATTTATCAACCCCGCAAGCTTTGAGTTGCAACAATAAATCCTTGAATTTTGTAAAGAAATCTCGGATATTGTTGAAGATTTTTGGATCCAATGTGAGCAATTCCACCTCCAACATGTGTCCTATCATCTCATCATGTTTTCCAAAGAGCCCTTCCAAGGTGGTTCATGCTTCATTGAGGGTTTTACAGGAAGATATGTGAAAAAAAGATCGGGAGAAATAAGACTGCAAATCGTTCTGAATGCTTCATCCATTCGATTTAAATACTTGGATTTTTCTATGGCTGATGTTGGTTTTGTGTCTATATTCAAGGTTAACCTATACAATCCTCCGGTTCAGATATGTATGAGTATTTTCTCCTTCCATGCAAAGTAATTGTAAGGTGTAAGAATGAATTCTTTTGGGAAATCCATCTTTCCGTTGTCTTCAATCTTTTGTACCTGCAAAGAATTTGGTGTAGTTTTTGCTTAGCATTCCGTTGGCTCTGATACCATGTAAATGTGTTGAACCTGCACAAAATAGATCTAGCTAGAAAATACTACACACATTTGCAGAGAGAAATTAAAAAATAAGAAGCAAGAGAGAAAGAATGGAAGAATTCTTATTAACCGTAATGAATAATGAATAATTTACACATGATATACTATGTATAACTCAATCAATGCGCACTGGAGGAGAACCAATGCGCTATAGTGGTGGTCTAGAGTGACCTGGACACACACCAACAATTACGAGATTGAATTGCCACCTAGCCTAGTCTCACAGGCAGTTACGGAAGTGAACTGCCACCTAGCTGAGTTAACTAGTCAATCGGTCTTCAATTAACTGACTTAAACAAAGTGTAGTGAGGAGTAGATCAAGGAATCAAGGGTAACGCGTCAGTTTGGTGACGAAACCAAGGCTAATGCGCATTAGCATGGTGATGATCCAAATATTGCATGGTGACAAAACCAATGCAACATCTAGACTCAACTCAACTAGTCAAACTGAAGTGTCAACTGAAGAGAATATTCTCCCCTAAACTTTAGGAGACTGAATAATGACTAATAAACATAGGAAAAACCTTAAGACCTTAGGAAAAATAAATCCTAGGTGTGTGAAATAACTCCAACAATGTACCGGATTCAGGTGATAGTGGCTATCAAAAGTAAAAAATCTGAAGCATGAGGGAGCTGGGAGGTGATAAGTCCAGAGGAGTGAATTTTAACATTTTACCCTTTTTGGACGAAACCTTACTCGTCAAACTTACAAAGCTTGGTGAGATGGATGTAGAAAGAGTGACGCCATTGCCAACAGCTCGAAAATATGATCGAAAATATCTCAATCACTTTGACTCGAGTGATACTAATGATCTTCATGAGAACTTGGCAAAAAGCTAAAGTAAGCTCCTAGTTATGACTAAGAAAAACAAAATCATGTCAACGCTGGCATATATTTCTACAAACTTCTTCTATCTAATGATTGATGGGGTTGATGTAATCATCTTCTTTGACACAAGCATAGGGAAACCCATCATCATGACTAAGCCTACAAGAAACATATTTCCCTTCTTTCCTGCCATTAATCAAAGACAAGGATGAAACATGAAAATACCAATCAAATTTGAAAAATGCATATATCCATGACCTAGGGCTTGCAAGTTGCTTCCCTTTCATATGAGGCTGAATATCCTTGCAATAAGCCCAAGTGTGAACATGTTGTTGACTAAAAAATATTATAGTGTCAAAGAGACATTGATTTTACAATTGATCTTATGTCAAACTCCCTATATAATTGAGTATCCCAAAATTATTGGAGTTAAAAATGCAAGTATAAGAGTTGGTAGAAAAGGGATACATTACACTGTCTCCATGGGGAGCATTGATGCTATTTCAAAAAATAAAGATGGAACTCTTGGGATGTGTATCAATTATAGGTAGTTGAATAAAGTTATAGTGAAGAACAAAAATCCATTACCTTGAACTGATGAGTCATTTGACGAAATGAGAGGGGCAAAGGTATTTTCAAATATTGATTTGAGGTCTGGTTACCATTTAGAATCAAAGAAAAATACATGCACAAGATAAATTTTAGAACAAGGTATGACCATTATAAATCTGTGGTGGTGCCATTTGATTTCACCAACAACATTCATGTGCCTCATAAATAATGTGTTCGATAAGTATTTGTATAAATCTGTACTTGTTTTTCTAGATGATATTCTTATTTATTCAAAGACTGAAGAATAGCATGAGAACCATTTAAGAATGGTTTTGTAAGTGCTAAGATAACATAAGCTATATGCAAAACTAAGCAAACATGATTTCTATCAAAATCAAATTCATTATTTCAGTCACGTTATTTTAAAAGAAAGAATATTTGTGGATTCATAAAATATTAAGGCCATAATGAATTGACCAAATCCAAAGAATGTAACATATATAATATATTTTCTAGGTTTTGTTGGTTATTACGAAAGGTTCATTGAGGGATAATCATGTTGTATGTTATGAGTCATGAAAGTTGAAGGAACACAAGAAAAATTATGTTATCAATGACTTGGAACTATGGAAATAGTGCATGCTTTGAAAATGTGGAGTGATTATTTGATGGGTAGGAGATTTGAGCTTTAGAATTAGCCATAGTGGCCCAAAGTATTGATTTGAACAACCAAACTTAAATGCCAAGCAAGCTAGATGTGTGGAATTTCTTTGTGAATTTTATTTTGAGATCAAATATATAAAAGGGAAAGAAAATAGAGTAGTTAATGCACTTAGTAGGAAAGGGCGTGTAATGCTTGTGGCCATTGTTAGTATTTGTCAGTGATATTTGAAGAAGAGAGTTATTGATTTCCTTGTTGAGAATGAACATTTTGTCTAAACAAGAGATGGATTACAACAAGAGAAATTACAAAGAAGTATGAAAGATATTAGCTGGAGGATGATAGGCTTTTTATTTATAAAAATATAATGTATATTCCTAATTATTCAAAATTGAGAATAATTATCATGGATGAGATACATAAAATGCCATATTCTAGACATCCAAACTACCAAAAAGCTATTGCTACAACAAGAAATCAATACTTTTGGCTTGAGTTGAAGAAATATGTTTTTGAATACATTGCCAAATGTATGAAATGCTAACATGTTAAGGATAAACACACCCAACAAGTTTATTGTATCCTTTGCCAATTCTAGAATAGAAATGGGAAGCAATAGCCATGAATTTTCTTACTACATTACCAACTACATTAAAACAACATGATTTTGTTATGGTTGTAGTCAATAAATTATCCAAAGCAACAAATTCTATTCTTGTTAAGTCTACTCACAAGATTGACGATATTGCAAGAATATTTATAAGAGAAATAGTTGTTAATTTTTGAGTTATTATTAGGTTTCTTTTCAATTTATTAGATAACCATAGCATAGGTAGGATCACTCAGAGAAACACAATCACAAGATACACAACATTTATCCTGGAAACCCTCATGGGGGAGAAAACCCAACAAAAGTTCATTAATATAGATAGCCAATACAATGCCAAGACAATAAACCAAAACACTAGAGAATATTCAACACTGAGCAATGCGCCTCTCTCTTCCTTCTCCCAACTGTAGCTCTCCAAACTTGCGCACTTGATGAGTGAATGAATGAGTGTGATAATGAGGCGTTGGCTTCTTTTATTTATACAAGATGGCAGGTGCTGGAAAGGTGTATCTTCACTAGGCAGGGCCGACTTGTCTTCTTAGTGGTTAAAACCACTTTAATTAAGCATGGGGGCCGACTTCTCAATTTGCATAATATATTTAGGGTTTGACCAATCTGCAAAAGGGGATTTGGTCAATTACAATGCCCAACATGATCAATCCACAAAAGGGGATTGATCTAATGAATAATGACTAAATAATAAATAAAATACTCTTTGCAGTTACAATATTTCAACACTCCCCCTTAACAAGAAGGGTATTCTACAACAACAGCAGGAGAGAGAGAGAGGACATCGACATCAACAACATCTGGAACATTAACTGGCATATTTATAAATCATCATAATTTTTTCTCATCATCAATATCATCATCCACAACAAGGAGTTGGAATGGCATCATCATCATCTGCATCAACATGGATTAGTATAACACTAATACATCATCATCATCAATAACAACACGAGGCTGATACAACATCAACTACAACAACATCACAACACAAATGTTGGAGCATCATCAACATCAACACTAAGCTGGAAATATTCAGCATGAAGTTGGCATCTCATCAACATCAGCGCTAAGCTGGAAATCTTCAGCACAAAGATGACATCTCAACAACATCAACACTAAGATGGAAATATTCATCACGAAGCTAGCATCGCAACAACATCAACATGAAGATGGAAATCTTCAGCACTAGGCTAGCATCACAACAACATCATCACGAAGATGGAAATATTCAACACTAGGTTAGCATCACAACAACATCAACACGAAGATGGAAATCTTCAACACTAGCCTGACATCACAACAACATCAACACGTAGCTGGAAATCTTCAGCACAAGGATGGCATCAACATCTTGTGGTACTTTGACAGATCCAAAGGATCTGCCCAGGAATCAAGAGATTCCCTAGGATATAAAATTCTAATGGAGCTACCACTACTGACCAAAGCTAGCATATACATGCACAAGTACTCTGACAACCCATCCTTATAGACCTTTGGGATCTGTCCAGGGATGATCAGTCCCCTAGGATATAAAATCCTAACTGAGTTACCCGCTATTGGTCAGGATACCATAGTATCATCATCACTACTCCCCCTTTTGGACTATACCAAGCTTGTCTCAAAAGTGATCAAACTTTACACGAGACAGAGGCTTGGTCAACACATATGCAACTTGTTCATCTATGCCAACATATTGGAGCTTTATAGCTCCTCTCTTCATCATATCATGAATGAAGTGATATACGATATTTATGTGCTTCGACTCATCATGGAACACATCATATTTATACAACTCTGATTATCACATAGGATCACAATGGATTCCATATCCAGATCAAATAGGTCTGTCAATAACATCCGAAGCCATATGGCTTCACAACTGGCGGAACATGCTGCAATAAATTCTGCTTCTGCTATGCTGAGAGAAATACTGGATACTCTACCATGAAGTCATGACTGGCCCTAGACTGAATTAACATCCTAAAGTGCTCTTTCTATCAGAAACACTTCCAACTCAATCTGAATCAGTATATCCATACAATCTGAAGTCATGATCTCTAGTATAACAGAGACCAAAATCCAACGTACCCTTAAGGTATCTCATCACATGTTTTGCATCATCAAAGTGAACACGTCTGGGTTCTACCAGATACTAACACAAGGAAAAACATATATCTGGCTTGGTGTTCTTCAAATACATCACTGAACCAATAATCTCTCTGTACAGAGTAGCATCAACCAATTCTGATGAGGTATCTACCAGGAGCTTCAACTTCGTTTCCATGAGTGTGTACATGGATTTACATTTCAACAGGTCAAACCTCTTCATTATTTCAACTTCATACTTCCCTTGGTTAAGGAAGATCTTCTCTGGGCTCTGTCAAACTTCAAGACCTTAGAGATAATGCATTAGGTCTTTCATTAAACTCTGTATCGAGCTTCTTCTGCAATCTGTGATGAACTTTTCTTCATCTTGTCAAGAATACATCATCTAGATATAGTAGCAACATCATTGGCTCATCATTCATAACCTTGAGGTAAAGGTTAGAATCAAATTTACTCTTGGTAAAGCCCAAGCTCGTCAAGAAACTGTCAATTCTTCCATATCAAGCTCTAGGAGCTTGCTTCAACCTGTATAGAGCCTTCTTCAACCTGCAGACCCGAGTCTTTCTATCTTCAACTTCAAACCAAATTTTCACATTACTTTGTACCGATCTGGTACACTTGCTTAGCTGCAACTCAATCTTGCACAATCATGTGCTATCTCTATGTGCTTTCTGCAAAGCACTATCTGTCTCATTTCCTGAGAGTATGTCTTCTCCTCTTTCTGCAATTGTTCCTTCTGGAACTGGGACTCTGCACTTGCATCTTCTCTGAAGCTGAGAATGGTTGCTCCATTCTCACTATGACTGCACTAAAATATGAGAGTAACTCCTCTACTCCATCACGACAACAACTTCATATGAAACTGAGAGTGGCTCAATAACTGATACTAAAGGTAGCTCTTCTTCTTCTTCTTTCATGGAGGTAATTCTATATTTTATTTTATTCATGTCTCCATGATCCAAATAATGTACTGCACCGACTACCACTCAATTTTAAATATGGGGATTTCTCCCCATTTATCTCATACTATATATGACTAATGGTTGTTTTGGTTGTCTTCATGAATACTTGAACTATTTCTTCAATTACTAGAGTAAGTGTCTCGTCATATTATTATCCCTCTTACTAGGAGAATCCTCTGGATACACATTAGGCTTTGTACATATGCAACATGCTTGATCTGTTAGATCAATCTTGGAAGTCAATACTGAATTCTCTTCTAGTCTCATAGAAAAATCCATATCCTAGTCTTTCTGACTGGCTTCCTTCTCTGTCACTGAAACAAGGGAATTTTCCCAGGAGATTTCATATCTCCTAGAAGTTTCTAAAGCTATGATCTAGTCTTCTCATGGCATCTATCTCCCAGTCTTGAAATATGTCTTTTCATCTGATCCTTTCTGAGATTAGGCTTACTCTTGATTTCTTATGTGTCTACAAGGACTTCATCATCTCTTATAGGGTATACTCGGTGTTGAATACCAAGTCTAAATATGAAAAGTTGAGTCAAACTTCAAACGAGTTCTGCTTCCCATCAAGGGGGCTTCATTATCCTTTGACCAAGTCTTATGTGATTTCTTGTTCTAATGTTCGGTCATCTTTGGAGCCTTATGCTCCTTACAGTCAATCTCCATATGAGATACTCTGGATCTCAAAGATATCTACTTCTTCATATTCTTTGGTACATGGATGTTGATTTTTCTATGAGCAAGGTTAAGCATGAAGTTCATTCCATTTTAGCATTTAACTTAACCATAACCAATAATATTGCAACAACCAAGATCACACGAAGAAACACCATGCACAAGAACACAAGAAGTATCCTTGGAAACCCTTCTCAACAATGGAAGAAAACCCAGCCAAATCATTTGCTATATTCTTCAAGAGAAAGACCTTCACCACCAATAAGACCTAGGACACAAGAGGGTGCTCAATCCCTAGAAGACTAGCTCCCAAGAGAGGTGCACACTTTTCCCAAGAAGGTGTACTTGCTGAAATTTCGAAACTCACATGAAAGATATGATTCCTCAATGGGGAATTTACCTTTACTTATACTAGATTGAACCTGTCAACATAAGTGTTTATTGGCACAACAGGGCCCACCTCACTAACTCATAATACAATTAATAATAACCAAATTAATTATATTTTACATTAATTATCAATCAAATTAAGGTGGGGTCGACCTGTACCCTTTACATTACAATTAGGGTTACAGGAAGGTCTGACTCTTGAACAATATATCAAGGGATCTTATGCACCCACTAGTGCTCATCCACTAGGGGCGCATCCATAGGGATGTCTATATCTGTGGCTCACTACATTACACAGAAGAACCATTTCTTCACTAGTGCTCAACCACTAGGATCACGTTCATCTGTGCTCGTCCACATGCACATCCACTCAACAGATCTTTTTTCCCACTGCATTACACAAGAGATTCATTTGGATTTTCTCATCAACTCTCTACTCAGAGGAGGCTAATACATCATCTTCATTTCTATTCTCATGACGATGCACCCAACACTTTGGGATTTCACACGTTCACCTTGTGCTCTGCCACATGCACGTCCAACTTTGCATATCTCCTTTCTCACTGCGTTACACAGGAGAATGATCTCAAGTTCTTCTCAACTCTATGTAAGGAGGAGGCCATCTCTACATTCCATCTCTATCTCAGATAGGAACCACACACCCCTCTCAGGGGCTTTCTCTCAGGTTTGTGTCCTGGAGAATGTCTCACATAGCTGCAATCATCAACACTCCCTCTCAGCTAGGGAGGTATTCTTCATCATGCCAAGTATAACACGGATGTACTTTGAACTTTGTCTTGGTTGTAGTCATCAACACTCCCTCTCAACTAGGGAGGTATTCTTAACCAAGTTAATTTGGTGAAGATGTCTGCAATCTGCTCATGTGTAGGAAGGTACTGCATGTGTACTATTTTCCTCTGCATCATATCTATGATATAATGATATTTCATCTTAACGTGTTTCAATCCATTAAGAAACACTAGGCTCTCAAAGACCTTTATACACGACTATTGTTATCATCATAGGATCTGTCTCATGATCAAGTAAATTTGTTAGAAGCTTGTGAAGCCACATTGTTTCAGACACTCGATGCTATATACTCTGCTTTTGTGGTACTCAAGGCCACATAGTTTTGTTTCCTGTTGCATCAGGAAACCATGGTAAACTTCACGGTAAGACAACAACCGGATGTGCTCTTCTGGTCCACTGTACTCTCTTGCTTAATCTATATAGGCATATACCTGCAAACTTAATTTTACACTTGGAGGCATATCTCAGGCCATGTCAAACTGTGCCTCATGTATATCTCAATATATGCTTTATTGTCTCGGCTGGCTCATGGATTGGCTAAGCATATTCACTGCATAGCATGAATCAGGTCTACATCAATGATACAAACAGTTGTGGATCAATCTTGTCTGAATCATCATCATTCAATTTCTTCAAATCTATCACGGTGTTTTTGTATTCTGTCATACTGAACTTCTTTAATATTCCCATTGTATGTTTTCGTTGACTCAGGAAAATCTCATTGGTTCTCTGTCATACTTCCAGGAGGTAGAGCATCATACTCAGATACTTCATCGTGAAATTAGAAGTCAAGGCTTACTTATTTTCAACAACAAGGCTTTCTGAATAAGTCATCAAAATCAGGCTCTCATCACCAACACTGTAATAATATAGGTTTGGATCAACAACACTTTTGTTGAGACCCAAACTCATCAAGAATATTCCATTCATTTGATATGGTTTCCAACTCATGGATGGTAGTACAGGTGGAAGTGTATTGGTCTTATTGGATCAAGTGTCTCATCATAGACAACTCCCTCTATTTGTGAGAATCCTTTGGCTTTGTATTTATTGACACTTCCATCAATTGCATGCTTGCTCTTATAGATCTACTTGGAATTTACCACAAAATTCCCTTATGGTCTCTGAATAATATCTTATACATCATTCTTTAAGATATACTGGTATTCTTCTATTATGGCATCTTGCCATACTTGTTTCTCTTGTTGTTTCTTCAATGAAGTAGCTCATGACTGAAGGATAGCTTTTGAAAACTCTTTTTCTTTCTCAAGGTGTACCTTGAGGGACTTGTATGTTTCTTTGTATTCCAGCAGAGTTTTGTTGACGCTGGGCATGCCTTTTATGCCCCACTATAATATCTCTGGTCATATCAACTGGAGTAGCTGAATTTGCTAGAATAATGTATGTCTTTCTCTGGACTATTGAGTATATTAACTCTTTCTTCCTTTTATTTTGTTTTTGACTCCCTCTGAGTCGAGCAACTCTCTCTAAAGTTTGAAGGAAGGGAATCTTCTTTATTACTTTGTTGGATTATTTTATGTCTCTTTGTTCAGCATAATAATCAATCAAATAAGGTTTGGACTCCCGTACCAGGGACAATGGTCCAAGTATTTGAGGGCTTCCATACTAGTGATAATATCCTTCATTTATTAAGAATGCAGTCAACTATAAAATTAGAGATCAATTGATTTACCTGGGTTTGTAGTTATGATTGGTTTAGAGGACATACTTCTCCTCTCTCTCATCTTCATTCTTTTGAGGTGAATCTGGATCAATGTCAGCGGTAGAAGAATATTGTCTTCCCTTCTTCCTGGTTGGACAATTTCTTGCATAGTGCCCATATTTGTCACATCCAAAGCACTGAATTTTTGAAACATCTCTTCTCTGATTATAACCTGGGTTTGATGAAGACTTTTCATCTTTGAATGTTTGTCTGAAGTTTCTTTTGAATCTTCCTCCTTTCTTTTTATGAAGTGAAAGAGCATGATATTCTTCTGGGGAGTCTTCCACTCTATTTCTAAGTCTAAGTTCTTCTTGAGTACAATCTGTCCATAGACGATCAAATGTTCGTAGATTTTCTCTTCCACTGATACTTTGAAGGAAAGGCTCCCAATGTTTTGGAAGATTGTTGAGAGTGGTTAAGACAAGTTCTCTATCAGACATGATTTCTCCAATGGTTTCTAGTTGTTCTTTAATCTATGATATCTTCATAAATAAGATAGCAACTGTGTCACCTTTCGTCATCTTGGTACTTTGAAGTTGGCTCTTCAAGGTAAGAGCTCTGAGGGTGTTGTCACTTTCAAGCATTTATTTTAATGCTTCATACATATCATAAGTTATTTTTAGGTTGGCAATACGAGGTAAAAGATGATCTCTTACTGAGTAGATGATTATTTTTCTTGCTTTGACATCTTCTTCCTTTCTACATCTGTAGCTGTATCTGGTAAAGTTTTAGTTACCACATCCAAAAGGTCATCTTATTCAAGGGTGACCTGAAGCCTTGATTTCCAAGAGATGAAGTTTCTTACTCCATCAAGCCTATCTTCTACTAAGGCTTTGTTCTTCATTTGTTTGGTTTCTTCAAACTCTCGCCAACTAGATTTTGAAAACCTAATGATTAGGTTGAATTAGTAACCTTGGATTTTGTTGGGCTTATGACTGCCAACAATAAACTTTGATAGTGTCACAAAAATGCTTGTTGAATTAAGAAAAACGTTTCTTCAAGAAGTTGCAGAAATCTAAGATCACGATTCTACAGAAAATCTCGGCACCCTAGAAACCCTAGGGTCAAAAACTCAAAATCCTCAAAATTATGTTTTGAATGTCTCTGGAGATGCGTTGAGGAGGGTCATACAACTAGGTCCAAATTTTAGCTTCAACGTCCACTTATAGAGGGGTGAAAGCGCTGATCAAGCGAGGGTAGTACAAATTTCTGTAGAAACCCTAGAGGTTGTACAAAACTGTAGAAGGAGGATGGTTTATCCTCTTGAATTCTTGTGCAGGGGTTCTTCAAGACCTATGCTCTGATACCATGTTGATTTTTCTATGAGCAAGGTTAAGCATGAAGTTCATTCCATTTTATCATTTAACTTAACCATAATCAATAATGTTGCAACAACCAAGATCACAAGAAGAATTACCATGCACAAGAACACAAGAAGTATCCTGGTAATCCCTTCTCAACAAGGGAAGAAAACCCAGCCAAATCCTTTGCTATATTATTCAAGAGAAAGACATTCACCACCAATAATACCTATCACACAAGAGAGTGCTCAAACCCTAGAAGACAAGCGCCCAAGAGAGGTGTGCACTTTTCCCAAGAAGTTGTACTTGCTGAAATTTCCAAACTCACATGAAAGATATGATTCCTCAATGGGGAATTTACCTTTACTTATAATAGACTAAACCTGTCAAAAGAAGTGTCTATTGGCACAACTTGTCCGACCTCACCAACTCATAATACAATTAATAATAACCAGATTAATTATCTCTTACATTAATTATCAATCACATTAAGGTGGGGCCGACCTGTGCTCTTTACATTACAATTAGGGTTACATGGATGTCTGACTCTTGAACAATATAACAAGGGATATTATACATCCACTAGTTCTCATCCACTAGGGGCACATCCATAGGGATGTCCATATCTCTGGCTCACTGCATTACACAGAAGAACCACTTCTTCACTAGTGCTCAACCACTAGGATCACGTTCACCTGTGCTCGTCCACAGGCACGTCCACTCAATAGATCTTATTTCCCACTGCATTACACTAGAGAGTCATCTGGAGTTTCTCATCAACTCTCTTATAGGAGGATAATACATCATATCCATTTCTGTTCTCATGACGATGCACCCAACACTTTGAGATTTCACACGTTCACCTTGTGCTCAGCCACAGGCACATCCAACTCTGCAGATCTCTTTTCACATTACGTTACACAATAGAATCATCTGGAGTTCTTATCAACTCTATGTAAGGAGGAGGCCATCTCTATGTTCCATATCTTTCTTAGATAGGAACCACACACCCCTCTCAGGTTCTTTCTCTCAGGTTTGTGTCCCAGAGAATGTTTCACATAGCTGCAATCATCAACAATGGATGTATATTGTCATGTACACAACTTGGATAGTTTGATTCATGTCTCATTATGTTTCCACCTGCAACCTTCACTATAGTTTCCTTAGGGCACCTGTGACCTACCTGGAACAAGAAAAACAACAACCAAGAATAATACTCTCTATAATAATAATAAAACAATAGCATGAATAATCGTCACAGTATATCCTTTAGAGCTATCACTTGTGACTTGCCTGAAACAAAGATCAAAAGTAAGAAATACAATACGAAATGAGATCAACACTCTTCTAGTGTTGTGATCAAACATTCATCCATGGTAACTTGGAACCAACACAAGAAGTTTCTCCTAGAGGAGATGTTAGTTGTATATGGTAAATGATTACTTTAAGCATTTATCTCAACATGCTCACATGCTACCAAGTATAATACTTTTCAAGGGCTGCTTCCTCAACTATAGTGTTTACTTGTAATGTGTAAGTTTTGAATCTTATCAACTTAATCAATCAAACCTGGAACCTAGGGTTTTGTCCTCAAGAATGAGTCTGTTGCTTTTATTTCAAGTCTCATTTACTCAAGATGACAAGTGATTTCTTCAACTTGTCTTATGTACTAAGACAATATGTTATCTTGACAGAAATCTAAGTTAGATAATAAACTCTATAAAATCAACTTTAATCAACCTTGATAATTTTGACCAACGGTAAGTATGATTTCAACATATAACCTAGATGTTCATGAGGTCAAAATAATGTTATAACAAATAGATGCAAATCACAATAATCAAACATGGGGTGCATTATTCCTCTGAATGTGTTGGATCTGAGATCCTTCTGGATCTATGACAAAAGATCCCTTCTCCTGCAAGTACCCTTTTAGAATAATAATGCATTTTAAACACATGTAAGTACATACCTCTGAAAATATCTTGCTAGGGTGAGGTGCACTAGGAAAATAACACAATAGTCCCAATACTTCACAAAAACTTTTACTACAGCTGGTACCACAGTTGGTGCTGTAAATGCAACTGGTGCTGCAACTGTAATTGTAACTGGTACTGCAACTGCAATTGTAACTGGTGCAACTGCAACTGTAACTGGTACTGCAGTTGCAACTGCAACTTATACTGCAACTGGTACTTTAACTGTAAGGGTTTTATGAGAAAACCCTAATTTTTCAAACTTCAAATTTTGAAATTCTGATCTAAGGGCTAGATGCGCTAAGCTGAGGCAAGTAAGCTGGTGCAGTCAAATTTCTGAAAATCCAAATTTTACCCCTTGAAACTGAGCTTGCGGAAATCTGGACTGGTACTTCTAGTACTGGTTCTGGTTTCCTGGTTTTCTTGTTTTCTTTTACTTCTGGTTTTCTGGTACCAGTCAAAACTAGGGTTTGACTTTCCAGAGTATTTGACCACTGAAAAGGTGCGCTCAAGGTGCCAAAGAGTTCCCTAGGATAGGGTGCACTTTTCTAGATGGTTTTTAGGCAAAAAATCCTCTCCAACAAATAGCCCTAATTTTCTTGTACGACAACAATGACATTTTTCTTTACCCTGTGAAATATGCTCTCTTCATCTTAGCTCTGATACCATGTTAAATTTTGAGCTATTATTAGGTTTCCTTTCAATTTACTAGATAAATATAACATAAGTAGGATCACTAAGAGAAACACAATCACAAGATACACAACATTTATCCTGGAAAACCCTCGTGGGGGAGAAAACCCAACAAAACTTCCTTAATATATATAGCCAATTAAATACCAAGACAATAAACCAAAAAACTAGAGAATATCCAACACTGAGAAATGCGCCTCTCTCTTCCTTCTTCTCCCAACTGCATCTCTTAAAACTTGTGCACTTGATGAGTGAATGAGTGAGTGTGATAATGAGGCGTTGGATTCCTTTATTTATACAAGCTCATATGCGTTGGAAAGGTGTCTCTTCACTGGGCAGGGCCGACTTGTCTTCTTAGTGGTTAAAACCACTTTAATTAGGCTTGGGGGGCAACTTCTCAATTTGCATAATATATTTAGGGTTTGACCAATCCACAAAAGGCGATTTGGTCAATTACAATGCCCGACATGATCAATCCACAAAAGGGGATTGATCTAATGAATAATGACTCAATAATAAATAGAATACTCTTTGCAGTTACAATATTTCAACAATAGTTAGAGTGTGTGGGTTACCCAAAGAAATTGTATCTCTCAAGGATACAATGTTTATATCTAACTTTTGGAAGAGTCTTTTTGTAGACTCGGGCACTCGGTTGAATTTTAATATTTGTTTCATCTAGAGACATATGGATAGTCTGAACAAGTAAATCAAGTTATTGAAGACATGTTTCACATGTATATTATGAACAAGCCATCTAAGTGGGAAGATTATCTACACCTGCTAAAGTTCGCATATAACAATGGGCATCACACATTAGTGAAAATGGGTCCATTTGAAACTTTATATGGTAGATGTAGGATGCCAATGAATTGGGATAATCTAGTGAATGAAATTATTCTTGGTCCATAAATGCTTGAGGAAATGGAGCATGAAGTCTCTAAAATTAGGTAGAATTTAAAGATAGCTCAAAAGGACATAAAAACTATGCAAATAAAAATAGGGTGCATGCAATACCTATGGTTAAAAGCTATGCAATCATATTCACTTAATATAATACATTAGATGTCCCTCGTATTGGGTGATAGGGAAGAGAACACCCATGGGGTTTCCATTTGAGGTAGATTTCCACACATCCCCTCCACTTAATGGTGTCCGTCACCCTCTTCATACCTTTGTCACCTCACTTAATGGGGTTTAAGATTAAGGTTAAAATGTGTAAAGTTTGGATCATAGATCCCTGCGGTTGTCCTGCTCATGCCCTGCTCATAATCCATCGACAATACCTTTCCCTCACCTATTACATTCCTCTCATCTGATTTTCTATTATGGAAGCTCCTTTTGCATTAACTCCGCTCACTCATCTCCTTCGTATTCATGATGACGATGCCTCTAACTTCTTCTCATATTTAGTGCCCCGTATTTTTATCCCTACTCTCCATCTCACTCATCTCTGTGACCTTACTTCTATTGGCACATGAAGCTCCTATTGGATCGAGTTATGGTTGATCACCAGGATGAAAATAATGAAATTATGCTCTATCTTGATGAAATTCAAGCTCAACTTTAGCTCCACAACCACAAAATGAACCTCATGGCCAAGCAACTAGTAGGACTAGACCTCACACACATCACTCTTCCTCATTCCCAAGTGCTACCGGATGAGGGCGAACCCTCTAATCACCTCTAATGATTTTTTGATTTCTTAGTCTACAAGAGATAATATTAATTTTAGTTATGTCCAGACCTATGAGTTCAAAAGACAATATTTCCATATTATATCAGACAATTTGATGCATTCATGTTGGTCTGGTTTCCCTAGTGGCAGACTAGCAACAAGGTTTTTGTATACTCTTACAATGGCAATATAAAGACTATGGATAGTTTACAAAAAATATATATAAGACATGAGTTGTACTAACTTGTTTTACCATAATTTTCCTGCTTTATAACCGGAATAACCTACAACATACTTATTTTATATCTGTCCAATGCTACCTATTTCAAATTTGAATCTAACTATACATGATGAGATAAGTAAGAAATTAACTTTACGATTTAAATATTTAAATATAAACATAACACAATACCAAGTGAAATACCTCATATTTGGTTTGTTGAAGTTGATCAGTGGTAATGTAGTCTAATGAGTAGTACGAAGATGCCTCCATAATTTATTAAATCACTTGTCCAGAGTAAAATAAAATTATCCTCCCAACCAACTAATATCCTAGCCGACTTCCTAGCTCCAAGAAACCTTTCGGTTTCTTGGCCCTCCATGCCAATGACTCTAAGAACAAAAAAACACATATGTTCTAAGAAGACTATCCAAAGAAATATATTTTCTAAGAATTATCTAAATTCTACACAAGCTCCAACATCTTCCCCCCTCCCCTCAACACCACTTCCTCTTTCCATTTATCAAGTTTTCATACCCCCTTATCCAAGTCTCCTCAACCACCCTCATTATTGGCCATCAACTTCCCTCATCTAGATTTTTGGTATAAGTTAAAATAAAACTAAAATATAAATTACTTACATAAAATAATAATAAATAGAATTCAAAGTCTTTATTTTCATGCTAGCTTATAAATGTAACTTGAAAATTTTCCCCAAAATTTATGACAATCCACCATACTCATTTAATTCATCATGCCAACCATCAACCAAAGCCAAATAAGGTATCTAATGCTACTAGATATTTATGTACGCAAAATAATTTACATAATCATTAAATCATTCAATTAAATAGTTAATAACCTAGTTTAGTAATTAATAAATCAATTAATTGTACTAGTGTACATGTGCAGGGTATGTATGCATAGCTGGCGGATACATAGTTTGTGCATATTCTAATGATAAGCAATAATTGTTTCTAGTGCATAGTTCATGTATAATCACAACAAGACATGTAGGACAACAAATCAAGTAAATGTATCATTCAATAATCTTAATGAACAAAATTACAATAATTTATCAATAATTGATCATCACACTTAAAATATCAAAAGGGAATCAAAATGAGGGCTTTAAACATGGTAGGAACCAAGTGAGAAAACAAGAGTGACATATCTAATCCCCAAACAATATTCTCAATTAATCAAATCATCCTTCCTCCCTACCCTACTTCCATCTTCCACATCCAATCATTTCCTCTGCTAGACTAAGTTGGAGTTTCAACTATATTGACCTAACTCTAAATAGAACTTGTAAGTAGAAGTGTCACTATCTTGACCAAACTTCCTTAGCAAGAAACTAGCAGTCACCATCACACGTCTAGAGGAATGCAACTTAACACAACCCTCCCACAACTCCAAGTTTAAGATGATAAACGATGGACAATACCTCCACCTTTCCTGATACAACTAGGGTCAATATGATACTTGGTGAAACATACCTCCACCCTTCCTGATAGAATTATGATCAACACCCTATATCAAGCCATACTATGAAACTATTTTTTTTAGAGTCATGTCATCTAACAACTAATTTGGGCAAGCTGCGTGTCTTGTCAAAACCACACTTACCACAAATCATAGTAATTTGAAAGAATAAATTAGATCATAAGTAAAAATTATACCACATGATATCTTCATGATGTCTATGACATGCAGGTTACCTCATCACTATAGTCATAGATCGTCGACCCGTAGGTTATCTCACCAATACTCATATCCATGCTTATACATCACAAATTTAGTATGAAAATCCATATTTGTATTGACATTAAATTAAGAAATGCATACTTATTTACACCATAGCTTGCATATGTTTTACATTCACAACATAATTTTGAACTGGTATCCATGTACTAAA
This sequence comes from Picea engelmannii, assembly GCA_009831015.1. Taxonomy (NCBI): domain Eukaryota; kingdom Viridiplantae; phylum Streptophyta; class Pinopsida; order Pinales; family Pinaceae; genus Picea; species Picea engelmannii. The sequence continues at coordinate 24,444 of ML803746.1, forward strand.
ATTCCACATTTAAATATGCACGTTTAAACAAATCACATAATTATCATCATGATGAACATATTATAATAAAAATAATAGCGTGCAACGCGTAATTAGATCTAGATATACACATCTTAAATGTATTTGTCATTGTTGGCTCAATCGCACTTGCGAGCATCCTTATTAACGTTGGGGGGTGTTGTCGTCCTTATACACACTTACAAACATGAGCTTGAGTTCGGCTCACTTAGTGTGTCCTTGGAGGCACAATGCCTAGGTTCACAGCCCACACTGTCACTTTGACCGGAACCTCTTTCGTCTAGGCTTACTCCTAGGGAAGCCAAAGGGGGTAGACCTGGGTTAGGTTCTAGGAGTTAATTTTAATTGGTTAAGGTTAGATGAGATTTTAATCCTAAGATGCTAAGGAAACCATGCAATATGCAAGGGTTAGCATGACAAGCAAGTCCTTTCTCTAGGTCAACTAAGACTAGTGCCTAGAAATTGGGCAAGGGGTCAACTATGTTCAAGGGTTGTTAATTACAAAGATTTACAAGTTACAATTTTACAAAAAAATAACTCAATAAAAGAATATCATGTACATTTACTTACAATATTTACAATTAAAAGAATGATAGATTACAACAACAATTTAATCAAGTATTTGTTCAATGTGTGCAGGATATAGAAGATCAAAGAATCAACCACATCATCATTTACACTAGATCATCAATACATTACTTCATCAACAAGATTACAAAGGAGAGTTAAGCACAATTACTATGGAGATATTGAAGACAATCTACACTCTTTACCATTAAGCCCTCCAAGTATTATTAGATTTGGCCAAGGGTTTAATAATTAGGCTTTTCTTAAGAATTTTAAGTTTTATTGGCTTTCACCAAAGCCTCCTCCTCCTGTTGCCAAATAACTGCCGGGTGCTCAAGATAGTGAGGCAACAAGGCCCATCCTAGCTTCCACAGTCATCCCTGACAGTAAGAGTACTTCTCGGAGAGGACACCCACCTGGAGCGCCATGGGACAGTCCCCTGCCACTACCCTCCATTGTTTTCCTCAAACCCGTTTTAGATGGTGGAGATGGTGGTCTAAGGTACCCTAAAATAGTCTATTAAGTATATATAACAGTTAGGTAGACTTTTAGGTGATTAAAGGAGTGTTTTGAAAGTTTTAAGGTACTTTTAAAGTGCAAAATAATGAGATGGCCGAAACTGAACTTGCTCAAAAACATGTTTCTTAAGCCTTAAAAATGAAATATATCAACACATAAGAAGCAAAGTAAAGAGATAGCTGAAAATAAAATGAGATTTATCACATGCACATCACATTAGTTTGATTAGAGATAATAGATCCAATGGCAAGAACAACTTGCCTTAAGAGATGAAGAAAGAAAATTTAAGTGTTTTCCAAGTTAACCATTCAACAAGTTACAAGCCCAAGACGTGGCTACCAGTAGAGATTTAGCAATGAATAAGATAACCACCTTATATGTTAAGCACCATAAGAGATATTAAGCATGAAAGTAAAATATGGGCTTAAGAGAGATTAAGAGCTCGAAACAAAATAAACTAAACAAGATCAAATAGAACTTATTAAGTGTGTTGCCCAATGGGCTTAAGATATGATATTAGATCCAATATGTAAATATTTAAGACATTAAACTATTTAGATCAACGACATCACATGAAGAATAAAACATTTACACTTAGCTCTACCTCTTTGGGTGGTTCCTTTCCCAAATAGGCAGATTATTAGTTATCTTGTCTTAGTTTATTAGAGTGTTCTTAGATTTTATTAAGGCAAACTTAGCAAAAGAGAAGCAAGAAGGAAAGTAAACCTAACAACAAACTAAGCTACAAGCTAATCTATTAACAACCAAGCAAATACCCACACAAGGTTGAGAAGGTGCCCTCACCTTCTAAACCTTGCGGCAAAGCTAGAAGAAAACTCAAAAAAATGAAAGGAGAAAACTAGATCTACCCACGTCCTAGCTACCCAACAAAATTGAAGAAGAGGGGAGGCCGTACCACTTCCCCTCTTACACCTCAAGCTCAAACAAACAAGCAAATAAAGAAGAAAAGTGCACTTCTAAGCTAGAAAAAGAAGGGAAGAGTAAGAGATAGCTACCAAATTCCCTCAAGGGGTCTTGTAGTGTTGTATGTGTCTCTTTGGGGCAGCCAAAAGCCTCCTATCAGATCTGGTATTCTTGTTAAAACGGAAAGATTTTCTTGCTAGGATGGCTACACACAACCAAACAAGGTTAAGGAAACCCTTTCCCTTTTGGGACACGAAATTTCCACAAGACAAGATATATATTTAAAAGTATTTTTGACCTATCTAAACCAATATATGCTAGCTGAAAAATGATATGGATGTACAACAATAAAGAGCAAGGTAATAGATCTAGATAGTTGGAGTGTGAGAAGCTACAAGTGACCCTTCCCTTCTAGAAGGAGTTCCCAATGGAGCTTTGAAAGTGAACCTGCAATACTCTTCCAAACTCAAGCATACAAGAGACAAAACGTTGATGCAATGATAATAAACGACACTTCAATTTAATCACACATCAAGATTTATAGACTAATAAGCATATGCATTACTAAGCCTGCTTAGATAACACTTTACCTAAGATCTAGTGTTGCATGAAACAAGAAAGAACATTAAACAACATTACCTCCATTACATAAGAATGGCAAGCATACACATTACCCTTCTTGTTGTCCTCCAAAGCTTCCAAATATTATTACCAAAAGAAGTGGTCTTGGAGAGGAATACTCCAAAACCCTAGAGCAAGAATGAAGTGAAATGGAAATGACAAGAGAGAGAGAGAGAGAGTGAATTGTAAATCAAGTAGCATAACAATAGCTCAAGATATGGTGAGTTGGGAGAGAGAAAAGAGATCCATTTATACTTGGAGAGACAAACCTACCCCTCTTGGATCTAAGCCACGTGTCCAACACCAAGCAATAGAGTAGATCTCTAGGCTAGGGCACACCTCCTAGGGTTTGCACAATAGATCTAGGGTGTAGAAAAATAATTAGATAGATCTAATGGCATGTAGGAAGTGTGGAATTTGTGCCAAGGGGGGATGGAAAGCCTCAAATAATTTTTTAAATAATTATTTGTTGAGTTCCAAGGTGAGGGAGGGCACACCACTCTTGGAGGGTGCACCTCTTGGTATGAAGAGAAGAGATGAGAAGTGAGGAATAGGTGTGATGTGTTGGGATCACATAAAGGCTCATGGAAAGGCATGGGATCCGTGCTAAAACAAGGTGAAGAGTCATCTCAAATAAAAAAAAAAAAACGTAACTTTTATTGGAGAGGGGAAAAGGAGGGCGTAACTCTCTTGGAGAGCGCTCCCTTTGGTCAAAAATCAACCCAAACTCAAGTATGGGTGAGGTGGAGTGATAAATATCACTACTAGGGATGATAAGGAGGTTAAATGAAGTGAAAGAAAAGGAGAGGGGGCCACACTCAAGTCACAATTAAATTAAAAAGTGAAAAACGTCAATCCCCCTAAGGGGGCACAACTTTTGAGTGTGGAGGTTGGAAAAGGGGTTAGATAAGGTTGAAAAGGGTTGGGAGGCAAAGGTTGTGCTTATGGGGTCTCTCTCTAACCATCATTTCGACATTTCACACCATCTAACTCATTATTACAATTTTTACATTTTGCCATGTTTAGACTTTAGCAATTAAAATTGCTATTATAGACTGACTGACACTCTAGGTGGACTAACCCATGGCTAAAGTTGTTCGACCGAGATGAAACTTGGTCCAAGGATGTAGGAGGTGCTATTCCATTTATTTTGAGCACAAATACCCCTATCAAAAGTCCAAGGATCAAGTTTTTACAATTATTGCTCAAAAATAATTAATTAATTAAATAATTAAACCTCCAAACTTAGGAAAATTTAATTAATTAAAAAAAAACTAACCTAGACTCGACGAAATTCCGCGAAAATTTCTATGATGTCTTGCATGGTCATTTAAAACGAATTCCCTATATAGTTACCAAAACATAAGCCCACTAGAACGTCGTTCACCACTTTGGAGGACATATGTAAAGTGCGAAGGAAAAACTCAAGGGAAATCATTAAGGCTGGAAGGCCCAATGATAACCTAAGGATAAAAAACCCTCGATGAAAGGAACTCTCTCATTGAACCGATGCCAAGGTAACTGACCTAGACATAACTCATGCAAACCTATTACATTATTAACCCATGCAGGGGTGCGAAAATTCCAAGTACAAAAATAAGTGCTAGGCCAAACACAACCTTGTAGAACCAAAGGTATTCAACCATACTGCATTTGACGATGCATCTCTTCATGGATTTTAATTGGTTAAGGTTAGAGGGGATTCTAATCCTAAGATGCTAAGGCAACCATGCAATATGCAAGGGTTAACATGACAAGCAAGTCCTTTCCCTAGGTCAACTAAGACTAGTGCCTAGAAATTGGGCAAGGGGTCAACTATGTTAAAGGGTTGTTAATTACAAAGATTTACAAGTTACAATCTTACAAGAGAATAACTCAATAAAAAAATATCATGTACATTTACTTACAAGATTTACAATTAAAAGAATGATAGATTACAACAACAATTTAATCAAGTATTTGTTCAATGTGTGCAGGATATAGAAGATCAAAAAATCAATCACATCATCATTTACACTAGATCATCAATACATTACTTGATCAACAAGATTACAAAGGAGAGTTAAGCACAATTACTATGAAGATATTGAAGACAATCTACACTCTTTACCATTAAGCCCACCAAGTATTATTAGATTTGGTCAAGGGTTTAATAATTAGGCTTTTCTTAAGAATTTTAAGTTTTATTGGCTTTCACCAAAGCCTCCTCCTCCTGTTGACAAATAACTGTCGGGTGCTCAAGATAGTGAGGCAACGAGATCCACCCTAGCTTCCACGGTCAGCCCTGACAGTAAGAGTACTTCCCGGAGAGGACACCCACCTGGAGCGCCACGGGACAGTTCCCTGTCACTACCCTCCGTTGTTTTCCTCAAACCCGTTTTAAATGGTGGAGATGGTGGTCTAAGATACCCTAAAATAGTCTATTAAGTATATATAACAGTTAGGTAGACTTTTAGGTGATTAAAAGAGTGTTTTGAAAGTTTTAAGGTACTTTTAAAGTGCAAAATAATGAGATGGCCGAAACTGAACTTGCTCAAAAACGTGTTGCTTAAGCCTTAAAAATGAAATATATCAACACATAAGAAGCAAAGTAAAGAGATAGCTGAAAAGAAAATGAGATTTATCACATGCACATCACATTAGTTTGATTAGAGATAATAGATCCAATGGCAATAACAACTTGCCTTAAGAGATGAAGAAAGAAAATTTAAGTGTTTGCCAAGTTAACCATTCAACAAGTTACAAGCCCAAGACGTGGCTACCAGTAGAGATTTAGCAATGAATAAGATAACCACCTTATATGTTAAGCACCATAAGAGATATTAAGCATGAAAGTAAAATATGTGCTTAAGAGAGATTAAGAGCTTGAAACGAAATAAACTAAACAAGATCAAATAGAACTTATTAAGTGTGTTGCCCAATGGGCTTAAGATATGACATTAGATCCAATATGTAAATATTTAAGACATTAAACTATTTAGATTAGCCACATCACATGAAGAATAAAACATCAACACTTAGCTCTACCTCTTTGGGTGGTTCCTTTCCCAAATAGGTAGGTTATTAGTTATCTTGTCTTAGTTTATTAGAGTGTTCTTAGATCTTATTAAGGCAAATTTAGCAAAAGAGAAGCAAGAAGGAAAGTAAACCTAACAACAAACTAAGCTACAAGCTAATCTATTAACAACCAAGCAAATACCCATGCAAGGTTGAGAAGGTGCCCTCACCTTCTAAACCTTGCGACAAACCTAGAAGAAAACTCAAAAAAATGAAAGGAGAAAACTAGATCTACTCACATCCTAGCTACCCAACAAGCTTGAAGAAGAGGGGAGGCCGCACGACTTCCCCTCTTACACCCCAAGCTCAAACAAACAAGCAAGTAAAGAAGAAAAGTGCACTTCTAAGCTAAAAAAAGAAGGGAAGAGTAAGAGATAGCTACCAAATTTCCCCAAGGGGTCTTGTAGTGTTGTATGTGTCTCTTTGGGGCAGCCAAAAGCCTCCTATCAGATCTGGTATACTTGTTAAAACGGAAATATTTTCTTGCTAGGATGGCTACACACAACCAAACAAGGTTAAGGAAACCCTTGCCCTTTTGGGACAAGAAATTTCCACAAGACAAGATGTATATTTAAAAGTATTTTTGACCTATCTAAACCAATATATGCTAGCTGAAAAGTGATATGGATGTACAACAATAAAGAACAAGGTAATAGATCTAGATAGTTGGAGTGTGAGAAGCTACAAGTGACCCTTCCCTTCTAGAAGGAGTTCCCAATGGAGCTTTGAAAGTGAACCTGCAATACTCTTCCAAACTCAAGCATACAAGCGACAAAACATTGATGCAATGATAATAAACAACACTTCAATTTACATCACACATCAAGATTTATAGACTAATAAGCATACACATTACTAAGCCTACTTAGATAACACTTTACCTAATATCTAGTGTTGCATGAAACAAGAAAAAACATTAAACAACATTACCTCCATTACATAAGAATGACAAGCATACGCATTACCCTTCTTGTTGTTCTCCAAAGCTTTCAAATATTATTACCAAAAGAAGTGGTCTTTGAGAGGAATACTCCAAAACCCTAGAGCAAGAATGAAGTGAAATGGAAATGACAAGAGAGAGAGAAAGTGAATTGTAAATCAAGTAGCATAACAATAGATCAAGATATGGTGAGTTGGGAGAGAGAAAAAAGATCCATTTATACTTGGAGAGGCAAACCTACCCCTCTTGGATCTAAGCCACGTATCCACCACCAAGCAATAGAGTAGATCTCTAGGCTAGGGCTCACCTCCTAGGGTTTGCACAATAGATCTAGGGTGTAGAAAAATAGGAAAAATAATTAGATAGATCTAATGGCATGTAGGAAGTGTGGGATTCATGCCAAGGGGGATGGAAAGCCTCAAATAATTTTTTAAATAATTATTTGTTGAGTTCCAAGGTGAGGGAGGGCACACCACTCTTGGAGGGCACACCTCTTGGGATGAGGAGAAGAGATGAGAGGTGAGGAATAGGTGTGATGTGTTGGGATCATACAAAGGATCATGGAAAGGCATGGGATCTGTGCTAAAGCAAGGTGAAGAGTCATCTCAAATAAAAAAAACGTAACTTTTATTGGAGAGGGGAAAAGGAGGGCGTAACTCTCTTGGAGAGCGCTCCCTTTGGTCAAAAATCAACCCAAACTCAAGTATGGGTGAGGTGGAGTGATAAGGATCATTACTAGGTATGATAAGGAGGTTAAATGAAGTGAAAGAAAAGGATAGAGGGCCACACTCAAGTCACAATTAAATTAAAAAGTAAAAAACGTCAATCCCCCTAGGGGGGCGCAACTTTTGAGTGTGGAGGTTGGAAAAGGGGTTAGATAAGGTTGAAAAGGGTTGGGAGGCTACGGTTATGCTTAGGGGGTCTCTCTCTAACCATCATTTCAACATTTCACATCATCTAACTCATTATTACAATTTTTACATTTTGCCATGTTTAGACTTTAGCAATTAAAATTGTTATTATAGCTTGACTGACACTCTAGGTGGACTAACCCATGGCTAAAGTTGTTTGACCGAGATGAAACTTGGTCCAAGGATGTAGGAGGTGCTATTCCATTTCTTTTGAGCACAAATACCCCTATCAAAAGTCCAAGGATCCAGTTTTTACAATTATTGCTCAAAAATAATTAATTAATTAAATAATTAAACCTCCAAACTTAGGAAAATTTAATTAAAAATTAATTAATTAAAAAAAAACTAGCCTAGACTCGACGGAATTCTGCGAAACTTTCTATGATGTCTTGCATGGTCATTTAAAATGAATTCCCTATATAGTTACCAAAACATAAGCCCACTAGAACGTCATTCACCACTTTGGAGGACATATATAAAGTGTGAGGGAAAAACTCAAAGGAAATCATTAAGGCTCGAAGGTCCAATGATAACCTGAGGTTAAAAAACCCTCGGTGAAAGGAACTCTCCCAGTGAACCGATGCCAAGGTAACTGATCTAGACATGACTCATGCAGACCTATTACATTATTAACCCACGCAGGGGTGCAAAAATTCCAATTACAAAGATAAGTGTTGGGCCAAACACAACCCTATAGAACCAAAGGTCTTCAACCATACTGCATCTGGCGATGCATCTCTTCATGGCACATGAGTTGACCACTGGTGCTAAATGGGCAGTCAACAGGGGGTTTAAGACCCATGGTTATGTTAGAATATGATGTATGTGCTCGTTTTACCATAGACAATATCACTATTGTCACCCAACCATAGGCCGAAGCCACCCTCCGAGAACCTTAACTTTGACAGAGAATCACTCCGAAAGAAAACCCTAGGATAGATAGACAAACAAAGGGTAGCGCACCTTTCCCCAAGGATAGCGCACCAACAAAAGCTGATCAAATAATCCAAACCCTAACTAAGATATAGTCCAAGCGTAACTGCTAGCTGCAACAACAACTCTCCTCCAAACTTGTGCAGAAACTGGGCAACTGCAGTGCGCACAAGTGTTGCTCTGCATTACTGAGACTGCCTGCCAGAATGAAGACTGACCTCCTGTATTTATAGTAATTCTGGCTAACTACCAGGGCCGACTTCTCATTCTGGGTATCTGTTTGTTCAGTATATTATTATTTCTTCTAGATGACTTCTTCTCTTGGAGGCTAATAACCTAATATAAATTATCTTCTTGAGCCGACAAGTCTTTTAGGGTTATTAGCCAACTCATTAGGGTTTATCTTGCTTCCCGGAGTATTCTATTCTCGTCAGGTTTACACGTGGAGGTAAATACCTCCTGCAACTACCATAATATCAACACTCCCTCCTAGCTAGGGAGGTATTACAGGTAATGGTCTTGAGCACAAAAAAATACCATTCACCCGGTAGCATCAACATAGTCATCTAGAATATCTCATCATCATCACCATCGGTGTCATCAGCTGCATCATCTCTCGAAACCATACGTCATCTGAGTAATCAGACATGATGTTGGATAAGTCACTCACACCACAGAGTGATACAAGAGCCAGTCTTCTAATCTGGACATATGTCCTAGAAGATTAGATGTTCTGAACCATTTTTTTGTCTGGGAAATCTCTGTCCTTTAATCATTCATCTGGCTGATAATCATTTACCAAACTATTGATAGTCTTCAAGGTAATCTGAACAAAATAGAACACAACTGTGTCTATCCATAGTAGTACATAACTACAATCCAGTGGTACACTACCACACCAAGTAGCAACCAGTACTTGATCAATAACATATAGTCATGAACATTGGAACACATCCATCATAGTAGTATACATCTACTGTCATACAGTCTTCATAACAATCATCTGATATCAACCTGCACAGAAACAATGTTATGACATAAACTGAATTATCTGGGCCAATCTTTCACTCACATCTGTGAGATCTGAAAGAATATATGCCCTCAGAATAGAACATCAATGATGGGATATCTGCCTTATTATTATCAAACAAGGAAGAATGATTGTTTTGATTTCTGAGTCTGGATCATTCCTCACCCCGGGCCATTCCTCCGACACTAAACAAAGTGTAACCTGGAGAGAATGAATTTTCCCTAAGGAATGCCTTTCCTTGATTGTTGAGCCTAGACCATTCCCCACCCTGGGCCATTCCTCCGGCACTCAACAAAGTGAAACCTGGAGAGAATGAATACACCCTAATGAATGACTATCCGAACCATT